>CAWUFW010016080.1:0-327699 GCA_963921515.1 Calotriton arnoldi
GCCCTTCAGGTGCCCAAATTTGGCTCCTTTAGTTGCTGGTAGATTATGGGTTTTGTAGCCGAGTAGGTGCTGAGGTTCTTCCAACCAAGTCTCCTGCATTAGAATTAGGTCGAAGCCTTGGATATAAGAGAGAAATTCTATGTCCGATACCTTGCTTCCTAGGCCGTTTACATTCCACGAGCAGATTCGGAGTTGCGGGCCACCCACAGGGGCATGAGTAGAGCTAAGTCAAGCACTCTCTCCTGGTGGGTTTATTGTTCTGGCTAACCAGGTCCAGTCGTCCTGTGGAGTTACTCGGTCCTGACTTTTCCCTCCTGGTGGTTGTACATCCGTGCTACGCGCCCCTTTGAGGACTGATTGGACATTCCTGGCCTGTGGATGATCTGGTTGATCCGGCCTGTTGGGTATCAAAGGTTCGGGATAACCCGGTTGTTGGTGTAAGAAAATTTTGATTCCCCAGGCTTTTAGTTGGGCCTTCTCCGCGAGAATCCTCTGTGCTGTTTCCTCTGAGGCCCACGTTGCCTTGGTCATTTCTCTACTTGAGAGTTCTTTGTTGATTTTGAACTCGATTCCTTCAAGATCCGAGGAATTAATGTCTGCCAGGCTCCTGATTGATTGAATCAGGCGCAAGATGTTCCCTCTATTGACGATGTCCCCCCGGCCTCTCGATTTGAATTCAGGAATGAATAGAATTGAGCGGCTTTTTTGATTTAAAATATTAATGGGGAGATACTTGGCCTGGTTTACCTGGCCTATTTGAGGGGGGGATTGAGAAGGCTGGCTGTCCCCCAGCAGCCTACTTGTGGCTGGCGGAAGTTTTAGATGGGGCAGATAAGTGGGCCTGTATGTTGTTAATTATGCGAACCGGGTTGTTGTTGCTAACAGTCGACATGCGTTTGCCTCCCATGAAG
This sequence comes from Calotriton arnoldi, assembly GCA_963921515.1. NCBI lineage: Eukaryota > Metazoa > Chordata > Amphibia > Caudata > Salamandridae > Calotriton > Calotriton arnoldi. Next base: position 912 of record CAWUFW010016080.1, read on the forward strand.
CGTTCTTGCTTGGGCGGTTCTTCTCTGGGGCTTTCCGCCTCTGGTTCTGGCGTCTCCTGGGGCGACTCATGGGGCGTCTCGTGGGGCGTCTGATGGGGAATTATCGTGGTTGAAGGGCCCACATTGTTGTCTGTCTTAGATGGCAAGGGTTCAGCGCTGACGATGTCGACCGGGCTTTTTGTCCCGTGCTCCGGTCTATCTAGAGGAAAGTAGTCCGTTATAATCTTCTTCCTATTTCTCCCTTTCCTCCTTTTCTTACGATTATGGGTCCGCTTCTCCTTGCTTTGGCTGTTTTCCGTGCCTTGCGGTTTGGTGGCTTGTATTATCGATAGTTCCCCTTCTGACTGTTGTGTTTGATCACTTTGTTCTAAATCGCCACTCGCTTATTTTGCTTTGTCATTCCTGCTTAGCCTTTCCGCCCAGGATACCTCGATCAGCTGGTCCTCTGTGGCGTTTGATGTATTGAGCCGGCTGGATCTTGGGCAGATAGTAGGCCCATCATGTCTGTGGGAGGCCTTTAAGGGGATGTTGCCCCTACCCCTGTCCTCGGGAGCTATTTCTCCACTAGTGATTATCTCTTTTTTGTAGGTTTCTTGGGGGTTTGTCCTGGCATAGTTCGTTAAATTCCTGATGTCACTCACCAGTTCCCCCATTGCTGCTGGAAGTGTGGACAGTTTGTCCACTATGGTGTAGCAGGTACAGTGTGTTTGCGTTAGTTGTGTTTCTTCCTGCACCCTGTGGATCAGTTTGGACATGTTCGTGAGTCTGTGATCAATGTTTGCGACATGAGTAGTGACTGAATTAAGAATAGTTAATTGGATGTCCATTTTATCCGAATGAAATTGCATTGCCTTGATGGACAGCTGCATAGTGTCCAGTAGGGATGACCAAAGTCTTCCTGTGTCTGACCTGGCCGGCTCCTTGGGACGGCTTCGATGCCCGCTTGACATCTCAGGCTGCCTGATGCAAGGAATGTTTAATGGATCGTGCCACTATTGGTCAGACCGTATGTCAAGCCCACTGTTAACTGGATCTGAGTGTGGCACTTCTGATTCTCCCCAATCTTGTGCCCGAATGATTCCTGTTGGTCTGTTGGGAAATCGGTTGGGCTCAATGCCTGAGGGTTCAGTTGTAGAGTATGTTGTAGAGTATGTGTTGGCATCCGGCCTATGTCGCTGGGTTCCTCTGTTTGCTTCACCTCGTCCTTCTCCCTCTCCTCCAGGACTACTTGAGAGCCACAGGGCGACCAGGTCTGACTCCAAAGTGGAGTGAGTTTGTTCTGAAGCTACCTGTGCCGCTGACGAGAAAATAGGCTCTTCGGCAGTTGATTTTTGTTCTTTTCTTGTCTTGGTGCACTGAACTGTAATTTCTCGTGTTGCGTTGATGGCCTCCGTATTTGTCATTGAAGAAGGAATGGCTGTGGAGGTCATTGTGTGCCCCTTGTTGGAATTTTGCGAGACCTTAGTGTTTGTTTCTTCTCTTTCTATCAGTACTATGACCGAAGGTTCAAGTGGTTTACCTATTCTTGGCTCAGACGGAGCGTCAAAGACTCTTGGTGCAGCCTGGGTTAAACCGACATGTGTGCCCCTCGGGATGGATATTGAAGGAGTTATGAGGTCTTCGTTGGGTGCACCAGCCTTCGTTGTTTTTAGAGTTGGCCCTTCTTGGGGGCCATCCAGGCATGGGACAGTTAATTCTCCTTTCTCACCCTCGCCCTCTTCGTGTTCTGTCATTCCTAAATGCTGATGGTTTGAATGATGTACTGTCACTGGACAAAGGGGGGAAGGAAGGTCGCTCAAACTTTCGTTATTGAGGTTTAGCACTGCCCCTGCATCTTTTAAGAATGAAAACTTTGTGTAGATCTTAGGCTGTAAGCCGCCTCTGCCCCTTCCGGAGTTCTGAGTTTGGGCGTCATCCAACACCACCAGTCTCTGGTGCGGTGTGCTTTCTTCCATTACCTGTTTCTCGTTGTTGGAGATCTCACTGAGGCCTTTGCTCTTTCTTTTCCTCTTGCTGAGTATAGATGTAACCGACTGTCTCTCTTTTCCTGATCTCATTACTGTCGCGTTCCGTTTGCCTCCTTGATTTTGGGTTTGGATTTGGATAGCCTTGAATGTTTTGAGATATTTTGGTGAATACGCCTGATGACTAAGAAACAAACTAGATTATCTGTGGGTCTAACGTGTTACTCGGCGCCCTTAGGCGTCCCAAACACAAGTAGAATGTACCAAATCTCACACAGGGAAGCCCTAATTAAAGGACGGGATCCCATCACTCACCAAGGTGACATGCTTCATCATCTGGGATCTCCTCCCGGCTGTAACTCCTAGTACAGCCGAGGGCTACAACCCCCTCACTGTGAGGGAGGAGCTCAGGGATGTTTTCAATATTTACTAGGATATACTAGAATCCACCAGATGATAGGTTAAAGTTTGTTACTAAGTGATGGGTGCAGTGCTCAAAAGAAAAAAATGTGATAAACGTGTAATAAATCTAACTACCAGGAGAAAAAAGGGTTTTAATATGTATCTCGTGGTGTCAGGATTAAAAACAGTGCTAAGGCAGTTTTGAAAAAATAACTGCAGCTATCTAGTTAGAGGGTCGGTCTACATGTTTCAGCTCTCTTGACCTATAGAGTGTCTAGCCTTCCTCAGGACCTAAAAGTATAAGCTACTGCGTGATAAGTGAAAAAGTAATAAAAGACACAGGTGTAACTGAAAAAGGGAAACAGATACAACCAATCACACCAATCGTCTCTGTTCTAGGAGCGTGGTGTAGTTATCAAACCTGTGTAGAGAGAGGGTACAAAAAAATACAAAAAAGTTCAATTAGATACTTGTGTAAATTAAGTTACAGAGAACGAGTAAAAAGTACTCATTATCTCAACTATTACTAAAATATAGTGTAAAAGACCAATTACATAAGTGTTAAACTTACCCATAGTGTGCGGGTAAGAGACCTCACCTCACCTGGCCACTGCTCAGGACGTGAGGCACCGCTCTAGGGAGAAAAAAACATTGTTGACAGAAAACAGACTCTTTAACATATTCAAGTCTGTCTGTAACACATAAAGGACAGAACAAAACTCATCTGCACTAGACATTGTGGTAATGAAAGCTGAATGCGTCCAAAGATAGCATTAGAAAATCAACATTCAAATAGTTGACACAGGAAGCTAGACACTAGAAGGTAGCCTGGCAAAGTGAGTCAACCCAGAAGGGGACCAACTGCCACCAGACTATAAATGTGCAAAGGCATCTAGCTATATTTGTCTTGAATAGTGTAAAGTTTGCATTGCACCAAACAAAGCGTCACTCTATACATACTCAAAAATATAGAACCTGAAATAGGGCTCATTAAGTGTATATAATATGAGAGAACTTGCAGCACCTACTGCAATAATCCTGATGACAAATAGAATAGTGGGAGATACAAAGGCACGATATCCAAAAGCTATAACGACTGTCAATAGATGAAACTGACACTCAACTTGTGTCGGTCAGGTAACTACGCTCATATAAATTGATATACAGGTTCAAAAAACACAGGTCTTCACCAATATGTGGAGTCATCAAGCATAAGTTTGCGGGTTAGGGAAAATATAAAGGCATTTGAAAACAGGGCATACAAGTGTCGCTCTAGAGCCCAATCGATGAGCCTGACTCGGGACAAATGCTGTACAAATATCTACAACGCCGCAGCAAAATACAAAACTTGCTATAGTGATAAGCGAGATTGAGGATCTTAGTAAGTGTCTCACCTCTCCGTCGGTACCCATGGCTTCACCGAGCCGTAGTCGGAGGTAACACCAGTCACGGAGGCAGTTGTATTTATGCAAGAGTAATTAGCTCTCGCGGTCCCTGTAACCTAATTTGCATGGCGCTCATGAATGACGCTATGAAACTAACCAGCATACCTAAGTGTTTCTGGGAAATGAAGTTGTAAGTATATGTAGGCTCGCAACTGACATAGAAACTACTCAAGGTAGCAATAATCATGGGAATTGTAGTTTAGTGTGTCATGTTAACCGCAAGTTCGCGGCTCTTGTCAGCTAGTATCGTACGCGCATCAGAAATGTTTGGTGTATGCTATGAAGATTCATTAAAAGTCTAGCAGCAATATATTAGGCTGAGCAAAGCATAGCTCAATCAGCTAGACATCACGATTAGAAAAATGAAGACATATTTTTCATATTTTTTAGTCAAGGAACATAAGGTATATTTCTTGTGTTAACAGAAAAACATATTGACAAAGGCAGCGACCTCCTAAATCTTCACAGATATATATTATCAGAATTATATCTAGAAATTCAATCATCAATCGAAATGCTAGCGGCGCTCATGTTAATGGTGCTCATGCTAGTAAGAATCCAGGCATTCTAAAGCAGGACAAGTCCACTTGAGGCTACAGAAGATTCAAAGTGATGGTTAATCGTTAGAGTAGCCTAAAGTAGGGTCCAAGGTATCTCATCATTAAGACCCTTATTATCACTTTGTAGTTTAAAGACCCAGCGTTGTTCCTTGATAAACAAGAATTTAGACACATCCGTTATGTGCAAAGGAATGTGTGGTTGCTCCAGCACTGTCCAGCGAAGTTTGTCTGCTGTGTGTTTGTGTGCTAAAAAATGGTTTGTGAGCTTAGTTGCCTGTTTGTTGCATCTTATGGTGCTTTTGTGTTCTGAAATGCGGAGTTTGACCTTGCGAGTGGTCATACCCACATAACGGAGTTGACATGGACATGTGACTAGATAAATGAGTTTGTCACTATTACAATTTGTGTGTCTCACTTGGGACAATGGTCTTGCTGTCCCAATATCAATCGTAGTTGTATGTTTCGTTTGTGGACAGGCCGAGCAAGACCCACATGGAAAATGCCCTTGCACTAGAGGCAGATTCCACAAGGTCTCGCTAGTGGAAAAAGTCGTGGTTTGTTTCCTGGGTCGTGTATGGACCAGACTGTCTCTCAAATTAGAGCTCCTCTTGAATGCAAACAGAGGTGGAGGAATACTCTCATTGTCAATATTTAGAATCCGCCAATGTTTGCGTATTGTTTTCTGGAACCCGTTAGACAGGGCACTAAATGTGCTGACACATGTCAGTCTCGATGTGGTGGGCTTGGGTTCTCGAGTTTCCAAAAGTGCCTCCCGATTATTATTGGAGACACGTTTCAAGGATATCTCCGTTCCTTTAGCTGTCGAGATAGTAGTTCTGCATGTTCAGTGAATTTTTCTTTGGTGGAACAATTTCGTCTAACACGGAGAAATTGACCATATGGCAGGTTATCACGGGGTGATTTAGGATGGTGACTGCTATAAAGTAGCAGAGAATTCCGTGCCATTGGTTTCCTATACAGTTCACTCTGTAGGCCGTTTTCAGTGGAAAAGATCCGTAAATCTAGGAATGGCAGACTGTTCTTGCTAAATTCTACCGTAAAACGGAGAAAGGCGTTTCTGGAATTGAGCCAGGTCTGGAATTCGAGGATGGTTTCTGCTTCGCCTCTCCACACTACAAGAACATCATCTATATACCTTTTCCATATGATGATTTTTTCATGGAATGGATTGATAGTGTTCAGTACATGTTCTTGCTCAAACAGATGGACATAGAGGTTGGCCAGACTGGGTGCGAAGACACTACCCATTGAGGTCCCTGATGTTTGCAAGTAAATAGTGTCTTCGAATTTTGAAAAAGTTCTCTTTCATGGCCAGTCTGGCACACTCCATAATAAACTGGACAGGTGTGATTGAGTCTAAATCTCGTTTATCAAGCAAGAGACTGATGACATCAAGAGTCTCATCTTGCGGAATACACGTATATAAAGACTCAACGTCAAACGAGACTAGATAATCAGTGTTAGCATTGAACTGAATCTCGGGTATCAGGTTGAGGTTTAGCACTGCCCCTGCGTCTTTTAGGAATGAAAACTTTGTGCAGATCTTAGGCTGAAAGCCACCTCTGCCCCTTCCGGAGTTCTGAGTTTGGGCGTCATCCGACACCACCAGTCTCTGGTGCGGTGTGCTTTCTTCCATTACCTATTTCTCGTTGTTGGAGATCTCACTGAGGCCTTTGCTCTTTCTTTTCCTCTTGCTGAGTATAGATGTAACCGACCGTCTCTCTTTTCCTGATCTCATTACTGTCGCGTTCCGTTTGCCTCCTTGATTTTGGGTTTGGATTTGGATAGCCTTGAATGTTTTGAGATATTTTGGTGAGTACGCCTGATGACTGCCTAAGATGTAACTGTTTCCCTCGTCTTGTTTTGAATAAGCTTTGATTCAGCTTTTGTTCTTGTTATGTACTCTCTACGTTCTCTCTACGTTCCGTTAAGTGGCTATTACCCCTGCCTTCCCCAAAGACAACCGGTTGCCACTTACTAAGGGCTAACTAAGGGCTTGCTCTCTGCGGGAGTACTGGATTCTGCTGAGGCCCGGTTCCTGACTGTAGGGGCCCAGTTCTAAAGGTGCTGCAAGGCCTTATGTCTTATGCCTGGGACGTAGACGGAGGAGAGGGGATACCAGGATGCGCTTCTCCCCTGGCGCCCTAGCGTCCTCCCACTCCTCGCTTTCGCCCTGCCATGGAACTCCCTGGAGTACCTGCCGGCTGTCCCAGACCTTCTACCAACCTTCTTTGCCGGGGCTTGGGGCCTGAGTAGTAGCGGGGATCCTGAAGTCGCTTGGGGGGGGGGGGGTGCGCAGTCACGGGGAGAGGGGGAGAGGGAGGGAGGGGGAGGCGAGCAGGGCTCTCAGACGGCCCCCGCAAGCCGCGCCCAACCTACTTGTGCTGCTTTCGCTGGTTTGCCGGGTACGCACTCCGCCGCCGCCTACTAATGACAGCAGCGCTCGACCTCTTTACCTCCTACCTCCTACTCCTTCCTCCTGCCGCCTTACCGCCTTGCTGCCGCGTTGCCTCGCCTTCTGTAGGGGGCCGCACTGTACTGCGGCACTGTTCTGCTGTTCCACACTGCCCCCGGGTCCCGGCACCAAACGGGACGGCGGTATTGCGGTCAACCCGGGAAGAGCGCCCGAGATCAGGGCAAAGGTGTAGGGCGATGGGCGGTGGGCGGTGGTGCAGGGCGGAGGGCTGGAGGTTCTGCACGCCGCTCTGCTCGGCTGCGGCTCGGCTGCACTCATGTAGCGTATGTTATATGATGTCCATTTGGAAAAATTGCGCACCAACTTTTTGCCAATGGAAAGGAATTTTGTGAACCGACCAATGTGCTAATAAGTGAGTTCAGAAAAATTACGAATTGTAGTGGGTCGCAATTCGCCCTACTTAATTATTATGCAAGAGGCAGGTCAGAAATGGGACCCACTTTAATTGGCTAGAGTAACAGGCATGGTGGCCTGCTAGGGTCAGTAGTCCACAATTTCTGTGATTGCTTTTAACTAAAGCAATCTTTCTTTTTTTTAAGGCAGCTCGTTTACCTAAAAGGAAAATGGGACACATTTAAAAAACAGAAAAAGTTAAACTTTTTTCGGAGTAGGCAGTGCACCCATGGACCACAGCCTACTCCGAAAAAACGTTTTTGTCAACATTGACAAATGGGAAGGTGTCCCCTGGGAACCTTTTCCTATTTGTGAATGGCTTATCATCAATTTTGAATTGGTGGTAGAATATTAATGTTTTGTGATCGGATTTTGGTCGCAAAACATTAACCCATCCCTAAAGGAATCAGTATCTGGAAAGGATGCCCTTAACATGCCTCTTCCAAATAGCGATTCAGTATCTATTCCCTAACCCAAAATGCGATTTGTGACATCTTCCTGGTTCGCTGATTAGGGTTTGCGATTCGAAAAATGCCATTTTGAGGTCAGAAAGGCTCTGAGTGTAATAGCTTAGTACAAGAAGGCCTAATACATCCTTTAAGGGATTGGTATGTGGAAGGGACATTCATAACACACCTCTTATAGATAGCAATTCCTTAATGTTTACATGACCCATTTAATGATTCAGAAAAACTTTTCTGAATCATTAAGTGAGTGTAGTTAATTACAAAACGTGTCTAGTTGTCACAAACCCCCAGGTTTACCAAATCTGAGGGTTTGCGACCATTAAAACATTTTGTACATCAGGCCCTTGATCCATGATCTGGGATCTTGAAAAACAGTGCAGAACTCAAAGAGACGTCCAAGAACCAAACAAAAACGGTGCTTTTTCTCTTTTTATTGGCTTATAAACACCCATTGAGTCTCTAACTGTTACAGTGACCATAGCTCTGGCACCAAGACAGTTTCTCCAGAGGGAGAGACATCCCATCAATCAATAAAACATTTATAAAGCGCAGCAAATCACTCGTGAGTGTCTCGAGGCGCTGGAGAAGTATGCTGCCACGTGGTGGTATGGTCATTCGAACATCATCATTTTTGTCAAAGGGAATAAAAGAAATCTTAAGACTCCAGCAGTGTAGATAGGGCTCAAACATTTACAGAACAATGAAGTAAGGCTGGAAAAAAGCACATTTGGATAATGATAAGGGGGGAATCAAACAACCGTCGATGGTCAATATTGACATGCTCCTCAGCAACCAAACCAGGCGGCAGGGAGCCAATGAAACACAAACACACATTACCGGCAATGGCACATCTAAAGTGCATGGGACGCTGACAGGTTACTGACTGGTGAATAACTGAGTGTTAAAAAACTGCGGGCTTTGGCGATTACCTTTCACTGCTGTTATCAATGATCATCATGCTTTGCTCTTAGGTAGGATTACCTTTCAAGTGCAGGTTTGCTCAGCTATGTTCGATATTGCAGGAGAGGTGTGGTGCAGCGGCCAGGGCAGCTGACTTCGGAGCACAGGGTTCACGGTTCGATCCCCGGCTCTGGCGACCGCTCAGCTCAGCACCATGTGACTCTGGGCAATAGCTCACTTAATTTCCACTCTGGCCCCCAGCGCCTTGAGACCCGCCTTGTGCTATACAAAAACGGACTTTCATTTTTTTTTTTTTACTTCCCTTCCACACACTTCCTAAAATAATGCAGAAAATTTCAGAAACTGCAGTACGTTTTCAACGTTTCTTTCAAGAGTATATAAACATCGATTTTGCAGGAAAATAATCTCAAGGTATTTGGTTTTGTCTGTTTTTTCAGCAAGTACAACCTCTGTAGGCGTTTGTTTAATTTATTCTGCTTATAGGAATACCATAGAAATTGACATTTTTGTGGAAGAATTTTGCCAGTGGTGTAATTGGACAAAAACACAAATATTTTCTCCAATTTCTTGCAGGGAAAACTTATGTGTTTGACCCAGTATAGCTGGAGGAATTAAAGCCTGCTACATAACTCCAAGATAAAACATTTTGTCTTCCCATTTGGACAGTCCCAGGTATCTTGAATCTGAATGTGTTTGGTAAAAGGTTCTTCTGTGCAGCGTTTTGCAAAGTGTCATGATAGCACTTTGCAGAAGCCCTTGATTGACAAAGGGAGGGTTCAGAGCAGCCTGCAGGGACACAGTGATAATAGGGCTGGCTGTGAAGAGGTACAAGGGGCCACTGGGGAGAGACGAATGTTCCGCCCTCTGACTCAGTGGGGGCTTCACACTTCTAAAGAAAGGCACGGCGTATCTGTGCATTAGAATATCAAAGTACTTGCCGCAGTTAATTTTGATATCTAACTCTCTGCAAGCTACATGCTCCCCCGCGGTCTCACTTCACTCCGAGGCAAACAGAATTACAAATATGAATTCTGAAATTTCAATTTGTGAGGCAGGGGAAAGCCTCTTCTAAGGAGCCATGAATGTATACACAGGATCAGAGCCAGGCGTCATTCCAATCAGGGAAATACAGATATGTACTCAGAAAATGCAATTTTTTTCCAGATATAGTGGAACATCGGTGAAAGCATTACCAACACAAGTGACTGAAGATTGCTGCAGTTTATTATTTTATAGCGCACTATAAAACAATGCCAAATGCTTCTTTGCGAATTAAAGAAATTACAAAGAATACCACAATGAAAGAAGTATAAGATGATGTAAGAGGCAGTGTCTATTATTGTTAAGAAGAGACCTTCTGCATATGTACAATGTTTTTTAAAAAATCTTTTATTTTAGAACAGACTTTGTTCTGATGATAGATAAATACATCTACCAATTCTATAAAGGGTGATTTAAAACTGGTGTCTTACAACTAGGGCTGTGCAAAGTGCCCAAAATTTAAAATGCTTGTATTTTTTTTTTAACTCTGCCAACTTTACAAAGTGCAAAGCTGGTGACATTTTCTAACAAAAGAAAGAAAGAAGGCCATTATCGTTCAAAGTCAGCCCTCCTCTCAAACTACTGTCAAATAGTAAGGGGTAGAACAACGTCTCAGTGGAGCCAAAGAAAGTCAAGTTGGAACATTAATCTTGCTTTGTCCGCGTAGGATGTACTAGGAAGAGGATGCATAAGTGTAAATATACTTGTGCTTGTCGCTGTTTGATGACACATGCCTCCCTCAGCATACGTAAGAAATGCCTGGGATGTATGTTGTGGTGTCACACACTTCGCCCCTGAAAGGTTCTGTGAACAGTTTTTCTCTTGGAGGTCCAGCCAGTCCAGCCAGATCTGTGTGCTTAAGAGTCAAGGTCCTGACTTTGACTGGAAGAGTGAGGGGAAGGAAGGGGAGGCATTCAATATGCCTCCTGTTTAATCTCAATTAGCTAATCTTCCTTGTGGGATTGTAGGGAGACTGACTAGTTGCTAAATTTTTAATCGTAGTTGGAGAGAAACTTTTTCTGCATCCCAACAAAAGAGGTCTACTAAGCCCCTTTGTGTATAATCCATTAAGTTACTCTTTAACTGAACTTCCCTCAATTTAAGAGTGTGATAAGCTTAGGTTAACTTGAATTATATACCTGCTCATCAGGCGTACACTTGCAGTACTGCAAGTGCAGGGTGTGTACCCGTAGCATCTGGACCCCTTTAATCTCAGAGCCATGGCCAGCATCTTAGTTGACCATATAAGGAGTGGTTGTTGACATGATGTCTGGCAAAGTACAGGCAGATCATTAAGCCTAGGATACACAGGGGCTGGAAACAATACACCATTCCCACCTTCTTTCTTGGTATGTCAACGATACCTCCACAGTTTGTGCCACTCATGTATGATAAACATGAAGCATCACGAACTGCATGCTCCAAATTATGTTGATCATGAAACACATCATCATCACTGCGTGCATTTCCTACTACTAATACATGAATGAATAACATCATGGTTTAATCCAACAGCCTTGACAAAGCTTTATGGCGCATAGACTAGATCAAAACACTTGCCGGCTGTCATTATACTTCTGACTTTCATCATACGTCTAGTCATTGTTCATGAAATAACAGAACCTTGTACAACAAGAAAAACAATGGATGAATGCTTCCAATAATTCCAAACAGAAAAACTAAGTTGGGATTCCAATAACTAATAATCTTGCATTTCTTCTGAGTAGAAGGGTCATTCCCAGTGGAATCCCATGAGAAACAGTTACATTACCACAAAAAACAACAGGAGTGCTAGTCTTCCTGCCAGCTAAGACCCTACTCACTCAAGGAACTCAAACATCCAGAACATGACAGATGAATTTCAAAATATTGGTCTAATGACCTAGCCCAGTGCACTAAAATCCAAGGTGCCATTTTCCGAAGTCAAACCTGGTGCAACATTTTGTTCATCGATAGTCCAAGACCATGATTTCAACCAAAAAAGACAGCAAAGTGCCCATGGACACCGGAATTTGGGTAACCTGGATCCAGTGGCAAAAGTAGACCATAGCCCAGCCAGGTTGCCGTTGTTTGAGTACACTTCGGGCATGAATCACAAAGGTAACTTACTTCTTTATGCCCCTACGTCAATTATTTCCTATGGGAGGATGTTGCAGTACCACTGGTTGGCCATGTGTAGAGCTGGATTTACTAGTGTTTTAGTAGTAACTTACACTCTTAGTTTGTGAATATCGAAAATAAGTGAACTTACCTAAAAGTGTAAACTTACCCAAAATTGTAAGTTTACTTTGTTAATCAGGCCCCATATGCGTGTAGAGGAGTTAGGTTTCTCATTTATTGCAGATAGAAATAACAGAAAAATAAAATTCTAATATCTACATGGAAACAATTAGTGCTGAAGGCCAAGGGGAGGGCCAGTTTGTTTTGACAATATGTTTTATTTATCTATCTCCTGAACAGTACAGGAAAACCTAAATCAATATTCCTCACTGAGCAAGACGGTCTTCTCCAAACTGCAAGTGACTGTAACCCCATTTGCATCTTGAAACAGAACAACTTCTCTGTGTTCCGACACAGAACAGAAAAAATCTGGATGTTTTCTAGACTCTGCAGTTAGTTATGCTAGTGTGATAAAAATAGCTTCATAATTTCAGACCAGTGTTTCCCAAACTAAAGCTACCTTTAAATTCTGTATTGGCATTGTCTTGTGTGCTGCCCTTAAAAGACAGAGGTCAAATGTCAGCCAATGTCTTCTGCAAATTGCTTTTTTAACATGGGAATTAGTGTTTACAAACTCCTCTTACTTTGCACTCAGAGAATGAAATGTAAAATTAATTATGTGACTGTTGGAAATGGCCCTTTTTGCAGGGTTATCCCCAAACTTTTTGCTTCTTCCACCTATTTTTTTCCTGACCTATGTTTGTTGGCTATAGGACTCTGGGCACTTTACCACTGCTGATCAGTGCTAAAGTGCATATGCTCTCTGTGTAAATTGTTGTTGTGATTGGTTATCCATGATTGGCATATTTGTTTTACCAGTATGTCCCTACATACTGGTAAAACAACTAGGGCTTGCAGCACTGATTGTGCCACCCACTTGAGTAGCCCTGAAAAGAGGTCTCAGGCCTGTGCGCAGTTTAACTGCCATGTCGACTTGGCAAGTGCACCCATTTGCCAGGCCCTACCCTTCCCTTTTCTTACACATAAGACACCCCTATGGTAGGCCCAAGGTAACTCCCTGGGCAGGGTGCAGTGAATGTGAAAGGTAGGACATGTACTGCTGTGTGTAACATGTCCTGATAGTGAAATGCTGCCAATTTCGTTTTTCACTATTGAAAGGCTATCTTGCCCATAGGACAGAATGGGGATTGCTTTGTAACATTTTACAAGCATATCTTCCCATAGGGATAAGATAGAAAAATGGAGTTTGGTATCCCTGAACTCAGAATTTAATAACATATATTTTAGTAAAGATGGTTTTTAAATTGTGTGTTTGAAAATACCACTTGTAGAAAGTGGCTATATTCTTGTTCAACCTTCCTGTGTGCCTCTGCCTGTTTGTGGATTGACTGTCTGGCTTTGGAGTGACAGGGGCCTGGGGAGGTGCAGTGGCTCCAGGAGTCTGGATTAGTCCGCACTAGGCTGAATAGGCCTGATCTGCATTTGGAGTGGTGGTAGGAGTAGCACCTGTACCTGAATAGGGCTGTGCCTGCCTTCCACAATGCTGGCTCCGCCCCCCTGTGGTGTGTCTGGAGCCAAGGCTCACACTGACAATGGATGTTGCTGTGCACTTGCAGAGTGCCCCCCAGAACTGGTTTGAACTGGGCTCAGAGCCCCTTGCACAAAGAGAACAAAGACATTTTGGGGTATAAGTATCAGACCCAAAACCCCAGATTTTAAATCATTCCTGGAATTCAAGAGAAACCATTGCCAAGGAGAAGAGCTGGAGAGACTGAGGAGAAGTACTGAACTTGCTGTGTGTCTGGGGTTGGCCTGCAGTTGCTGTTCTGCCAAGGAAAGGAGAAGGACTTTGCTGTGTGCTGTGTCCCCTGCTTGAAGGAGATCTCCAAGGGCCTGGAGTGAGCTGGCCTCCTGTTCAGAAGTCTCAGGGACACAAAGACTTCACCCCCAGCTCCCCTGAACTCTGCTGTTGTGAGTACCGACCTGCCTTGAGGTGCCTGTGCCAGTTTTGGTCCTCTGGAGGTTGTTGCTGCTGTTTGGGAGAGCTGGAAGAAAGAAGAAACATGAAGAACTGCTAAACTCGACGCATCGCTCTTCTTGCGGCTGTTTTCTCGACACATCTCCACGGCGCGAGAAGAATTTCCACGCATCGCCGTGCCTCTGCGAAAACCGTCGCAGCGCCTCTCGCCGCTGCAAGAATCGACGCATCGAGGGATCGCGGCTGAAGAGGACCGACGCAGCATCGCTCGACGACGCCGCATCGATCGCCGACGCATCCCGGATGTCCACGCATCGTACCTGTGCGGCACGCTTTCCCGACGCATCACCTGCGAACCGGAACCGTCATGAAGAATCGACGCATCACTCCCCATACAGATCGGACTCGACGCAACTCGTCCTCTGCGTGTCGCAGAACTGTCCCATCGCCTCCCCAAGGTCTCAGGAGTGTCGCATCTCTTTGTTTTCAGACTCTTCGGCTGTTTGGCTTTGGAACTTTGACGCATCTACAGGTACTTTGGTGAAAAGTCACGCATCCATAGTTTTCTATGGTACAAGTTCTTGAAACCTTTTGAAAGTCATATTTTTAACTGTGTATGTTGGATTTTTGTCGTTTTCATCTTGTTTAGTTTGGATAAAGGTATCCTATTTTTCTAAACTTGTGTGGTGTCCATTTGTGGTGTTTTCACTGTGTTACTGTGTGTGTTGGTACAAATACTTTACACATTACCTTTGGGATAAGCCTGTCTGCTCGTGCCAAGCTACCAAGTGGGTGAGCAGGGGTTATCTAAAGTGTGTTTCCCCCTTACCCTGACTAGAAGCAAGGGTCCCTATTTGGACAAAGGTACCTACCTCTGCCAACTAGAGACCCCCATTTCTAACAGTGACAATCTCACTGGGGTACAGGTGTGAGAAAGCAAAGGCGGTAGGATGTCATTTTTTGTAACGCACAACAAAATGTAAATACCTGTAAATGAACTGTACCGATTCAGCAGTTAGGAAAGCAAAAATTAAAAAATTTGTTGTATTTCTAAAGTGCGATGGAAACAAACCAAGACATGTTACTTGGTGGTACACAAATGATAAATACCCAATGAAACCTGATTTCCACACATTATCATCTGCATGCAATGTAGTTTTATCAGTAAAATTGCATGTCTGTGCAAATTTAGTGGCCATTCCAATGGAAAATATTCAGTCTGTAGATGACAGTACGCTACACGTGATGCTTTAGTTACATTAAAAAATTGCCAACCTCATGTACTTTAAAGCTGGGTGGGTCGCGTAAGTTTGTCATTTAAAAAATTGAGCCGTGGCTCCAAAAAAATTGGGAACCACTGTTTTAGATTCTAGTGAAAAAAACTTTAGATGCCTCTGATTTTCCTTTGTTGAAATATAAACATTTAAAACCGGTTCATATTACCATACTACTATCAGAAGTTTCGTGTAATGAGCTATATGACAAGCATTTATTTTGTTTACTTTCACAGAGGTTGGTCTGAATGACAGAAGATAGATGGGAACTAGGAAGACACTTTCTGGACACTTTTTTATAGAACTGCATGACAAAAAAGATATTGGAGTTAATGATGGTGGCATTAGTATTTTATAGTAAGAAACAGGCTATTTGACCACTTAGTGCTGAATTTAAATGGCCAGTGACGGGGTGTCAGTGGAGTTGGCAGAGAGGTTTGGTGGGCACAAAATTGCATCTATTGTAAGGTAAAGGGCGAAGATCACTGATTGCCTGAGGGTCTGTCAGAAGCTGGAATCACTTCTCAGTATGTCTGTGTTGAAAAACCTTCTCAACAGTAGTAGTGGTAGACCTGTAAACAGTACCTACTGCCATCTCTTTCTGTGGCACCTTATTAGCGGTACTCCCTTTCGCAGTCTCCCCCTTAAAGATTTTTTTTTTTTAATTTACAGGAACCATAGCGAATAATTTCCCAGTGAGGCAACTTTTTCCTATTTTACAAGGAGAGACGTGACCACTGAACTGGGTGAGTTAATTAATGTTATGAATTGAAAACATAACAAAGGGCCATGAATCTCTGTAGCTACCATAGTCCCAGGGACGCCAGTTAATGTCAATTTTAATTTTCAATCAATCAACCAGTTAATCCATGATGTAAAACAATAATGTAAGATCACACCTTTTCATATCAGTGAATTCAACTGATACATCTTGATTGAAAGAGTTTTACTGTGTATGGCTTGTTTTACATTACTTACCTAAGACCTTTGATGCTTAAAATGAAAAGTGCATTGGGCTGTGTGTTTAGGTTGCAAAATTTCTAGGTGTGTTATTTAATGTTATGTTTAATGGTAAGTGCTAATAGAAAACCAGAAGTGTTTTGTTTAGTTGTGCGTTTTCATTGAAGGGTGATGCATTCCAATTAATCACTGCCACGTTACTTAACTGTACCCTAGTGACCTATGTGTTAAAGTTATTATGTTTGTTGGAGCATGAGTCGAGACTAAAAAATGTAAGGCCTTATTTACAAGAAAGTGCCGCAGTACCGCACCGCAAGCCCTTTGGCTGCGCCATGCTGCGGCACTTTCAAAGCGCAGGGATGCACCATATTTACAACAATATGACTCGTCCCTGTGCATTCCCCTGCGCTGGCGCACAATCGGCTGCCATGCGCCACGCAGACACCATTGCGCCACAGTTTTTGAGGTGAGGGAGGAGGTGGTGTGTTTCTTGTTATCCTCTTTAGTAAAGCCTATTTTGGATGGAGCGGGGGAGTTGTTTTTTAAGCCATAGTACAGCCGAACGGTTTATTGAGTCCCACGGAGTGGGGGAGCCAATCTGTTTATTTGGGGTTTTGTGGAACCTAGTTGCAAACAGTGCTTTACCTAGTTAAGCTAGTGGCAGAAAAAGGTTAGGTGCTAAGTATTGGGGCCTGTGGTTGTTGTTGAGGTTTGATTGCTTAGCATAAATAGTAAACGTTTTGGGTCAGTGTCCATAGATTGTGTGTCTGTGGAGGCACAACTTGTGCATTATGGCACCAAGAGCACAGAAAGGCGAAAAGCGCTCACGTATGGAGGAATTAATGGAGGCCATGATGCAGAGGATGGATGATATGGGGCAGTCCTTAGCGGATTTACGTAGCAGAGTGGAGGGGCAGGAAGGGACTGAGGAGAAGCCCAGGTGGTCTGGGGTAGCCCCCAGAGCGGCATTCCCTCCGGTGCCAAACAGGGCTAGAGCCAAGTGAGTGGGGGGTGGGGACCCCTCGCCCCGAGGTCACAGGATACTGATGCCGCAGGGCCTTTGGCCACAGTGGGGGGGGTCCCATCCGATGGAGGGAGTGGGGCAGTACCAGAAGTTGTTTCACCAGGAGGTACTGGGGGCAGTCAACTGGTTCCAGTGGTGCCAGCGACCACCCCCGTTGCGGGAGGAACCCCGAACCAAGTGATACCTGTTATATGTGAGGGCCCATCCGGTGGTGTTTCCGGGCACCCAGATTTGGTAGCCAGCTTGGCAGCAGTACTTTCCTGGTTAGCTAAGGCTGAAACCTGGACCTGGCAGTCAGCGGTGGGGCTTTGTTGGGTGACGGTGTTGCGTTAGAGAAAGCCAGGAAGCTGGTGGCACAGGTTGAAGGGTCTAAACCAGGGGGAGTGCAGAATGTGCCAGTAGAGGCAGCAGTTGCTAGTAGCACATCAACCGACAAGAGCGGACAAGAACCTCCCAAAGCAAGTACAACATCGGATGTTGACCAGGCCAAGAAGCAGGAGGCTATAGCAACA
This sequence comes from Calotriton arnoldi, assembly GCA_963921515.1. Taxonomy (NCBI): domain Eukaryota; kingdom Metazoa; phylum Chordata; class Amphibia; order Caudata; family Salamandridae; genus Calotriton; species Calotriton arnoldi. Next base: position 18,531 of record CAWUFW010016080.1, read on the forward strand.
GGAATGGCGCAAGTGTTACCAAGTTTAGGTTTGGGCGAATTGCGATCTTCCAGGGAACGGCTGGGTAGGCATATCTCACAAGAGGTGAGAGAAAAAATCTAGAAAGGGGAATATGTTAATATGTTTGCTTTGTTACTGGATAATGCGGATAAGGAATAGGCGAAGAAGAGTAAAGAGTGGGTGCATCCCAGGGAGTGGACCAGTTGGTCTCACAAGAAAAAGATTGAGGAAACTCTGGTTAACTGGATAAAAGGGTTCTCTAATTACCAAGCGATAATGGCTGAACGTTCCACTGGTTTAGGCGCATGGATGGCATGCTATCAAAATAGGATAGCTTGTGCGCATGATGAATACAAGGGAGTGGGATGGAAAGAGTATGATAAAGAATTCAGGAGGGCAAAAGCAACTGACCTTGGCCTTACATGGGATCAAATTGATGTCATCATGTGGTTGCGACACATGAAAACTGTGAGCCAGGACAGCACGCGAGGGCAGTCCTTTCGGTGAGGCCCCCTGGCTAACACGGGAGGGGGAGAAAGGGGCATGCTGGGATTTTAACAGGTGAACCTGCACCAGACCACCGGGCTCATGCAAATTTAGACACGCCTGTTCTTTTTGCGGTCACGCCTCACATCCGGAGTCCAAATGTTTAAAAAAATCAAAGGACAAAGGGAGTAAGAAGCAGGAATGAGAGTGTAATCCTCACCAAGGCCCCCTCCCCAATAAAGGCAATTGCTTTGATCCCATGGCTAAATGAGTACAGCTGCCCAAACTCTGTGCAGGTCCTATTGGAAGGTTTCAGGGAGGGTTTTAGGATTCCAGCACCTGGTTATTTAGGGGCTCCACATTGCCGCAATTGGCTATCTGTAAGGTCCAACAAAGAGATAGCGGTGGTAAAAACTGCCAAGCAGCTGAGGCTGGGGAGAGTGGCTGGCCCATTTGATGAGATACTGGTGGAAGGATTTGTTTGCTCACCGCTGGGGGGGGTGCCAAGAAGGACCCGGGAGAGTTCCGCCTAATACATAACTTGTCCGCTCCCAGGGGTCAATCATTGAACGACGCCATCGATGGTACCCTGTGCACTGTCAAATACGCATCATTGGATCAGGTGATAGAAATGCTACGGGGCCTGGGACCAGGCACATTACTAGCAAAGTCTGACATTGAATCAGCTTTCCGTTTATTGCCAGTGCATCCACAGGATTTCCATCTTTTGGGTTTCCAACTGGAGGGGAGATATTACATGGACAAGTGCATGCCAATGGGGTGCTCTGTCTCCTGCTTGTATTTTGAGAAATTCAGCTCCTTTCTTGAATGGGTTTTTAGGCAGGTGACAGGGCACCAGTCAGTGCTACATTACCTGGATGACTTCCTTTTCTTAAGTGCACCTGGCTCCCATGAGTGTGGCAGGGCGTTGGAGGGGTTTTGCGCGCTCATGCGCGAATTCGGGGTCCCCCTAGCGTGGGAAAAAACAGTGGGGCCGGCCACTGAGATTCAATTTCTGGGCATAGAACTGGATTCAGTGAATGGAGTATCACGACTCCCGCGAGGAAAAGTTTTGGCTTTCACTCTAGCTTTACAGGAATGCTTGAACAAGGAGAAGGTTACTTTGCATCAACTGCAAAAAACAGTTGGGCAGCTGAATTTTGCATAAAAAATCATCCCCATGGCACGCCCATTCTTGCGTTCCATCGCGCAGTCAATGTCGGGTCTCAAAAAAAGCATCACCACACCCGGTTGTCCTGCGATGTCCGGCAGGATATGTGGATTTGGATGGCATTGCTGCGTGATTTTAATGGCACTGTGGTGTGGCCCAGCCCAGCTAGATCCAGCCCAGAGCTGGGCCTAATGACAGATGCTGCAGGAAGCGAGGGGTTTGGTGCCATCCTTGGCCCGGCGTGGTCTGCACAGCGTTGGCCAGCATGGTGGGTGGAGACAGGTAACATTGGGTTCTTAGAACTGTTCCCCATTTTGGTGGCCTTATCCGTTTGGCCTGACCAACTTCGGAATCAATCTGTGGTCTTTGGTCTGACAACATGTCTGTAGTAGAATGCATTAACCATCAATCAGCTAAGTGTAAAATGATGCTGCGACTGTTAAAAGAGATAATACTCCAATGCATGAGGTTGAATGTGCTGTTTAAGGCCAAACATGTCCCAGGAGTGTTGAATCATGCTGCTGATGCTTTGTCTCGCTTAAAGATGCAGGTGTTCAGGTCTTACCACCAGGGAGCAGCAGAAAACCCAACGCCCTTCCCACACCAGCTATGGCAACTTGGTGTCCTGACCTATCGGACCTTGTGGCAGCTAGCCTAGCACCCAGGACCAGGCGGGCCTATGAGGGGGCTTTTGGCGGCTACTGCAATTTCCTTGGGGAAGAATGGGAGGGGGCCTGGCATGAGTCATCTACGGTGGAATAATTCCTGAGGGCATTGAGGGAGGGGGGGGCGCTCCGTGGCATGTGCAAGGCGCCACATAGCGGCGGTTTCCTTTTTTGCGAAAATGCGAGGTAAACACGATCCCACCAGCACCTTCATAGTGCAAAGAGCACTGAAGGGGTGGCAGCGTTTGCAGGGTCCCCAACTGGACGCCAGGTATTGACACTTTGTCAGCGATACTGGGGGCTTTAGAACAGGTGTGTAGATTCGCTGGGGAAGTTCATCTCTTTAGGGCAGCGTTTACCCTGGCCTTCTACAGCGCTTTCAGGGTTGGGGAACTTGTGGCGAGGAATAAGAAAGATTGACACGGGGGGCTTCAACTTGGTCATGTTTATATGCCGTGGGGCTCGCTGTTCATATCTATCCCTAGGTCAAAGACTGACCAGAATGGCAAGGGAGACCAAATTATATTGCAAAAGGCACAGGGAAGCGTTTGCTGTCCCGTTAGGAACCTCAAATCTTTCCTTACATACAGACCACGGGGCGCGGGGTCCACTTCTAATTCATGACGATGGGACTCCGCTCACCAAATTTCAGTTTAGTAGAATTCTTTTAGGATTGGGGCCGCCACCTGGGCCACTGCCAGAGGCCTGTCGAGGCATACAGTCCAGAGGATTGGTCGTTGGTCTTCTGGTTGTTACAAGCGTTATGTGCGCCTACACATGCTTTGAAGGCTCTTATGTTTAATGACGGTGTTTGTTTTTGGTTTTGGTTTTCACAGTTTCCATGTCCTGTTCCGAAGGAAGGAAGCTCGCCATGGTTCACCAATCGATGGAATCTCGCCCAGCCCAGGTACCCACCTGGGGGCCAAGTGAAGTGGAAGTATGGATAGTTGGTCATTCATATGTGAATAGGTTGAAGCAATATTTTTTCGCAGGCAATTATGCGGAGAGGGCCCGTCGGGCCGGTTTCAATGTTTCTTTGCTTGGGCGTGTGGGTCTGTGCCTGGAGCAGTTGAGGGATATGTTGGAGGTTCTACTGGGTAAGAATCACATGCCCCCCGCAGCGGTAATTTTACATCTGGGGGGCAACTACCTGGTGCACCTCGGTAGAAAGGGCGTGGTGGAGGCTCTGATCACTGAGATTGGTTGGTTGGCAAGGAAATGCCCACAGGCGTTGTTGGCATGGTCCCAGATCATCCCCAGATTCCAATGGCGGGGGCGTGAGTCGGTATGGGCATTGAACCACTCGGTGAAGAGAATTAACAAGCGGATTGATACATTGTTTAGATCCCCAAAACTGCAGACCATCTCGCAGGGGCGCATCAGGGGGAGAGGTTTTTTCTACAGGATTGTGTTCATCTCTCTAAAATTGGCAACTAAATTATTCTGGAAAACTTACCAGCCTGGTTGGAGGGGGCAAGGTAAAGGGCATGACCTTGGAATGTGAGGGGGGCAGATAGTCGGGCAACTATGCTGGCCTGTGGCGGTAAGGTCATGATTGGTGGGCAATTTTTACGATCCTTAGTAGGCATCACCATTGTCAATGGGGACGCCTGGGGGGGGACAGTGGTCTCTCATGGAACTCCAGGAGGCGGTTACAGCCGGTAGGCTGGAAGGTGCAGGGGGAGGGGAAGTTCCGCTTCCGGTAGGCCTTTGGGCCAACCCCTGCACAAGCGCATGGGCGCTAAAGTTGGCATAACAGCACAGCCCCTTGGAGATAATATTGAGGGCGTAGGGGGTGCCCGGGGGATGTAGCCTTCTGGGGAACTGGGGCTCCTGCACAAGGTCACTCCGATAGGAGGGGTGGGACCTAGCATGTAGTTAGACCAGTCGTGACCTTGCCCGTACGCACAATTCGGGATACGCAGGAAAGCAATAATGTATATAATTTAGTTTATGTCAGGAATGGCTATGTATTAGATCACATGTTAAGGTTAGCCATCTAAAATAATGTATATACAATGTATACAAATGTTGGTGTACTAATGTAGTGGATTGGTAGACCAGACTTTTCTGCTTATTGTAAATGTTGTAAAGTATGGAGTCTTTAAATTGTTTGTATGTTTTGAATAAAATACGGCCGGGGTTTTATGACCCCTAACCTAAGACATTGTGTTGATGTGCATTTAAGCCTCGGGGGAGAGTTGAGGGGGTTGGGATCCCTATGGGGGCATGGTTGGGGAGAGACTGTCAATACTGGGGAGGGGACTCAGCAATACCTGGCCATATGTGAAAACGGGTTCAAACATCATTTCACTCCGTTTTACATTCCCCACTGGACTCTGGATGAAACCATAAGAGTGAGCACACGTCACAAACATCAGTAATATCCAAATCAATTAGGATCTGTAAAAGCAGAACAGACTACAAAATGGAATATAGCCCAAAAAAATGATCCTATGCTGAATTCTCAATTTTATCTATTTTTTAACAATCTATAGCCTTCTGGAGTCACCATGAATTTCAAAGCTGTTTCCCCCACAATTGAGGTAGGTATAAAGTACAAACATAGAAAAGGGAATAGGTTTCCTTCGGCTAAGGAAAAATCCAAACAGTTTCTGGCTCCTTGCTAGGGAACAGATACACAGCTCCTTCCTCTTGCATTGTGAGCTATGTGACTAGTTGCCAGATCATGCCACTTCACGTGTCCTACCTTTAAGCAGTCCTGACTTTTTAGCTAACAGCACATAACATATTAGTAATGTTAAGCCCATGCTTAAAAAGCAAAAGCATAAGTTCCAGATTGTATAATGTGGTTGCAATTTGAAGAGAAGAGAGTCCCTGGCTCCTGTGCTGGAAGTATCTCCCCAGCATGAGAAATGACCTGTAAGAATGGACCCTGCATTACTCGCAACAGAGTTGTGCGAGACACCAATAAAAGTGCAATAGCGCCTAAGGAAAAATGCAATTCCTCTGCATCCCAACCACGAGGTCCTCTGCTATGTGTGGCACTTTCAGCCTTTATCACACTTTCCACATATCAAAGTAATAGCTTGAAGGTTCAGCATGCAGAGTGTGGTTGGATAAATTGTCGCGTTTGGCTCAGTAGGTTACAACTGGCATGGGCCATTCAGCGATGGTTCCTCCGCTATGGTGGAGGAGCATCCTCCACCATATGCCACCAATGCCACCTGCCAGCAGCCAAAAAACTGAAAAATAAAACGATAATAAACCCTTGTGTATTATCGTTTTATTTTTTCTCTAGGAACCAAGGCTTGAGGACTGGGCCAGGGTGATGATAGGATGGTGGAGGAGTGGTTGCACTGCTATTCAGTGCGCTTGACGGTCTGGCCGGTCAGCTGCCAGGTTGGAGAGAGCATGCACAGGCTCCCATTCTAACTGGGAGTGCAAATCATCGGCGCTCAGGCCAATCCTGATGCTGCTTTCAGCAGCATGAAAGCAGCATCAGGATTGGCCGCAGTGCACTCTGGGAGCCTGTGCCTGCAGAAGAGAGTGGCCTGATGCGGCAGGTAAGTTTTTTTTTTTTTTTATTTGTCTCGTCCGTCCATCCCAAAACACACTCCTCCCCCCGCCCCGCCACTCTGTCAACACACCTGCGGCCGCTACTGGAGCCATTCAGTAGCTAGGTCACTAACCTGAGGGAAAGGAAAGGAGGATGAAGAGGTTACTATACAACAAAGGGGCCACATATGTATGACAAGAGATCTGAACAATAGAATCTACTTGTTATGCAGTGTTTTGTAGCTGCCTAGCTGTGGAAGTATTAGCTATTGTTACCCTGCCCTGTGGTGTTTGTGTCACAGAACATGGAATTACCAAAGACTGAGTCAGTTTAGTGGTGGAATGGGCTAAAGGACATAGGGGAAATTACAGCTAGTGTAGAGAACATGAGACTGTATGGGCTCAGGAGTATAACGCAATTTTGATATCGGCATTTAAATGGCTTATCCCTGTGAAAAGATAGTTTTCCTATCATAGGTGCTACTGTATACAGGTGGTCAAAATATTCCCACATTCCGTAGGCCATTGTAATCTCATTTGCATTGGATTAGCGGCTGCATCTATTAGGTAACTTTACATTGTCTCCACACATGCATTTCGCAAGGTAATTCCTGCAGGAATTAGTGCAGGGAAAGACACAGCAAGATTTTGAGTTTCACAGTTCGGACATGGGAAACAACGCAACAGGACTTTAAGCGAGTTGGGTCCCTCCAGGTCTCAGATCCGGCAGTAATTTAAAAAAAAAATGTTACACACAAAAAACACTGATCGAGTAAGCAATGACTGTATAAACCAATAAGGTAATACATATCAGATTTGTACTTCCTGCCTACATTTCACACGTTTTACTTTCTATAGTATTCTCTAAGAATGCTTTTTATCAATAATGTTTTTTAGCAGCATTTTCATTCAGAATATTAATCTTTTATAGTGCTTGTTAGAAAGGGGGGCTCTAGTTGACAGAGGTATGCACCCTGTCCAAGTAGGGAATCACACTTTAGTCAGGGTAACTGCAGTACCCACTAAAAGTTTACCTGTGCTCACCCTCTGGTACCTTGGCAGAGAGCAGTCAGGCTAAACTAAAGAGGCAATGTGTAAAGTATTTGTGCACACACACACACATACACACAAACACAGTAACTCAGTGAAAACACCAGAAAAGTACTCCACACCAGTTTAGAAAACTAGTCAATATTCATCTGAGTAAAACAAGACCAAAACAACATACATCCACCATATAGGCCTGGGCGGAAAACTACGCTACGCTCGCGTAGTTTGCGAAGTTTGCGCTACTTCGCACTACGCGAATTGCACGTAGCACAGTGCAAACACGCGTAGCGTAGTGCAGCGGTCATTTTTTGCTTGCTCGCGGTCCTCAACGTCAAGTTGGCGACCGCGAGCAAGCAAAATGACATCCCGGCGAGACTTTTTCCTCGTTCGCGATCAGCAACATCAAGTTGCCGATCGCGAGCGTGGAAAATAAACCTCCCGGCGAGATTCTCAACGCGGGAGGTCAGGTTTCTCATTGCGAGTGGTCGCGTATGCTCGCGACCGCTCGCGATGAGAAACTACCAGTCCGCGTTGAAAGCTGCCGCTCGAGTAAAAATCTACTCGAGCGGCAGTAAAAGACAGCTCGCACTGTGCAAGATGCCGTTTCAATGATTGCACAGTGCGGACAAGCATCTGGCACTGTGCAATCATTGCGAACACGCACTACGCAGTTCGCGTAGTGCTACGCGTAGCTCGCGTAGTGCGAACTGCACTTTGCGTAGCTTCGCGAAGCATTACTTCGCGAACTACGCCCAGGCATACCACCATACACAAGTCAAGTTACGAATTTCTCAAGAATAAATTAAAAATACAGTGCTTAGAAGTCAATAGCTGCTACTGGGGCTATCTGGTTGCGCTTGACCAGGGCAAACCCAAAAGTTCAGTCCAACCGCGATGGTGCGCGGGCCAGATACAGGAAGCATGCAGACCCACTGACAGTACCTTGGATGCATTGATGCTCGGGGACTATGTGTTCCGCATCAGACAGGATGCGTCGGTTCCTGGAGGCAGTACAAGGTCGTTGAGGCGTTGGCGCTTGGGCACGATGCAGTGTGCAAAGGAGGTGATGTGATGGTTGTAGGTGTGAGGCTTTGGTTTCTGAAGGCAGTGCAGTGTCGGTGATGCATCGGTGTCAAGAGCGCGTTGTGTTGGTTTCTCGACGTTGAACCGCTGGGCTGAAGGCAATGCATCGGTTAAAAACCACGTAGGGCTGGGAATGCGTTGAAGTCGGGACGGTGCACTACGTATGTCAGTGATGAAGTGTCCGAGACTCATGTAGCAGCAGTTCTTCGGAGGCACTGCTGCAAAGTCGGGCCTGCGTTGTAAGTTGAGGTCGATGCGTTGCTCACTTAGCAAGTGGAGACCATGGCTTGGGTGCAGGCAGCCACTATGCATTGATTTTGCAGGGATGTGCTGGTTCTGAAATTATGCTTTGGAGTCGATGCATCAGTTTCTTTTGGTTGCAGTACAGAAACTCATTCCCAAGGGCTCAAGACTGGATTGGGCACCACTTGACAGGGCATGACTCACAGCAGAGGAGCCCAGGTGCTGGTAGCAAGATGCAGGTGAAGTCTTTGATATCCCTGAGACTTCAGTAACAGGAGGCAAGCTCAGTCAAGACCTTGGATAACTTTTAGATGCAGGATGTAGAGAATAAAGTCCATTCCTCTCACTCCCAGGCAAGATTAATCAGGCCCACACAGCAAAGCAATCAGCAAAGTGGCAGTCCCTCCTGGCAGCACAACAGCTCTTCTTCCTGGCAGAATGTCCTCAGTCCAGAATTGTTCTGAGAATATGGTGTCAGAGGGGCAGTACTTATACCCATGTTAGCCTTTGAAGAAGGGAGACTTCAAGACCTCGTAGTGCACAAGACCCTGCCCGTCCTGGCTCCAGACACACTGCAGGGGGGTATGCAGCTCTTTGTGTGGGGACAGGCACAGCCCTAGTCAGGTGCAAGTGTCAGCTCCTCCCTCTCACTCTAGATCAGGAAGACCCATGAGCCTGGTGATGGGCTATCAGGATATACAGGGCACGCCTCAGCTCCCTTTGTGGGTGACTGTGTACAGGGAATTCACAAAGCCCACCTGTCTTCTAGCCTGATGTGTATTCTGGGGACAGGCAGAGGCACAGAATGGTTAAAGTAAGAAAATGCCAACTTTTTAAAAGTGACATTTTCAGGCCTGCAATTTAAAAGCCAAACTTCACTAAAAGATGTGTTTTTAGATTGTGAGTCCAGAGACACCAAACTCCAATTTTCTATCTGCTCCCAATTGGAAGTTACACTTGTACAGTGTTATAAGGCAGCTCCAAAGCTAACCTATGGGAGAGATAGGCCTTCCTGTAGTGAAAAACAAATTTAGCAGTTTTTCACTACCAGGATATTAAAATCTCAAAAGCATGTGTCCTACCTTTTAAATACCTGGCACCCTGCCCATGGAGCTACCTAGGGCTTATCTTAGGGGTGACTTAAATGTAATAAAAGCGAAGGCTTGGGCTTGGAAAGTAGGTGAACTTGCCAGGTCGACATGGCAGTTTAATACTGCACACATAGGCTCTGCAGTGGCAGGTTTGAAGGGCTACTCATGTGGGTGGCACAATCAGTGCAGCAGACCCTCTAGTAACATTTGATTTACAAACCCTGGGCACATCTAGTGCACGGTACTAGGGACTTCTTGGTAAATCAGATATGCCAATCATAGAAAAACCAAAGGCCATTACATTTTAGACACAGAGCACATGCACTTTAACACTGGTCAGCAGTGAAAAGGTGCCCAGAGTCCTAAAGCCAGCAAAACGATGTCAAAAAGAGAGGAGGAAAAAGGCAAAATGTTTGGAGTAACCCTGCAAAAAAAGGCCATTTCCAACGGTGTTTATTGTGAAGTTAGTCATCTCTAGGGGTCTGTTTGTTTATAATGGGCAACAATTGGGAGCTCTGAAGGTGAAGCTGAAGGGGTTGAGAGTTTGTAACTGTCTGTTGGTGGGTCATAAAGTGATTCAAAATACATGTTCATCCAATCCCTGGCCTCTCTGCAGAGCACACAGAGCAATAGTCATATGTGCCAACTGGAACTGTGATTCTATGCAAAAGTGTGTAATGGAGGTACACAGCTGTCAAAATATTGACTGTGCGAAAGTAAAATACAATGCAGTGCTTACAGGTGAATGGGTGCATTCTGTGTGTAGGGACGGTGAAGTGAAGGAGATGCAAGGAAGTATATGGAACAGAGAGTGAAAAGAGGATACTGAAGGGGAAGAGATGAGAACTGAGATGTGCAAATCAAGGATTTCAGAAAGAGGTGGGGAAAAAGAGACTGCAGAGGAAAATGGTGTTACTGGAACAACGTGAGTGCTTGAGACACTCCGAAGACTATGGACCCTTCCACAGACCTTCTAATGTTGGATTAACTCATGTTTCCAAAATTGAATTTTTTTTCACTTCTAATAATTCCAAACAAAATCATTGTTGTTACTCATTTATCTGGCACTGGTAACAAGCATTGGCAAAGCCAATAGGTTTAGCTTGCTTTAGGTACATATCCTTTAAAGTTTGATATATCTTTGATGAAAGCTGACAGAGAGGCACCGACGTACTGGCTGGGTGGCACAGGACTTATGTGACATGTTTTAAGCCATGTCATTTATTGTATAGGCCACACCACTTAGAAAGGATTCCTAGTTACGTACGCCCCTTTTGGAGACCCCTCACTTTTTTCAACCCACTTAAGACCCTGAAGTGCACTATTACTGTATCATGTCAAGAGCCTCTGCACTTACTGAGCAATAGGGGACCAAATTATATAAGGACGGGTTGACTAAATTATGTGGCACGAAAAGGCTAATTATGTGGTGCAATGCGTTAGTACTTTTTTGCTTTTTTTAACACACATTAATACTGTCAGTGCGAAAGTTTCTCATTACTAGCAACTTAACTCTTGAATATTGCACTTGAATATTTGCAAAGGGACTGCCACTGCAGGACAACAACTGTGGTGACTATTGTTTTCTGCCTTTTGGTCCTTTGACTAAACACATGGTTCTTAATGACATGCGCAGTTATACAGAAGATGGTGGATGAAGTGGCAAATCCATACTTGTATAGAAAGTGCCCTTGCCAAACAAATCACATATATTCCAATGGCCCTGATTATGCTCCATTCCAAGGTGCAGAATTTGGAATGGGGAGGTTATACGACACCCTGAGATATTATTTACTTGGTGCAGTTGTATCACACCAAATGTTGGGACATGTGTAATGAAACGCAAAGTCAGTAAACTTCACCCTTTACAAAGTCGGTTGAAGTTTTGCCCATGATGAAGTTAACATGTTGGTCCTCCAGGGTTCAAAGTGGGTGGGATCGTAGGGACACGACATGCCCATACTTTTCTAATTTAAGCAAAACAATTCCCCTACTTTTTGAGAAAAGAGAACCGTCCCGGGATGGTTAATTCCGAGAGTTGAAATGTATCAGCAGAAGTGTAAAGCAGGGAGTCTCCTGTGCTTTTAAACCGAGGGAGGGGCAGACAGCTAAACAAGCCTTCTTCCCAGGGTGCCTGCTTCCCTGAAAGAAATGTAAATGTGCAAACTGGTCAATCTGCAAATCTAAAGGGTTCTTACAAGCTGGTATTGGATTTCGTAGATGTACTCACTTGAAGCTTTCCTGATGACAGTTTTATTGCAAGGGATTTACCTGCTGAGCTTTGAAGTGTGTGCTTTCAATCGACAATTACAAAAAAATTGCAGTATGTACAGTCTGGGTATTACTAAAATGTATATTTTGGAAGCACTTTATCATAAACCATTTTGCACATTTTGTAGCAGCCTATCTTATACTGTGTGTAATGCAAGTTTAAAATAATGACTAACATAGTCTCAGTGCTTTCTGTCACAGCCTGGGACCTCATAGCACTAAACATAAGCAAGCCACTAATCTCCGCTCCTTCAACCAGGATTCGATTCTGGGGCTCTTTGGTTACAGACACAGACCTCTGCAGTGCATTAACTAACAGAGGTTTCAAAATGTACGATAGTGCATTTCCCACTTTTAAATTAGCTTGCATTTATTTTTTATTTAATCTGTGCATTGCTTATCCTGTACTTGGTGATTGCTATCTCTATGCAGTACCTTTATTTTTGAAAAAATGAAAAATAAAGTTTTTTTTTTTAAAAAGTGCAGCATCGATTGCGTAAATGCAGCGTACTTTCCGCTAGAAAAGGAATACTGGCTGAATGCGTCACATGACAATGGTCCTAGTGTCAGCGCGGCTCACAAAGTCACAAGACATGTATGCCACTGGTAGCCATTCTAACCTTTTTAGCTAGCAGCACTTTACACGCTGGGAATTGTGGTCCCATATGTTTAATGTACTACAAATTACAGAATACACTTTGCTCATGGCTAAAAAGTCAGGACTGGCTGAAAGTCCCTTATATTAAGAAACTCTACTGCTCTGGAGTCAGCCGCACCAAGAATCAAACCCATGACTAACAACTCAGACACAGGTAAATCTGCTACCTGGCTTGTTTTGTCAGCATGACTGGTATTTTAATGTCCCTGTCGGTACAAAAAAATGAGAAAAATTACTTTAAATCAGTATTTTTTCCCCTTGTGAGTGCATAAACAGTAAATGTACGAAGTAAACACATATTATATACTGCTGCCCTAATGACCCCAACTGAAAAAATAAAGACAGAAAGGCCATGTTAAAAATGAATAGAGATGATTTCATAGAAAGTCCCACTCAAGACTAATGTTTTGGATTTAGCAGAATGTTAAAATTCCAACAGATGGCCGGTATTTCTCAATGGTATTGGTGGCGATCCTAGACACCGGATACTGCACCAGGTGTATTAATCATCTGAACTATCTGCCACAGAAGAACCACTCTCAGAACACGACTGGTCGGGGGAAAACATTGGATGTGCCAATATAGAACTGGTTAGTAAGCTTCCTACCATCTGTGAGCCTGTGGTCATGGCTGGCCATGCCTGTTTAACCCAATAGCACTTTGCATGCTGCCACTAGTATGCCTGCTCATAAAGTGAGAAAATTAAACTAAAATCCCCAGAGTGTAAAGTACGCTAGCTAAAAAGCTTGCAATAGCTAAAAGTGCCAGATAATGCCCCGGTTACTTACCGGTAATCTTCATTACTCCGAGGATTGTCTTCCTCGCCACATGACTTACAAAGTGAGCTGAAGCTCACTTTGTAACTCTGGTGGCGAGGAAGACTTAGGAGGAGGTAATGCCAGAGGTCTCGAAATATCTCATTCCACACAGAAAATGCTACCCAAGTCCTCCTTTTATGATTAGCTTTCTGGGACTTGTAGTTGTTCATTCGTAGTTGCAAATACAAAACTGCATGTTCCAGAACACAAAAACAAAAAACAAGATAGTTCAAACTACTTAAGCCTAAAACACAGATACGTTTGAGAACTCAATATGCCTTTGGGACACTTGGTGGCCGTGAGCTTCGCTATCATCAATGCAGCAGCCGTGGTGGCACCTGGGCTCAGGACAGAACTCTCAGGTTTCCCAGTTCCGTGCATGAGTTGCTCATCCAGTTTAGGTTACTTTCTTTGCATTCTGGAATTTGTTGTGTTGTTGATCCTATTATAAAAGCAAGACCATACGTTCTAGAATTCCAAGAAAAAGATAAAACCTGGCCTGGATTCGCTGCTCACGCATGGATTGAGGAAAAATGAGGGCTTTGAGAGGCGAGGCGTGCAGGTAAATTGTTGTTGTGTGTTTTTCACTACCCAACTACGGTAGGACTCGAGGGCCCATTTCCCTGCTTGGACTAGGGTTTATAGCACCCTTGTAACACCACTGTGTGGGGTTTAGCCCGTTATAGTTAATCCACGCAATCCTAAATATTCTAATTGCCAGCCTGTACCCTGCTGGGGAAGCTGATAGTTTGTATCCGCGGTGCCGATGGTTTCCGGTGAAATGTGATGGGGTGAGGAGCATCTCCACCTCTCAGACAAAGGAGAAGATTACAGAACCCGCCAAGGACGCACTACAGTTGGAAAGGCAGGCGCGAGGAGGTGATTGCGTATTCAGCTTCCCATCACTCCCTGCAAGGAAAGGGCCGCCTCGCGCCTGAGGCGCGCGGCTCATTAAGGCCCTTGTGTCTGTCGACAGTCTCAATAATTTGCCACTGATTGGGGCCCTGCTGCCAGGTGCCGCGCACTGTCCGGTAATTATCCACTTCCTCTGCAGGTCCCGATGAGCTGTTGTCATCAGCGGCCCCTGTTGTTTTGCTGTTTCCAATGATACCTCGTCTATTTTTGAAGCACCGCCGACCTTCTCGGTGGCCAGGTAAGGCAGCCTAAGGCTTCAGCGACAGCTGTGTTTCGACCCTTCCCCCCCATTGTAGCGAACGATGTCTTCCCAAGCCAATGTCTTCATTAGAAGTATGAGCCTACATGTCCCAGCATGCTTAGCGCTTCCATGAAAAATAAAGGCTGTCTGAAAGTCAACATTTCTGGATGAAATGAAGGCATGCTTTGGCTGTTCCACAAGAATCGGTGTTGTATAGTAGGCCTGGGCTTAAGGAAATGAGAAAAAGAAAAAGATTCTGTAAGGATAAACATCCCCAGCTTGTTATGAAGTTATTCCGTGCCAGCCCTTTTTATCTTTTAACCACGAGGCCTGGCTTTAATAATATGCCAAAACTTTATGGCACACATTTTAATGGCGCTCAGTAATGGGGTTGTATTTCCAACTATTATTCCTAGGTACGCATTTACACCCACTATGGCACCCTCTCCCCCTTCTAGGAGCATCTCTTGGGTGTTTGGGACTTCTACCAAAAGCGTAGGCATAGATTAGGAAGGCCCAGCCGGCACAGGTAAGAGAGGTGGGGCAGGGGTGGGGCTTGTGGGGGAAGTCGACAGATGACGGAATAGGTCAAATTGACGCAAAAAAAGAAAACCACTTACCTTACGATCGCCGCATCGCTGAGTCGGCGACCACAAGGTAAGTGGTTTTATTTATGTTTTTATTTAATTTTATCTATCCTGTCATCTGTTGACTGTTTCGCCCCTGCCCAGCCACACCGCTCTTACCTGTGCCAGCCGCGCCTGAGATTAGGCACTGGTGCAGTTTGTTGGGTCTCTACTAATGTGAAGTGCTTCGTAGAACCATTCACAGTTCTTACACAAAATTGGATTGTTAAAGTAACAGTCAGTGTTCCCACTGCAAAATGAGATCTGCACATCCAGCTGTCTTTCGAATGTGAGGCCCTCTACCTGCTCATGTTGATGCAGTCGTGCAGAGATGGCAGGAGTACTCCAGACTAGTGCTTTCAGCCACCACTCCTCTGACAGCAGACCGCAGCAGGCACTTGGCTCAGATCTAGGCCGCTTTAGGGAGCAGCATGGCAAGTCTGCTCATTGGGCACTCATCCTGGCAGATATGGCTTCTGGGTTTGGTATATGATGGTTGCTTGTTGCAGACAGTTGTGGACTCCAGGCTGGAATCGAATGGAGTGCTCGTCTGGCAGGTGCAGCCTGCAGGCCAGGATCAGGATTCCACTTTGGTGGGAACTGCAGCTACTCCAATGGATTCTCTTGGAGTGGGGAAGAAGCAACACAAGGCCTTTGGGCATTGCAGGGCTGCCAGACATCACAAGGTTACTTCCTGGACTTGATGTCTGTACATATTCCACTACAGGGGCCAGGATGGGAGACCCCTAATGACCTGGCTTCAGTTTTGTTCCCATGGCCAGTCAGCAATGGGTTCTTCTCCTGGAAAGTCTCTCTTCCTCAAGGAAGCAGACAGACACGCTTTTATGTGCTTAGCAGACCTTCAGCTTCTCCAACAAGTCATGCAGACTTCAGGCGATGCGTCCTCCCATCTGGGAGACTATCTGTCAAGCAGACACCAGCCGTAGTCACACAGCAGTCCTTGAGTGCTCACTGGAGCATTCCTTTTCTCAATCATGAAAAAATGTGGAACTGGAACACACTTTCCAGACAAGGGAATGTGGGTCCAATGTCTAACGTTTCAGAACTTATTTGGGGTGGTTCTCTTTCAAATGTTATTTTATGACTGTTGCTCGGACACAGCATTTAAGCAAGGCGATGGCTCTCCGAGCAGGTAGAAATGGGACTGGTTCCAAGCAGGAGTATCCAAACAAGAGTAGAATGTAGTGTGTTATCCCTGCAGCTAACTGTCATCTGCCTTTCCTGAAGCAGTAATTAAGGACAGAAAAAAGGGTAGGCTGTACCTAGAAACATCGAATCCTTGAACAACAGAAACAGGAGTCCCACACTCACCCCCACCATCTAACAAATGGTAGTGCTCAAGAAGAACTAAGCAGAAGCCTTTTACAAACAGGTGGAGGTGCACTACAATGGCAACAATAACTAGGGGTGGGTGGAACTTGCGAAGTTTCACTTAAAGTAATTCCGTGGAGTTGCTAAAAACTCAGTGCTATTCCGCGGAGTTCCACTAATGGGCAGAAAATATGCACGTTGCGCTGCAATTTAGCACCAGTAGCACGAGCAGCACAAAAAATCAGCATGAACGGCACCAAGCGTGCAGCAATTTGAGTTGATTTTGCTGCCGCTCGAGTAGAAAATCTATTTGAGCACCTACTCGAGAAACATCCCTCTGACCATGACCGCTCTCGACTACCCGCTTTAGAAATTGCCGCTTGGGGACGTCAAATCTTGAAAAGAATCTGCCACTAGTTGATTGGCAGTACAAAAAGGATAAAGTCACAGTGGAAGCAAATCGCAATTACATATAAAACATGATCTTATATGTAATTGCGATTTGCTTCCACTGTGACTTTATCCTTTTTGTACTATAAATTACCCAGGTCCAGTGGTCCTTCGGGTCACCCCATTGCTATATAACTCTATAAAGTGCAGGCACGTCCTGCGAGGGTATTTTACCTACATTCTTTTCTAACAAAAAATGTTGTTTCCAACATGACAGAGAACGACACACTTTCTTATTCTGAGGAGTATATAAACAGACTAATTCAGGGTCAATCTAACAGTCTCTTCCTCTCGTCCAATACCCCTAATATAGATGTCTCTCTCAATGAAAAGATTAGCAAAGTTGAGAGGTTAGAGAAAAAGCTTATCAGAACTAGATTACACGGACACCTTTTGACCAAGTACCTACAGGCTAATATAATTCCGGTTGGCCTCCAAGTTAGGAACGAGCCCGCAATTTTTGTTGATCTACCGAAGTTCAAGAAGGCTTCAGTTTCGTGGCCAATAACTGCTCGCGCCACTGGATGGTGTTAGGCGTGGAAACTGCTTTGGAACAGGTAGAAAAATTGACAAAAGAGATTGCGGAACTGAAGCGTGAAATTCTGGATGACAACGCCCTAACAAACGCCAAGGAAGCATTAGAGCGTTTGGAGAAGTCCATTAAGGAGTTTGACGTCAACACTCAATCTAAAAAACTGGACAAACTGTACAAAGACCTCAGGTTCTACGATAAGAAACAAACTTACCCCTACCTGCAGGAAGATTTTTTCAAACAAGACCAACAGGGTCGGTTTACAAACAGAGGCAGAGGAACCTACAGAGGCAATCGGAGATTCACAACCTTTTCCGAGTACTCAGGCTCTTCAGGGAGCGAGAACGACCAGGGAGGCAACAATTCTGGATACCAATATCAGGATAATTGGTATTATCCCCAACCAGGACCGTCTTCTTTTTTAGAAGAGGGCCAATGGTGCCCACCAAGGGGCAGAAACGCGAGTTGGAACAGAGGTACAACACGGGGTCCCCCCCCCCCAACAAGGCCAAGGCTGGGATGGAGCGAGTCAACGGGGCCAGAATCCGAACCAGAAACAGGTCCGCTTCCCGCCGGAGCAATACGGAGAGATACAGACCAGACGACGGGTCTACAGATGGTAACCAGGGCGAGGGATCCGATCATCAACCTGTCTACACATGATTTGACAGCGGATGAGAAAAGGATTCTCAACAAAGGTTTATCGTTTGTGCCAACTACGTATCCTAACAAGTTTAACATCCAGACAGAACTTCACCGATTCTTCAGGAAGATCCGGTTGAGATACCATTTTAGACATTCACCTTTCTTGCCCAAAACATCCAATACCGGGCTGAGGGTTCCATCCACATTCACCCCTATTTCCCAGATGGTATCTCATCGCATTCTAACCTATGAAAGTATCGTTTTAAATGAAGCTCTCAAGATATGCTCTACGAAGAAGTATGTGAGACACAATATAACGACTGCAGAGAGGACCGCCCTCAATGGCCTCATGAATAACAACTCTATAGTGATCAAACCGGCGGACAAGGGCGGTGCCATTGTGGTCCAAGACGTGGATGCTTACAAAGGAGAGATCTACTCGCAGCTGAGAGATGGGGTTAGCTATGCTAGACTGAACAGCAATCCAACCAAGAAGATCAGCGCCATGATCCTGCGCACCACGGAAAGAGGGAACAAGGCCGGATTCCTAACAGATTCGGAATTTGACTACCTAAACCAAAAACAGCCACGCCTGCCCACGGTGTATACCTTACCTAAGGTCCACAAAAATCTGGAGAAGCCACCGGGCAGGCCCATTGTATCTGGCTGCAGTTCGGTTCTTGAACCACTCTGCAAATACGTGGACTTTTTCCTCAAGCCACTAGCAGAACAGACTCAATCTTACCTTCGCGATACCATGCAGGTTATCAACCTAGTGGATGGCATGCCTTTCCAACCTGAGTCTCAAATCCTGGTAACAATGGATATCGTATCATTGTATACGAGTATACCGCAGCAACATGCTCTTGAGAATATGACGCATTTCTTGAATAGGAGAACACTACCTGCACCAGTTCCGACAGAATTCATCGTACAACTATTGGAAATAGCCATGACACAGAACTTCTTCTATTTTCAGGGGGACCACTTCGTACAAACCGAAGGAGTTGCCATGTGGGCAAGCTTTGCCCCAGATCTGGCAATCTTATACATGGCCAATTTTGAAGAACAATTCATTTACAACGACCTTAACCCTTTCAAACATCAGATAACTTGCTGGAAACGTTATATAGACGACGTCTTTATGATTTGGACTGGCAGTGAAGATGACCTCCTGCTTTTCTTTGAATGGTTGAACGGCAGATCCACTGACATCCAGTTTACCATCAACAAGGACAAGTGTACCATCGATTTCCTGGATATTTCAATCAAAACCTCGGATCACGGCCTATATACTACTCTATACCGGAAGGCTATGGAGAGAAATACCCTGTTAAGATACAGTAGCCACCACCCATGTGGACTACGTGATAACCTGCCCTTTGGGCAATTCCTCAGGATCAGGAGGAATTGTACACTAAAGGAAGATTTCTTTGCGGAATCGGATGACCTCATTAACAGACTGGTGGAACGTGGGTACCCAAAACGGATGGTCAAACGGGCAAGGAAACGGGCCTGGCATAACCCTAGGGAATCTTTACTCACTCCCAAGGAACGTCCCAATGATCAGTTGGACAGGTTGATCTGTGTGACAACTTTTAACACAAGGAGCAATGACATATGACGAATTGTCAACAAACACTGGCAACTGGTGGCGGAAGATGTCCAACTGCCTTTGCCCCCGATGCATTCTTTCAAGAAAGGAAAAAACATTTGTGACCATGTGGTCAGGTCACTTCTTTCTTACTCCCCCGTCCCAACCCACAATTCAATCTATGTGGCAACTCCAACCTGTAGTGGGCCACTACAAATGTGGCAGCTGCAAGGCATGCGGCATGACTATTGAAACTAAAGAATTTGAACACAACAATTGCCAGACTGTCCTTAGAAATCACACGAACTGCAACTCTGTAAATTTAATTTATGCAATCATCTGCCCCTGTAACAAAGTCTATATAGGCCAAACAACGCAGAAGGTCAAAGCACGCATATTACAACACTGTAGCAGAATAAGGTGCAAAGTGACAGGGGCATCACTAGTCGAGCATTTTCAAACACATGACCATCCTCCCGAATCTCTCAAGTGGCTAGTTATTGAGGAAGTCAAACTAGGCATAAGGGGTGGTAATTTAGGTTCAATTCTAAATGTGCGTGAATGCAAGTGGATGGACCTTTTCAACACTGTCCATAATTGCCTTAATGAAATGGATGTCACATATGCTCAATTATCAACATTGACTGGTAATTAATCACTATTCCCTTTCAACCAGAGTCTGTATGTAATACAACCATCCAGAGGCCAAGTTGGTCTTCATAATTCATAATTCAAGATTGTGCGCCATGTGATTGGACAGCGTTTTCCTTGTCCAGTCTGTTTTCCCATACAGCAAGAAGCTTTGTTGTTTGTTTTTCTGAGTAAATACCATCTTGGGAAGTCACGCACCTTTAGCAACAATATTATTGTATTGAACTCTGCTCTCCATCACAAACATTGTGCGCTGCAATTGCAGACAGCTTCTTTAATATGTCATTTAACAATCTACATATCATGTTGTGGTCATTTTTTCACAATACTTTCCCCCGAGAAATGTGGCAACTTAGTATGTTTTGTGATACAGTCTATCAGCTTTTAGCAATATTCCCCCGAGAAACATGAATGCTCCACTCTCTTTGATTTGCTCCGTTTTTCGCTGATTACTTCCATTTCGGGATGCCAACAATACATTCACCGCAGTCATTTATTGGCCCACGTAAATAACTTCCCCACAATATAGTGTACGCTGTTCCTAAAACAGTCTTTCCTTGCTTTCCAAGGGCCGTGTCATCCTCCGTTATGACACATGCCATAAAACCACCGACCGACGTGCCTAACGTGCACGCTTTGTCCCGGGCATAAATAACTCTTCCCCGGCCCAGGGACGCTGTTAGCTGAATTTGTGAACCTCGGCAGCCACAGGTATGTCCCAACTTGCGTTCAATCATAGCCCCGGTGGTTGGCACAAACTGTTTCCAGGACCCCCCTAGGCGCTGTTTAGACTCGTATCAGTTGTCTCTCACGATCGTGAATTTTAGTTCATGACTGCCACAGATGGAATGTTTGCCGTTAAATTGTTTTTGTTTTACTTCATGACCCCGGTTCTTTTTCGCACTAATATGTGCCAATTAGTGGGGACACACAAGCCCTTCACGGCTCCTTATAGACCCGCATGGTAACCATTTTAAACTTCGGGTGGCCTATCTACCCAGCAATCTTTTCTCAGCCGCGAATGCGGTGCACCCTCGGGCTATAGAGCTCACACCAGCCCTGGTGATGCGTTGTCAACCATTATTGCAAGCCTGCTTTTTCTTGTTTATTCATATTGCTTAAACATCTGATGCTCACACATCCCTTTTTTACAGTTAGAGGTTACTGACCAACCTCAACTAATTTTCGCAAATCAAGACACACTCGTGAACTCTTTGAATAAGTGTCACATAGCCTTGTGCTTTCCATTTATACTCCACCCCCCCCCCCTTTTTCACTAGTTGGGATTTCATCCCTAGTGTTACCGTCTCTGTATTTCCCTCCTAGGAGCCTACAAGGCCCATTGATTGACTTCTCAGCCTGAAGCTTTCTTGCTGATCCTTTTGGTAAATACATTCCAAGATCTTTTTGATTTATTTGTCCTTTATACTGTCACCCCACCGCATTAATTCGTATTCCCTTCTCATAGGTGCTTTTTAACCTCCCTTTTTAACCTCCCTCAACCCAGTCCTGATGAAGACCCCATTCCCAAGGCTGAAGTTCTGGTGTTTCACTTAGGGGTTGAAACGTCGACATTGTTTTTCCTCTTGTGTTCAGACATAGATGACAGAGATTTATTATCTGCATCCTGTTTATTATGTTATGATTTAGCATTTATGTATATGCCAGATATCTGGCTGTATAGGTTGTAAAAACTTGTTGCTGATGTATATATGCACACTACCTTCCTCTTTGCACATCACTTCCACATTTTTCCTCATGTACTCACTACCCTTTCCCCCCCTGCACCATTTTCTAAAAATGTTATAATCTTGAAATACATTGTGATGTAATGGTTAGGATACAATCCAACATTGTGAAGAAATTAAATCAATCAATCAATCAATCAATCACGGCATTTATAGAGCGCGCTACTCACCCGGGAGGGTCTCAAGGCGCTGGGGGAGGGGGTAAGTTACTGCTCGAACAGCCAGGTCTTGAGCTGCTTCCTGAAGGAGAGATGGTCCTGGGTTCGCCGAAGGTGAGTGGGGAGGGAGTTCCAGGTCTTGGCCGCCAGGTAGGAGAAGGATCTTCCTCCGGCGGTGGTTCTGCGGATGCGTGGTACGGTGGCGAGGGCGTGGCTGGTTGATCGTAGCTGGCGTGTGGGCGTGTAGAAGGTCATGCGGTCGTTGAGGTACTTTGGGCCCAGGTCGTGGAGGGCCTTGTGTGCGTGGGTGAGGAGTCTGAACGTGATTCTCTTGCTGACGGGGAGCCAGTGCAGGTCTTTCAGGTGTACGGTGATGTGGCTGTGTCGGGGGATGTCCAGGATGAGTCGTGCGGAGGCGTTCTGGATGCGCTGGAGTCTCTTTTGAAGTTTGGCTGTGGTTCCGGCGTAGAGGGTGTTCCCATAGTCCAGTCGGCTGGTGACGAGTGCCTGGGTGACGGTCTTCCTGGTTTCAGTGGGGATCCATCTGAAGATCTTGCGGAGCATGCGCAGGGTGTTGAAGCATGAAGATGAGACGGCGTTGACTTGTCTGGTCATCGACAGGGAGGAGTCCAGGATGAAGCCCAGGTTGCGTGCGTGGTCCGTTGGCTTGGGTGCGGTGCCCAGGGCCGGGGGCCACCAGGAGTCGTCCCAGGCGGAGGGTGATGAGCCCAGGATGAGGACTTCCGTCTTGTCTGAGTTCAGTTTAAGGCGGCTGTTCCTCATCCAGTCGGCGACGTCTCTCATCCCGTCGTGTAGGTTGGCTCTGGCGGTGGTGGGGTCGTTGGTGAGGGAGAGGATCAGCTGGGTGTCGTCGGCGTAATCACAACCAATAATGGCAAATGACAAAGTCGGTGGTGTCTAATTTTTGATAAAAATAGTATTGATCCTTTCATGTTTTATATGTAATTGCGATTTGCTTCCACTGTGACTTTATCCTTTTTGTACTATTAATTACCCGGGTCCAGTCGTCCTTCGGGTCACCCCATTGCTATATAACACTAGTTGATTGGCGACATTTGGCTGGAACTCCTCGTTACAAGAGTAACATGGAGTTGCCAAATTTTGCCAATTCTGTGGGAGGAATGTTCCACCCCCAATATAACTGAACATGTATGGAACTTCTTGAAAAAATTCAGAATTTAGGGTGTACGGTAAACATTGAGGGGTCTTAGTAATATAGATTTCTTCATTTGAAACATTTTGACACAGGGTGCCCCCCCATAGAAAATGATACACACATTTTATTTTGAATAATAGTAAATAAAGTCAGAATCAAAAACTGCAAAGAGAATTCAAAATCTGAGTTGATGAGGAATGAATGATGTGCATTTAGTTTTTTGTAGAATACATTTACTAGCACCATTGCAATTATCAAACACCCAGCGGCTGCAATAACTGGTGGTCTAGGGGCAAGGCTGAATTACAAGGCTGTGCTCTATGTACCCCCAGGAGGCAGATGGAGACCACTGCAGATTAGGAAAGCACTGTTTGTGTTGCTGTTTCTGCAAAGAATGCTCCCTGCTGGTTGAGAGTAGACACTGCATCTGGTGTTTGAAAAATGCCATTTCTTTAGATCCTGAAGAGTATTAACAATATTCCTTCATCTTCCTCAATTTACTCAAGCAGGATCTTTTTTCAGAGCCTTCCTCTATTTGCTTTCATCCTTGCTCTGCAGTACTGGCGGCTATGCGGAGTAAGAAGGTAACTTGGGAATATAAAAGAACAGGGACGCCCTAATAATACAAAATAACCAGATTGTTTTGAGTATGTGAATAATGCTTGGCTTAGAAGCTTTTTTCCCTTTTGACCTAGTGTGTGTTAATAGCATTCATGCACGCTAAGTACTCCCCAGATCTAGTTTGTCTTGTGTCGTTGTCGCATTATCCGCTAGATGAAAGCGCAGCCTGATCCTTGGGGAGAAAGCTGTTGCTTTGCTTCTTCCTTATTTTTAATTCTGCCCGCGTGTGTTTGTAACAATTTCTTGTGCTGTCCATTAAACATTGACGAAGACTTTAGCTGAGTTGTCTCCTGAATATACCATGGCTGCTCAGCCGTACATCAAGCGGCAAGCGCTCTGTTTGTCTCCCTTGCTGTTCAAGCATCAGTGGTTGCTTTGGACAGGTTGAGAGCGAAAGTGGAAGCTGCAATTATTAGTGCTGGGTCAACAGAAGACGCTTAAAGGAGACAGCAGCAAAAATTGGACTCAAGAGCAAAAAAATAGGAATTGTGGAGGAAAAAATATGGTTGCAGGTATACAAAAAAATGGTGGGAAGGAGGAAATGGAACAAATGCCTTTACTCAGTTGCATTAGGGGAATGAGAAACTGGAATTGACACAAACCCAGGGCCTTATTTACAAACGTTTGACGCACGACAGTGCAGCAAACCTTCCTTCTGTGCTGCTGTGCATCAAAACAAAAGGGCAGGAATGCACTGTATCTACAAGATACGGCACATTCCTGTCCTTCTCCCTTGTGCCGACACATAAACAGCAGCCGTGCGCCTATGCAGACACCCTTGCGTCATGTGGCAAGGTTACCTGCGTTGAGGGGATGATTGTTTTTGTGCAGGAAGGGAGACCTTCCTGCACATCCAATAACTGATGGCATTTTCTCATTCTAAGCGTGCTGCAGAATGCAACACGCATAGAAAGGTGGAGAAAACTAGGAGAAATTAAAGTATTTCTCCTCGTTGCTCCACTCCTACGCTTCCCCTGGGGAGGCGTAGCAATCTGGCGCATTCCCAGGTTTTACGATTCCTTGTAAACCAGGGAATGTTTCAAATTCCATGGGTGTTTTGCATGGGAACACCCACAGCAACCCCCATGGAGCGCCCCTTTCATGCAGTGTTCTGCGTGAAAGGGGCACATATTTACAAGTCATGGAATCTGGCTTTGCATGGCCATGTAAATATGCTGCGGCACATTGCGCCACCGTAGCATCAAAAAAGTGACGATAGGGCCTCAAAAAATGAGGCCCCCAGATTTTAAAACCCATGAGGGAATGGTTTGGACTGAGGTTATAGCCATGGGGAGGATGAGAGTGGGGAAGGGCTAGCCTATATTTTTCTTTAGCCCCTAAAATGGCAGGCGTTACTACTGTTTTTTTTTTTTCATTGAAACATTATTATTTTAATCTGTCTGGTAGTGAGGCTAGACTGATCTGCAGGTTGCCGCGTATGTTATGCAATACTATTGACATCACCCTTGGTGTGACAGATGCAATTACAAAGGTCGTAAATAATCTTAAAGATAAGATTACATATTATGTCACCTTTAACAGTGGGAAAGAGTTAACTATGTACCTAGTATTATTTATAGTTTGAGAATCTATTGTCGTTTAATTACACTGTGCAATTATGTGTTGCTATTTAATGGAATAAATATTGTGAGGTCATAAGCAATGCATTTGATGATTGAGTTAGGGTTCGCAAGTCAGTTCGTGTTTTGAGTTGCAGCACTAACCACAGCTTGAGATTTTCAGTGGTTTTTCAGTTTAATTTTCAACAATAACTCCACTTTAACTGTGTTTTCTCAGTGAATTTCTACTTTTTTTTTTAACACATATCAATGTGTTATAACCAAATCTAATCATAACTTCATTTTTATTTTTTATTTTTTCAGTGCATTTTTTTCATCATGTACTTCATGCAACACTTACCTGAGCCCAACCAATAACGGACAGCCAGCCACTGCTGCCCACAGCCTTCGTACATGCACAGTGGCGATAAGCCACAGGGACTGAGCTGTGGCAAGGCCCTGCACCCAAGCATCCATAGGCAGTCAGTTCCTGCTACACATGGCCTTTGTGTAATGGGAGACAGAAAGACCCAGCACACAACCTTCCATGGGAGACCAGCCCTTTCTGTGCATTGATTTTAACCATATACTGTTGGGGTTGGCCTCAGGTGGCCAGGCATTGTAACTGGCCTGCAGCATGGTTTGGCGGCAGCAACCCATCCCCAGTGGCATATTGCAAAATGATGGCCCCCACGGACAGAATGTGATGGAGGTCACCTGGGTTTCCCATATCTCACAGACATTTATTGCCATTAGACTGATTGGGGGCCCCTAATGGGCTTGTGACCAGTTAAATGTTTGGGGCCACACTGCAATCACAGGGGTTGCAGGGGCTTGCGTTATGCCCCTGCCCATCCTGTCATGGATGGCCAATCTCCACTGTGCATGGCCAGCATAGTGGAAGTTGGTGGCATGGACTCGACTGAGGCCATGCCCTGCTCCAAACACACGGAATGCGGCCATATTTCATGTGTTGCAATTGGCTAAGCACTGTAGTAAAACGCTGAATAATTTTTTTTAAATGTTTATTCCTGTACTGGATTTGGGAATCCTAAAGCTTAGGTTGTTCTACAGGATTCGAGAAGTTTCCAGGATTTGTGAATCAAGCACAGGATTTGTGAATCACTCAATAAAATAATTGTTTAAATATTTATTTTATGCCCTTAGGTGCACCCTGCCCCCTTTTCTTCTCTTTCATTTTATTCACCCAAACATGGTACTTGTTGGACACTGTTGGTTAATGGCAGCTGCGATATAAAATTTTCTGTGATGGCTAGCCAATCAGGATGGTGCATATGCGAATCCCCAGCCAGATTTGCGAATCAACAAAGGAGAACTGCAGAAAAGGCTCCCTAGTCCAATGGTGCACCTTTATTTTTTCAACTGAATTCTCAAATTCTCCATGCACTTGCAAATTTGTGAAGAATCCGTGAATTAATGCTCCAGATGTCTCTAAAATTAAAATTGTTTATTCCCAGACGCAAACACTTTTTAAAAGTTAATATTCCTAACTCTACTGAATGTATTGGCGTAGCTAGACCTATGGCTCCTGCATTTGCCGCCCCGCGACCGTGTGTAAGACGGGGGGGGGGGGGAGGGGGAGTGCAGGGGGTTGCTGGTGATTTCCGCAACGGCCGCAGGTAAGGGGGGGAGGCTGCCGCACCTAAAACTCGTTCTGCCCGGGTGGATGCCTACGCCACTAACTGAATGGATTAACACTGAACAAAGCAAAGGCACTTACTTGAGTAAAGTACTAACTACATTTTTTAATACATTAAGGAGCAAAGAAAACTCAGGGAATTAAAACGAGGAATGTTACTTCATGCACGAAGACTTGACACATTTACACTGATGCCCAGAGGCTTCCAGGTATCTGTATACACAGACTACGTAACATGGAGTCACTGATAAACAGGCCAAGAGGCTTGGTTGGTTGCTTACACAGCTGTTTGTTTTGAGAAGGTTGCATAAAAGTGCTAGATGTGACAGAAAACTAGAAAAGAGAGAATAAGAGAGAGAGGTGGTGAGGAATATTTGCAATAAATGGCACGATCTTCCCCAAAACGGAGCATTAGTTGGTAACCAACTTTAGGCGTTTGATTGTCAGTCGAGGCAGGAGAGTAAATGAAACTGTAGCAGAAGGGGAAAAAAAGGGAACAAAAGAGGACAAGATGTATAAATAAAAGGGGAGGGTCCCAACAGTGTGATGGACATGGTTCTAACAGATGGTTAGAAATTGCAGGCTGTTAGAGAGATGTCAGGGAAAGATTTGAATCATGACCACTAGCCAGAACACAGAGGCTGAGACGCAAGCAACAGGCACACCCACAATCCCGCACAACACAGATACAATCAGACAACAAATAAGTAGGCACACAGAGGGAGGTATGAAGGTACACACAAAAAAGAACGGAGTTATGTAATGGTACAGGTTCTTTTATCTAATAAATCTTTAGAATGCTTGCTGCTGAAATTAAATTTGAAATGGCTATTCTAAATGATTCCTACTGTCAATAGGGTGTTTCTTCTCAGGCGCCGAGAGATCCCCTTGGGGATGATTCGTTGCGCCTATAAATGAGTAAATAAATAAATAAATTTAAGGTAGTAGAAAGATATGTGACTATTAAATACTTGGCTTCGACAAAAAAAGAAAAAAACACTTTTACTGGATAATGGAATACGTCAGCCTCTATTCCCATTACATCATTGCCCTATTTGAAATGATCACCTATACATATACTATACTATATAATATATGTATATTTGTGGAAAGACCTATGTATCACAGACACAGCTGGGAAACAATAGAACAGTGAACAGAAGTGCAACATCCCAATGTACGAATATATAACGTTTACAGAGATGCAGAGAGAGGGTGGGTACCTGATGGGAGAGATGAAAGTATTCCGCGAAGAAGCAGGTTTTTCCCCTAAAATTGCAGGAGAATGAGATCAGTTCAGGTATCAAGGGGAGTGTTCCAGATCATGCCTGCGTTTGTTGGAGTTCTGCATTCCACTCTTATCTTGCCTACATTTCTTTGTTTCCAATCTGGTAATGTCTAGATTATCCCAGTGCAATGTTCTTTTCCCGAGATGGTCATTTTATTGGCGAGGCTCTCTGTGGATTTGTTTCTTAGGGCCTGTGTTGGTGATGCACCTCGTCTTGAAGATGATGTGCTCTGGATGGATAGCCCATGAAGTTCCTTCAGTGACGTGATAATAAGGTTGAAATGTTTCCCTTTATTGTTTCATTGTATTTTCCAAGGAAATGCAAAGTACTGGGTTAATATTTTGAAGAGGCAAAACTGGTAATTAATTTTAAGGTTGAAAGTGATGGTTAGAGCTGCTAAATGAAGCATTAAATGGTAAGGATCATGTATCTATTAGTGTTTATTAACTATTTAAACAGGCGATGGTTACATGACTAACATGCCTCACTTAATGTCCTCTTTGTCAGCACATAATGCCACTGTATCAGGGCTGCTTTTCTTGAAAGGATTGAAGAAAGCCAAGTGAGTCTAGCTGAGAGGGTAAGAGAGGAATGCTAGCTTGGAGGAGGAACCTCAAAAGCCTGGCTCGTGGGGCCCGCGTCTACAGGAGAACACTTCATCATCCATTGACACAGAAGGAGGCTGTACTGTACTTGCTTGTGCCCGAGTGAACCTTGGCGTAAGGAAAGTTAAATGAATTTTTTAGCAAGATCTAGCAATTCAATATATAATTACCATTAAAACCCAGTGTTTTAAAATTCATACATGAATTATATTTTGACACGTTTATTCAAACATTGGGGGCAAAACTCCACCTACAGCATTATTTGTTTAATCCTGTCCAGTTTTCAATAATGTTACTGACCACTTGGTATTAATTTTCTCAGCTATGCATTTGAGGAGAACCTCCAAATCTCCTGTACTGCTGTATTTTAATTCTATCCATTTTGGCTAATGTAACTGCTCCATTATGCTTTGTTATGTGCCGTCATTCACAACCTTAGTGTTAGAAATGGGGTCTCTAGTTGGCAATGGCTGGCCACTGTCCAAGTAGGGACCCTTCTTCCTAAGTCAGAGTAAGAGGGCTACACCCTTTGATAACCCCTGCTCAACCATGTGGTAACGTAGCACGAGCAGCTAGGCTTATCTCAGAGGCAGTGTGTGAAGCATTTATGACCATACACAGTAACACAGTGAAGAACACTACAAAGGGACACCACACAAGTAGTTATAAAAAATAAGTATCTTTATATATAGACTTAACACAAGACCAATAACGATAAAAAAGCCACAATACTGTAAAATAGGATTACTCTTGAAATGCTGCAAAAATAGGTCAAGGTGTGCCAAGAGGAGTTCAGTTCAAAGCAGTGGTCTCTGCGACCCTTTTACTTACAAAGTACCTGGATTTCGTAGCAAAACCAACAAATTCTCGCAAAGAAGCTGTAGCGATGATTTTCGGCACGCGAGGCCGGCGATGCGATAAATCCTTGCCGCGAGGGAGGATAATGAGCCGATCTGCTGATGCGTACGGAGACGATGCGACAAACTTCTGCACGCTAGGCCGTTGATGCGATGACTCCTTGCCGCGAGGGAGGAGACGATGCGACGATCCTGTTGCGTGTGCAATCAGGTTGCGACGCGAAGAAATGGCGCTCCGCGAGGGAGCGACGATCCTGATGCGATGCGATGAAAATGGCGGACGCCCGGCGTCCGCGCTGCGATGTCGTGAAGCGATGATCTCTCGGAGTTAGCGAGCACTTGGAAGCCCGCAAACGTGCGGTGCGATGATCTTTGGAGTTAGCGAGCACTTGGCGGTCCGCAAACGTGCGAGGCGTCGATCTTGGGTTGCGAGCACTCAGCGGCAGCAGCACAATGATTTTTCGGGCGCTCTCGGCTGCGGCGGCTCGCAAACGTGCGTTAGCGACGATTTCAGCACTCTCTTCTCTGTAGTAGAACTAGAGGCCCTTGGAACTCACAGGAGCCTTACCTGCAGATAGAAATCCTCGCTGGGAGGAATCAGGAGGCTGGTGGTGAAGTCTGATGTGCCTGAGACTTCAACAGGAGGCTAGCTCTCTCCTAGCCCTTGGGTGATTGCTTTAGCAAGATTAATAAAAGTTCTCTCAAAGTCCTTTTCCCTCTTCTTCCAAGTCCAATGGTAACCACTGCAGGCCAATCCAAGAAACAGCACACAAGCACAAGGATAGTCACCTCCTGCAGATTCCTTCAGTTACACGGACAGAGGTTCGTCTTGATTTCCAGGAGCAATACAAATTGTAGGGGTTTCAGCACAGATATTTATACCCCAAAAGTCTTTGATCTCAAAAGCTACAAGTCACTGAACCCAGCCAGAACCAGTTCTGCTCAGTCCTGGAGCACTTTGTTTACCAGGCTGCATCCTTCCTTTCAGAAAGAGGGGGTCTGCCATCAGACGCACAGTAGGAGGTGGAGCCAGCATTCACCTTGCCAGGCACAGCCCTATTTAGGTCAAGGAGCCACCCCTCCCCATACTCTAAATGCAGATCTCTCTATTCAACCCAGGTCTGACTCAGCCTGCCCTGTCCCTCCAAAACCAGACAGCCAATACACATAACAGCAGAGCACACTGGAAGGCTTAGGCAAGAAAATACCTACTTCCTAAAAGTGGTATTTTCAAACACAGAATATAAAAATAAACTTCACTAAAAGATGTATTTTATTATTCTGAGCTCAGGCATACTAAATTCGTTTTTCTACCATGTTCCTGGGGCCAGTTAGGACTATGGAATGTAATAGTCAAACTGCCCATTCTGGCCTATGGGGAACAGGTAGCCTTACAGTAGTGAAAAACGAAATTGGGTGTAATTCACTACCAGGACATGCTACACACACCAAGGCATGTCCTACCTTACACATACAATGCACCCTACCATAGGGGTGACTTACATGATGCCAAGGGAAGGTTCAGGGGCTGGGAAGTGGGTGCACTTCACAGCCAAGATGGCAGTTCTGGACTGCACACAGACTCTGCAGTGGCAGGTCTGAGACACACTTTACAAGCTGCTTCTGTGGGTGGCGCAAACCAGCGCTGCAGGCCCACCAGCAGCATTTGGTTTACCAGCCCTGGGCACACGCAGGCCACGCTACTTGGGACTAACAGGTAAACCAAATAAGCCAATCGTGGATATACCAATTCACATGTCATATTTACACAGGGAGCATTCGCGCTGTGGCACTGAAGGGCAGTGACACAGCGCCCAGAGCATCTAACACCAGCAAAAACAGAGGAGACAACAGCGAAAAATGGAAGGGAGACCCACGCCAATAGTGCCAGGTCTAACACGTGTCCCCTCCAGCTGAAATGTGGGGAGAACTACCCATCCCCTTGGAAGTTCTCATCACTAAGGCGGAAAAATCTGGACAGACCATCAGCATTGGCGTTTTCTGTACCAGGGCGGTGTTCCACCGTGAAGTCCATACCCTGTAGGGAAATGGACCACCTCAACAACTTGGGATTCTCACCCCTCATCTGCATCAACCATTTGAGGGGCCTGTGGTCTGTCTGAACCCGGAAGTGAGTCCCAAACAGGCATGGTCTCAGCTTCTTCAGTGCCCAGACCACAGCAAATGCCTCACGCTCAATTGCACTCCACCTCTGTTCCCGTAGAAGTAACCTCCTACTGATGAAGGCTACAGGTTGATCTAGTCCCTCCTCATTTATCTGTGACAGAACGGCCCCCACCCCATGCTCTGAAGCGTCTGTCTGGACAATAAATTCCTTAGCAAAATTGGGCGCCTGGAGTACGGGTGCTGTACACATGGCAGTCTTGAGGGCATCAAAAGCTTTCTGACAGGTGTCAGTCCAGTTCACAATCTTTGGCTGCTTCTTGGAAGTCAGCTCAGTCAAGGGTGCAACAATGTTGCCATACCCCTTGACAAACCTCCTGTAGTAACCCGTGAGTCCTAAGAAGGCCCTCACCTGGGTCTGGGTCCTTGGGGGCTCCCAAGCCAGGATGGTTTCAATCTTGGGCTGCAGGGGTGCCACCTGGCCACTCCCAACCTGGTGTCCCAAGTACACCACGGAACCCTGCCCAATCTGGCACTTACTGGCCTTGATTGTGAGGCCTGCTCTGCGCAGCGCCATCAACACTTCCCAGAGGTGGCGCAAGTGGTCCTCCCAGGAGGAACTAAACACTGCAATGTCATCCAGGTAGGCGGCACTGAAATCCTCCAGCCCAACCAACACCTGGTTGACCAACCTCTGAAAGGTGGCAGGGGCATTCTTCATCCCAAAAGGCATCACACGGAACTGGTAGTGCCCATCTGGTGTGGAGAATGCTGACCTCTCTTTTGCCCCATCAGTTAAGGCGATCTGCCAGTACCCCGACGTCAGATCAAACGTGCTGAGGTACCGGGCAGCCCCTAACCGATCTATGAGCTCATAAGCTCTGGGGATGGGGTGCGCGTCGGTCTTCGTGACCGAATTGAGACCTCGGTAGTTCTCACAGAACCTAAGTTCAGGGGTGGCACCAGGCTCTGCAGCTTTTGGTACCAAGACCACGGGGCTGGAACAAGGGCTGCTAGAGGACTCAATCACCCCTAGGGCAAACATTTTGGAGACCTCCTCCTTAATGTAAGCCCTGACCCTGTCAGTCACTCTGTAAGCCTTGTGCTTGACAGGAGGACTGTCCCCGGTGTCTACCTTATGGATGCATCAATCAGTGACACCAGGCACCAGGGAAAACAAATCAGAAAATTGTCCCAACAGTTGGTGACAATCTCTCTGCTGCTCAGGGGTCAGTGTGGTGGAGAGGACCATACCCTCCACTGACCCATCCTTCTCTTCTGCACACAGGAGGTCAGGAAGAGGCTCACTCTCCTCCTCCATCCCAGCATCTGTGGCAAGAAGCATGCCCACTTCAGACCTCTCAAAGTGGGGCTTCAGGCGGTTCACATGCAGGACCCGCAAGGGGTTCCTGGGAGATTGAAAGTCCACCAAGTAGGTAACTGGACTTTTGCGCTCCACCACCTCAAATGGACCAGTCCAGGTAGGTCGCTCCCCCGCCACACAGCTCCGCCTGTGTTGTCCGCCCGCTGCTGCTGGTAAGAACGCCCTTCCCTTTTTCCTTCTGTACCCCCGTTGCCCCATTTGTACTGTGCCCGCATTTGTCTGTTTTCTCACCCCTTTTTTTCCTTCTGTACCCCCGTTGCCCCATTTGTACTGTGCCCGCATTTGTCTGTTTTCTCGCCCCTTTTTTTCCTTCTGTACCCCCGTTGCCCCTTTTGTACTGTGCCCGCATTTGTCTGTTTTCTCGCCCTTTTTTTCCTTCTGTACCCCCGTTGCCCCTTTTGTACTGTGCCCGCATTTGTCTAT
The DNA here is from genome assembly GCA_963921515.1 of Calotriton arnoldi. NCBI lineage: Eukaryota > Metazoa > Chordata > Amphibia > Caudata > Salamandridae > Calotriton > Calotriton arnoldi. The sequence goes on from CAWUFW010016080.1 coordinate 52,177, forward strand.
TTTCTCGCCCCTTTTTTTCCTTCTGTACCCCCGTTGCCCCTTTTGTACTGTGCCCGCATTTGTCTGTTTTCTCGCCCTTTTTTTCCTTCTGTACCCCCGTTGCCCCTTTTGTACTGTGCCCGCATTTGTCTGTTTTCTCGCCCCTTTTTTCCTTCTGTACCCCCGTTGCCCCTTTTGTACTGTGCCCGCATTTGTCTGTTTTCTCGCCCCTTTTTTTCCTTCTGTACCCCCGTTGCCCCATTTGTACTGTGCCCGCATTTGTCTGTTTTCTCGCCCCTTTTTTTCCTTCTGTACCCCCGTTGCCCCTTTTGTACTGTGCCCGCATTTGTCTGTTTTCTCGCCCCTTTTTTTCCTTCTGTACCCCCGTTGCCCCATTTGTACTGTGCCCGCATTTGTCTGTTTTCTCGCCCCTTTTTTTCCTTCTGTACCCCCGTTGCCCCATTTGTACTGTGCCCGCATTTGTCTGTTTTCTCGCCCCTTTTTTTTCCTTCTGTACCCCCGTTGCCCCTTTTGTACTGTGCCCGCATTTGTCTGTTTTCTCGCCCCTTTTTTTTCCTTCTGTACCCCCGTTGCCCCATTTGTACTGTGCCCGCATTTGTCTGTTTTCTCGCCCCTTTTTTTCCTTCTGTACCCCCGTTGCCCCTTTTGTACTGTGCCCGCATTTGTCTGTTTTCTCGCCCCTTTTTTTCCTTCTGTACCCCCGTTGCCCCATTTGTACTGTGCCCTCATTTGTCTGTTTTCTCGCCCCTTTTTTTTCCTTCTGTACCCCGTTGTCCCATTTGTACTGTGCCCGCATTTGTCTGTTTTCTCGCCCCTTTTTTTTCCTTCTGTACCCCCGTTGCCCCTTTTGTACTGTGCCCGCATTTGTCTGTTTTCTCGCCCCTTTTTTTCCTTCTGTACCCCCGTTGCCCCATTTGTACTGTGCCCGCATTTGTCTGTTTTCTCGCCCCTTTTTTTCCTTCTGTACCCCCGTTGCCCCTTTTGTACTGTGCCCGCATTTGTCTGTTTTCTCGCCCTTTTTTTCCTTCTGTACCCCCGTTGCCCCTTTTGTACTGTGCCCGCATTTGTCTGTTTTCTCGCCCCTTTTTTCCTTCTGTACCCCGTTGCCCCTTTTGTACTGTGCCCGCATTTGTCTGTTTTCTCGCCCCTTTTTTTCCTTCTGTACCCCCGTTGCCCCTTTTGTACTGTGCCCGCATTTGTCTGTTTTCTCGCCCCTTTTTTTCCTTCTGTACCCCCGTTGCCCCATTTGTACTGTGCCCGCATTTGTCTGTTTTCTCGCCCCTTTTTTTCTTCTGTACCCCCGTTGCCCCTTTTGTACTGTGCCCGCATTTGTCTGTTTTCTCGCCCATTTTTTTTCCTTCTGTACCCCCGTTGCCCCATTTGTACTGTGCCCGCATTTGTCTGTTTTCTCGCCCCTTTTTTTCTTCTGTACCCCCGTTGCCCCTTTTGTACTGTGCCCGCATTTGTCTGTTTTCTCGCCCCTTTTTTTCCTTCTGTACCCCCGTTGCCTCTCGCCATTCCCGCCGCTGCGTCCCCTGCGGCCCCGCCCCCCTGACTGCCCATTCGCTGCCCCTGCCTCCCGCCTCCCAGCTGCTCCTCCCTCCCACCTCCTCATAAATGGCGGCCGCTGCGCGGCCGCGCCGAAGGCGCGCCTAAGGCAAGCCCATCTGCGCCCGTCCGCGACTGGACCGCGCCCAGCGCCAGAACCCCTGGCCCCCGCAGCAGCCAACCCACCCACCGGACCTACGACACTGCCACCCTCAACGCAGGCAACACCGGCCGAATCCCCGGCTGCCACCGTGCCACCCCAGGACGCACCCACGGACCCTTCGCCTGCCAATCTTGCAAGTTCTCCTGCCTCCGGACCTGCACCGCACCCGCCACGCCGAGCACCAGCAGCAACCACCTGAAGTGCATCCTGCTCAACACCCGCTCCGTCCACAGACACGCCGTGGAACTATGGAACCTGCTCGACTCCACATCACCAGACGTCGCTTTCCTCACGGAAACATGGATGAACGCCTCCTCAGCGACCGACATCGCCATCGCCATCCCGGACGGATACAAGATCACCCGAAAGGACCGCGCCAACCAGACCGGAGGAGGCATCGCCATCGTCCACAAGAACACCATCCGCATTACGACCAACTCCGACGACACCTTCACAGCCGGCGAACACCTGCACTTCCAGATACACACCGACCCCAAGACCACCCTCAGAGGCACCCTCATCTACAGACCCCCAGGACCACGCACACAATTCAGCGAAGACATCGCCGACCTCATCAGCCCGCACGCCCTCCTCTCGGCCGACTACATCCTCCTTGGGGAACTCAACTTCCACCTAGAGAACAACAACGATCGCAACACCACCACCCTGCTGGACAACCTCGCCAACCTCGGACTCAAGCAACTGGTGACCACCCCCACACACCACGCCGGCCACATGCTTGACCCCGTCTTCTCCTCCAGCAAGGACATCTCCTTCAGCCACACCACCGGACTCCACTGGACAGACCACAGCTGCGTCCACTTCAGCTTCAGCAGGACCACCACGCACCACCACCCGCAACAGCTCCCGCGCAGAAGCTGGAACAAGATCACCACCGACCAACTCACCACATCCCTGAGCCAGAACCCTCCCGCCAGCTCAACAAACCCCAACCAAGCCGCCAGCAACCTCACAAGATGGATCACCAACTGCGCTGACATCCTCGCCCCATTAAAGACCCCCCCAATCAGACCCGGCAACAAGAAAGCACCCTGGTTCACCGACGAACTCAAGAAATCCAAGAAGAACTGCCGGGCCCTCGAGAAAGCATGGCGCAGAGACCCGACTGCAGACAACATGACCACCCTCAAACACGCCACCCGAAAACACCACCAGCTGATCCACACCACCAAGAAAACCGCATTCAAGGAACGACTGGACAACAACGCCCACAACAGCAAGGAACTCTTCATCATCGTCAAAGAGCTCTCGAACCCCAGCGCCGGAAACAACGACATCACCCCCTCGCAAGACCTCTGCAACTCGCTCGCCTCGTTCTTCCACAGCAAGATCGCAGACATACACAACAGTTTCAGCACACAGCCGACGTACCCTACAACCGTTCCAACGTCCCCCACCTCCACCCTCCGAGCCTGGACCCCGATCAACACCGAAGACACTATCCGCACGATGAACTCCATCCACTCCGGATCACCAACCGACCCCTGCCCTCACCACATCTTCAACAAGGCCGACGCCGTCATCGCACCCCACCTCCGGGACATCATCAACACCTCCTTCGACACCGCCACCTTCCCAGAGAGCTGGAAGCACGCCGAACTCTGCGCCCTACTGAAGAAACCGTCAGCGGACCCCACCGACCTCAAAAACTAAAGCCCCATCTCGCTCCTTCCTTTTCCTGCCAAAGTCATCAAGAAGACCGTCAACAGACAACTGGCCGCCTTCATCGAGACGAATGGATCCCTCGACCACTCACAGTCCGGCTTCCGGGCCAACCACAGCACCGAGACCGCCCTCATCGGAGCCACCGACGACATCCGAGCCCTGCTCGACAACGGGGAAACAGCGGCCCTCATCCTCCTGGACCTCTCCGCAGCGTTCGACACAGTCTGCCACCGCACCCTAGTGCAACGCCTGAACAACGTCGGAATCCAAGAGAAGGCACTGGAGTGGATCATCTCCTTCCTCGCCGGAAGAACCCAGAGAGTCCGCCTCCCCCGTTCAGTTCCGAGGCCACCGAAGTCATCTGCGGCGTACCACAAGGATCATCACTCAGCCCCACCCTCTTCAACGTCTACATGAGCCCCCTCGCAGCCATCGCACGCCAACACAACCTCAACATCATCTCCTACGCCGACGACACCCAGCTGATCCTCTCCCTCACCAACGACCCCACAACCGCCAAAACCAACCTACATGAAGGGATGAAGGACGTAGCCGAGTGGATGAGGAACAGCCGCCTGAAACTGAACTCAGATAAGACGGAAGTCCTCATCCTAGGATCATCACCCTCCACCTGGGACGACTCCTGGTGGCCCCCTGCCCTGGGCAACGCACCCAAACCAACGGACCACGCACGCAACCTGGTCTTCATCCTGGACTCCTCCCTCTCAATGACCAGACAAGTCAACGCCGTCTCCTCGTCTTGCTTCAACATCCTACGCATGCTGCGGAAGATCTTCCGGTGGATCCCCACCAAAACCAGGAAGACGGTCACCCAGGCCCTCATCACCAGCCGACTGGACTACGGCAACTCCCTCTATGCCGGAACCACAGCCAAACTTCAGAAAAGACTCCAACGCATCCAGAACGCCTCAGCTCGACTCATCCTGGACATCCCCCGACACAGCCACATCGCCGGACACCTGAGAGACCTGCACTGGCTCCCCGTCAGCAAGAGAATCACGTTCCGACTCCTCACCCACGCACACAAAGCTCTCCACAACCAAGGCCCCAGATACCTCAACGACCGTCTGACCTTCTACACTCCCACCCGCCAGCTACGATCGACCAACCACGCCCTCGCCGCCGTCCCCCGCATCTGAAGAGCCACAACGGGAGGAAGATCCTTCTCCTACCTGGCTGCCAAGACGTGGAACTCCCTACCCATCCACCTCCGCCTGAGCCAAGACCACCTCTCCTTCAGGAAGCAACTCAAGACCTGGCTGTTCGAACAGTAGCGGACCCCCCTCCCCCTAGCGCCTTGAGACCCTCCGGGTGAGTAGCGCGCTATACAAATGCTTGATTGATTGATTGATCTTGGAGCGCACAAGGCTCCACTGGGGCCAGTACCCAAACCTTCTGACCAGGTTGAAACTCGACCAGAGTGGCATTCTGCTCGTGCCAACGTTTCATTTCCTCCTGGCTGGCTTCCAGATTTGCCTCAGCAACTTTTCTGAAACGCAGAGTCTGGTTCCTGAAGGCCAACATGTAGCTAAATACATCTTGGGGAGGTTTCCTGGGAGATTGCTCCCAGCCTTCCTTGACCAGACTCAGAGGCCTTCTTACCGGATGGCCATAGAGAAGTTCAAAGGGGCTGAACCCTAAGGACTTCTGTGGCACCTCACGGTAGGCAAACAACAGGCATGGCAAGAGGACGTCCCACTTACGCCTCAGGGGCTCTTCTAGGCCCATGATCATGCCCTTCAAGGTCCGGTTGAACCTTTCAACCAGACCATTACCTTGGGGGTGGTAAGGAGTGGTGAACTTATAAGTTACCCCACACTCCTTCCACAGAGACTTCATGTACTGGGAGATGAAGTTGGTCTCCCTGTCAGACACCACCTCTCTGGGGAACCCCACACGGGAGAAAATACCCATCAGCGCACGTCTCACCACGGGGCCGTCACTGTCCTGAGCGAGGTGGCTTTAGGGTACCGGGTGGCATGGTCCACCAAGACCAGGATGAACCTGTTGCCCATGGCTGTCTTGGGGTCCAGAGGCCCCACAATGTCAATGCCCACTCGCTCGAATGGGGTACTAACAACTGGAAAGGGCTGGAGTGGGGCCTTGATCTTCCCCCACTCTTCCCACTTGCCTGGCAAGTCTCACATGTTCTGCAATAAGTGTCTGAGCTCTTGCGCATCTGGGGCCAATAAAAGTGGGTGACCAGCCTCTCAAAGGTCTTGGTCTGCCCCAGATGTCCTGCCAATGGAATGTCATGAGCCAACCCCAGTAGGAAGGCTCTGAAGCACTCGGGTACCACCAGCACACGGGCTGACCCTGGCTCAGCAGCCTTAGGCTCGCTATACAGGAGACTGTTCTCCCAGTAAATCAGATGTGAACCAGACATGTCACCTGCTGCCTGGGCTGCAGCCTGACGCTGCATACCCTCAAGAGAAGGGCAAACTCTTTGCTGCTCACAAAATTCCTCCCTGGTGGGCCCCCCTTCCTGCTGCCAATGGGTCAGCTCAGGTAGGTCCCCCAGTTCGGTGATCTGCTCCCCGGTAGGCTCCAGGGCATCTCCCTCAGGGTCTGCTCCCTCCTGGGCCGTGGGAACCAAGGGGGCCGGCTTCCCTTCGCCCCCTGCCCCTTCTCTCTAAGGCAGGGATCTGGGCCATACTGTCAGGCTCCAGGTCCTTCTCAACACCCTCCTTGGCTGCCATGGACCGAGTGGTAGCACACGCCCACTCAGGCAGACCCAACATCTCCAAGTGAGATCTCCTCTCCACCGTAGCCCACGGGGAGTTCTCTAAATCATTGCCCAACAGACAGTCTACAGGCATGGCGGGCCTCACAGCCACCTGAAGAGTTCCTGAGACCCCCCCCCCACTCAAAGGAAACCTGAGCCACCTCACATTGGCTCTCTGAGTTGTCTGCGGACACTACTGGGTAGAATGCATGGGGGACAACCTGCTCTTTGGACACCAACCGGGAGCTGACAGCAGTTACACTGGCTCCTGTGTCTCTTAGAGCCTCCACTCTATGGCCATTGATGGTCACCCACTGCCTGTACTTTTTGGTGTTATCAGGCAGTGCAGGTTTAGGGACCATCTCAAAGTCTCCTAATGAGAAAAGGGTTAACTCTAAGGGATCCCACCCCTCTTGGGCACCCATCTCCTCCCCCCCCCCCAGGGCTACACTAGCAAGCTGGCGGGGTGGTGCACGGGGTGGTGCACTAGTATCTCTCTGAGGACACTGGGGATCATAGTATCTGTGGCCCACTTGACCACACTTATAACAAGTAAGGGACCCCCTCTGAACAGGCCTACCTGTGGGGGGCACTGGCTTCTTCTCTTGGGGAGGCTGGGACACCACTGCTTGGTTCCCTTGGGAATTACTTTGGGGCCCTCTTTGGAACTCCCTTGGTTTACCCCTGTCCCCCACTTCTCTGCTGGGGACCCTGCCCACCTTTGGCGAAGTCTCCCACTGGACCCTTGCGAACCCGGGTGCTCACCCAGCGGTCCGCTCTCCTCAGCAAGCTTCCTAGGGTTAGTCAGCTTGCAATCAATCAGGTGCTGGCGTAGCTCAGGAAAACAGTTACTAGATAAATGCTCCCATGCAATCAAATCATAAAGCTGCTCAAAAGTTTCTACTTTGCTACCTTTTACCCAGCGTTCCATTGCTCTGCAAAAAAAAAAGACACATATTCAACCCACGTGGTACCCTCTAGCTTCTTGCAGGTCCTAAACCTCTGCCTATACATCTCAGGGGTCAAACCATAGCAGGTCATCAAAGCTTCCTTCATGTGGCCATAAACCATCCTACTTTCTGGGGGCAGGTCCAACAAGGTATCCCTCCCCTCACTCACAAAGCGTCCCCACAACCCCGCTCCCCAATCCTTCTCAGGGACCCGGTGGGACACCATGGCTAATTCATAAGCGGCAAACCATTGCCCAATATCTTCACTTTTGTGGAAATCCTTAATAACCTCCTTGGGTATATACACTCTATTCTCAGTATGCACTACAGGTATGCTGCCACCAGAGGGGAGATCTCTACACTCTTTGCTTTAATCTCCAACTCCCTCAATATTCTCTCATGCTCAAGTTTCATTTTCATAATCTCAAATTCTAACTTCTTGTTCTCTAGGTCCCTGTGACCATCCATTTTAAGCTTAGCCATCTCCATATTATGCCGCCTATCTCTCTCCCTGTCCTCCATCTCTTCTGGGGACAGACCCCTGGCGGACACACTAGTGCCCGGGCTGGAAATTGCTTTATCTCCCACCAGGTCTACTACTTCACCCTGCTGCTCTCCTGCATTCTCTTCCCCCTCCACAGGCTCTCCCATATTCTTAGGGGCATCCCTGGCTTCTAGCCAGGCCTTCACCGCCTTGTAATACTCCTCCCTTCTAGTGAGACCTGTGATAGGGACTGTGAAGCGTTTGCAAAAATATTTGAGCTGCTTGGCATTGTAGGTTTCTAATTTCTCTTCTTCCCAGGAGAGATCCTCCGAGGCATTGGATCTGGGCTTGCCCATTGTGGCAATAACTGGCAATATTAATCAAAAATAGAATCAGAAAAAACCTCAAAACGTATGTGGTTGCGTTATGGTCTGCACTCACTAGTAGTGTACACTATAATTACTGTATGCGATCATAAATGCAAGTCCAGATCCTCACCGCTGACCACCAATGTTAGAAATGGGAGTCTCTAGTTGGCAATGGCTGGCCACTGTCCAAGTAGGGACCCTTCTTCCGAAGTCAGAGTAAGAGGGCTACACCCTTTGATAACCCCTGCTGAACCCTGTGGTAACGTAGCACGAGCAGCTAGGCTTATCTCAGAGGCAGTGTGTGAAGCATTTATGACCATACACAGTAACACAGTGAAGAACACTACAAAGGGACACCACACAAGTAGTTATAAAAAATAAGTATCTTTATATATAGACTTAACACAAGACCAATAACGATAAAAAAGCCACAATACTGTAAAATAGGATTACTCTTGAAATGCTGCAAAAATAGTTCAAGGTGTGCCACGAGGAGTTCAGTTCAAAGCAGTGGTCTCTGCGACCCTTTTACTTACAAAGTACCTGGATTTCGTAGCAAAACCAACAAATTGTCGCAAAGAAGCTGTAGCGATGATTTTCGGCACGCGAGGCCGGCGATGCGATAAATCCTTGCCGCGAGGGAGGATGATGCGCCGATCTGCTGATGCGTGCGGAGACGATGCGACAAACTTCTGCACGCTAGGCCGTTGATGCGATGACTCCTTGCCGTGAGGGAGGAGACGATGCGACGATCCTGTTGCGTGTGCGATCAAGTTGCGACGCGAAGAAATGGCGCTCCGTGAGGGAGCGACGATCCTGATGTGATGCGATGAAAATGGCGGACGCCCGGCGTCCGCGCTGCGATGTCGTGAAGCGATGATCTCTCGGAGTTAGCGAGCACTTGGAAGCCCGCAAACGTGCGGTGCGATGATCTTTGGAGTTAGCGAGCACTTGGCAGCCCGCAAACGTGCGAGGCGTCGATCTTGGGTTGCGAGCACTCAGCGGCAGCAGCGCAATGATTTTTCGGGCACTCTCGGCTGCGGCGGCTCACAAACGTGCGTTAGCGACGATTTCAGCACTCTCTTCTCTGTAGTAGAACTAGAGGCCCTTGGAACTCACAGGAGCCTCACCTGCAGATAGAAATCCTCGTTGGGAGGAATCAGGAGGCTGGTGGTGAAGTCTGATGTGCCTGAGACTTCAACAGGAGGCTAGCTCTCTCCTAGCCCTTGGGTGATTGCTTTAGCAAGATTAATAAAAGTTCTCTCAAAGTCCTTTCCCCTCTTCTTCCAAGTCCAATGGTAACCACTGCAGGCCAATCCATGAAACAGCACACAAGCACAAGGATAGTCACCTCCTGCAGATTCCTTCAGTTACACGGACAGAGGTTCGTCTTGATTTCCAGAAGCAATACAAATTGTAGGGGTTTCAGCACAGATATTTATACCCCAAAAGTCTTTGTTCTCAAAAGCTACAAGTCACTGAACCCAGCCAGAACCAGTTCTGCTCAGTCCTGGAGCACTTTGTTTACCAGGCTGCATCCTTCCTTTCAGAAAGAGGGGGTCTGCCATCAGACGCACAGTAGGAGGTGGAGCCAGCATTCACCTTGCCAGGCACAGCCCTATTCAGGTCAATGAGCCACCCCTCCCCATACTCTAAATGCAGATCTCTCTATTCAACCCAGGTCTGACTCAGCCTGCCCTGTCCCTCCAAAACCAGACAGCCAATACACATAACAGCAGAGCACACTGGAAGGCTTAGGCAAGAAAATACCTACTTCCTAAAAGTGGTATTTTCAAACACAGAATATAAAAATAAACTTCACTAAAAGATGTATTTTATTATTCTGAGCTCAGGCATACTAAATTCGTTTTTCTACCATGTTCCTGGGGCCAGTTAGGACTATAGAATGTAATAGTCAAACTGCCCATTCTGGCCTATGGGGAACAGGTAGCCTTACAGTAGTGAAAAACGAAATTGGGTGTAATTCACTACCAGGACATGCTACACACACCAAGGTATGTCCTACCTTACACATACAATGCACCCTACCATAGGGGTGACTTACATGATGCCAAGGGAAGGTTCAGGGGCTGGGAAGTGGGTGCACTTCACAGCCAAGATGGCAGTTCTGGACTGCACACAGACTCTGCAGTGGCAGGTCTGAGACACACTTTACAAGCTGCTTCTGTGGGATGCGCAAACCAGCGCTGCAGGCCCACCAGCAGCATTTGGTTTACCAGCCCTGGGCACACACAGGCCACGCTACTTGGGACTAACAGGTAAACCAAATAAGCCAATCATGGATATACCAATTCACATGTCATATTTACACAGGGAGCATTCGCGCTGTGGCACTGAAGGGCAGTGGCACAGCGCCCAGAGCATCTAACACCAGCAAAAACAGAGGAGACAACAGCGAAAAATGGAAGGGAGACCCACGCCAATGGTGCCAGGTCTAACACTTAGTCAAAACTCCTGTGGTGTGAACCCTAAACTAAATGTGACATTAAGGCTCTGATTATGACATTTCGGCAGAGCGGTGGTGCAAAGCGCCACACCACTGCTTCGCCGAAGGTCACCCCGCCCGCCCGCCCGCCCGCCAGATTACAATTTTTCAGTAGTCTGGCAGGCAGACGCTGTGGGGGTCCCGTGGTGGTGCTTCTTTTAAAGGCAGCGGTGCTTTTGAAAAAGGCACCACAATGGGACCTCACTACAAGGTTCCTGCACTCGAAAGTCCATGCCATGCAGGAACCTATGTGCATGCACACAGGGAGGCACATGTTATGCCCCCCGGTGTACATCCACATGAAGTTGAGGCACAGGAGGGCCCCCTTTTTTTCCCTCTCCTCCAAGGTTTACATAGAGGAAGATCCTCAATGTAAACCCTAGAGGAGAGGAAACTCGTAATATGCTTGGCAGTACTGCTGCTCCAACACCAGGGAATGGCGGTTCCCTGGCAGGGCCGGCAGTCCCAGGGCAGTTTGATCTAGGTCCAGAAACAGCTTTTTTTGTGATTTGGAGTAAATCCATTCAGTAGTTTATGAGATATTGAAGGAAAAACACATTTCTATATCTAGGGATGCAATCCATCATGGATACCCGGATTCATGCACCACTATGCTATGATTGGCTGGCCACAACCTGAGTAGAAAGTTGCAGCCACCATTTTAGATATTGTGGAACGGTCCCAGGGTATGACAATTCACATTAAATGTAATAGAAGGGGTCAAGGTACCCTGATCCCATCGGTACCACATAGGGGTCTGTGAGGGACATAGGATTTGCACAAAATTGCTCCAAATTGTTTTTTTCCCATATGTGCAGATTTGCAGAACCACAGCGATGCAGCGGATCTGCGAATTTGGCTGTAAAATGTAAAAAATATGTTTGCACTCACAGACCCACTCAGACACACACACTCACTCACAGACCCACTCACATATCCACACAATCAAACACCCACTCACAGACCAACACACCCACTCACAGACCCACACACCCACTCACAGACCCACTCAGACACTCACACACCCAGTCGTACACTCACACACCCACCCACTCAAACACTCACACCCTCACTCACAGACCCACACAGACACTCACACACCCAGGCAAAGACCCACTCTGACACTCCCATACCCACTCACAAACCCACTTAAATACTCACACACACCCACTCAAAGACCTACACACCCACTCACAGAACAAAAGACACTGACACATCCACTTAGAGACCCACACAGACTCTCACACACTTACTCACAGATGCACTCACTCACATACCCACTCACAAACCCACACATATACTCACATACCTACTCATAGACCACCTCAGACACTCACACCCCTCTCACAGACCCACAAAAATACTCACACACCCACTCACAGACCCACACAGACACTCATACCTCCACTCACAGACCCACACAGACACTCACACACCCATTAACAGACCCACTCACATACCCACTCACAGATCCACACAGACACTCACACACCTTCTCACAGACCCAAGCAGATACCCTCATACACCCACTCACACAGACATACAGAGACACTCACACACCCACTCGCAGACCTTCTTAGACACTCACTCTTAAGCTGACTCCCGCACAGATATTCACAAACCCACTCACAGACACACTCAGACACTCACACACCCACTCACAGACTCTCACACACCCACTCACAGACCTACACAACTACCGACACACCCAATCACACACTTATAAAACCACTCATACATCCACTCACACATCCATAAGTATTGCTGATGTGTTTTAGATAAATGCTTTTTGGTTTGTAAATCCGCGACGGTGCAGAGGATCCAATGAGATTTAAAAAAAAGAAATTGAAAATTGTAGAAACCAGAGTTTGGAAAAAGGATTGGCTCTGAAAAGAGCCTTTGTGTTTATGATGTGTAGATGATAACTACAAATAAAACAGGATGCAGTCTTTCAAGTTGTTGAGTAACATCCTGTTGCTTTTCCCATAAAATGAATGCTATTGGTTCTAACTATTCCATCCATATCAAAGTGTAAATTGTTGTGGTATATAGAGCCCATGTTGTGGTCTCTAAGGAATGCAGAAACAGTTTTATTTTCATGTTTCCTGGATTTGTCTATCTGTGGACAAAATTCGTTTGACAACTTCCACTTCTCCCTTTGGCAAATGCTGTGGAACACCAAGGCAGTGTGAGGGAAAAATGCCATTAATTTGGCAAAGGTATCCTTCATTATGATTTCCAGTCCTTCCCCAGTAAGTGTGCCTAGGTCATTGCCCCCACAGTGAACAATCATGAAGTCTGGATGCTGGCAATCCACAATGCTTTAAACCAAATGCAGCACTTGATACCATTTTAACCCTCTCTGGCCAACCCACGTGATGTCTACATTAGGTAAACCTAGATCCCTGTCAATGCCATTGTTTCTAGCACTCTCTCTGGCCCAAAACACAAAACTATGACCCACAATCCACACTCCAACAATTTTGGAACCAAGCCGGAGTAGCATAGAGGAGAAGGCTGTTGCTGAATGAGGGAGTTTAGAAGTTGAAAGGCAGTTACAATGGACTGCATGTATAAAATAAAAGAGCATATTCCCTCACCCATACACCACACACCCCAGTCAGTCACCCACACAACCACTCACACACCCAGTCAGTCATCCATATAAACATTCAAACAGCCACTCACAGAGCCACTCACTCACCCATACACCAGTCACATAGCTACTCGCTCACCCACACAGCCACTCACACATCCACTCACTCACCCATACAGCCACTCACACACCCACTGACACACCCGTACAGCCACTCACCCACACAACCACTCACCCAAACAGTCACTTGCACAGCTAGTCATTAACCCATACAGCCATTCCCAGACACAACCACTCACCCATACAGCCAGTCAAAAAGCCAGTCACTCACCCATATAGCCATTCATACACCCAACCACTCACCCATGCGGCCACTCACACAGCCAGTTACTGACCCATACAGCCACTCATACACTACACAGACAACAATACAAACAAAACACCCATTGAAACTAACATATTTTAAACTCATAGCAATAGGTATACATACTTTCACAAATAAACATATAACATATAATATTTCTTTTTTAAACCAGAAAAGATGGTTTTAACAAAAACCGTCTTTGTTTTTTTTGTTTTTGGACTTATTTTTCTAATTTTCATGTGTTTTTAAACATTTTACTTTTTTGGGGAGTTTTTATATTTTTTGAAAAAGAATTATGAAAAATAAACTTTGACAACAAACTCACAAAACTTGTACAGCAAGTGTTTAAAAAAAATGAACACATGGCTTTTGCAAAGTTCAGTAAGAGCAGAGATGGACTGCTCCCCCATACTCAGCACCTTGTTGTATTTTATACAAAAACTGTCCCAACAAGGCAAACTCTGGAACACTGGCAGGTAGCTGTTGTGTGACTCCAGGTGCAACAGGATTACCAGGAACTACCTGTTCCGCAGAAGATGTTGATGGATTCTTGCCAATTTTTTTCTCTTTCTGCATGAGCAAGCTGACGAGGGTGTATTGTCTTCGAATGTTTCATCATGCTAGATGTACTACACAAATATTTTTTGACGTTCCTCTAGAAAGCTGTTTGTAACCAAGGCTGCACTTTACCTTTTGTGCATTAGCTTTCTTTTCACCCGATAGAATGGTGAAAAATTGCCAGGCGATACTCTCTTTCTTCACAGGTGGTTCTTCATCAGACGAAGAGCTTCCTCTCTGGTGCTCCGGATGTTCTTCACTCCCAGATGCCATGGTTGTAGTAGAGTAAAACAAGCATTTGCAATGCAATAGGTCTCGCATTTGCAAGAGTTTGAGCTAATGCCATTGTAAATGGCAATGCCTTTTATTTATGTGTTTTGAAACCTGCAAGCGGTGCGTAAACACACACTTTGTACTTATAGTCATTGCCTACGAGAAGCAAGGTTGGCGGTAACTGCGCCTCCTTTACTGTGAGCCTTGCTTCTCGTAAGCAAGGACTATAAGTACAAAGTGCGTGTTTACGCACCGCTTGCAGGATTTCAAAACACATAAATAAAAGGCATTGCTAATAGCTCAAACTCTTGCAAATGCAAGCCCTATTGCATTGCAAATGACTGTTCTGAGATTCGAGAACAAAGTTTCCCTATGGGGAAAAAAGTGCAGCGTGAGTAACAGCAGAACAATATAATACATCAGCATTTGTAAAGCGCTACAGCTACCTCAAACAGAGGTGTCCCGGCGCTAGCGTGATCCAGCAGCATAAGGGTATTGGATCTCCAAACTGAACAAATTCAGCTAGCCCCGGCTAAAAAGCCATGTTTTTAGAGCTTTCCTGAACTCCCCTTCTTCCGATATACGCCGAAGTCTTACCGGAAGTGAGTTCCATAGTCTGGTTGCTCCAACTGAGAAAGCCCTTCCTCCAATACGAGCCTTTGCGAATTGGGGAACACACAGCAGATTCTGTGAATTAGAACGTAACAACCGCCTTTGCTGATAAGGGCGGATACGTTTTTTGATGTAGTTGGGACCGCTGCCATTTTGGGCCTTGAAAGCAATTGTCAAGGCCTTAAATTCTATACGCTGTACAACTGGCAGCCAATGAAGTTGTTTGACATGTGGAGAAATATGTTGTCTGAAAGGCACTCTTTATCAGTCTCACTGCTGCGTTTTGCACCATCTGCAATCTTTTTATCAAATATGCAGGGAGACCAAGGAACAGACTGTTGGCATAGTCAAGCCTTGAAGTCACCTTGGCATGAACGACTAGTTTACGACAGCTCTCCGGCAGAAGAAAAAGAAATTTCCTCAAACCCTTCAAAATTCCAAAACAAGTGGATGTAATGGAACGTATTTGGGAAGCAAATGTCATCTCAGCATCCCATTTTACACCCAGATTTTTTACTGTAGAGGACGGAGAGGGTGGAGAACCCATTTCCTCCGGCCACCACAGACCCGATGGTGGAGGGGAATTCTTACCAAAGAACAGCACCTCAGTTTTCTCTGTGTTCAGTTTTAGTTTGTTATTGTTCATCCACCTAGAGACGTCGCACAGGCAGCCCCTGAACCTCTCAAAGGTGTTTGCCGACAGGTCCTTAAAGGAGAACACCAACTGTGTGTCATCTGCATAGGAGACGGTTTTAATTCCCCATTTAGAAATGAGTGCACACAAAGGGGCCAAATAGATGTTAAAAAGTAGCGGGCTCAACGCTGATCCCTGCGGCACCCCACACCAGAGAGGCTTAGCTTCTGATTTGTAAGGGTGTAATGTCACTCTTTGTGTGCGATCGCTAAGATAGGACTTAATCCAAGCGAGTGCCTTCCCTTTCACTCCCGCCTTCCTCAATCTAGCCAGTAATATTGGATGGTCCACCATATCAAAGGCGGCAGACAAGTCCAACAGCACCAGCATAGCTGAGGCTCCGCCATCCACTTCCATTCTTATTGATTCGGCCACCTCCAGCAGAGCCGTCTCAGTACTAAAGCCTGCCCGAAAGCCGGACTGTGTTTCATGCAATATATCGTTGTTAACCATGAAATTACTGAGTTGATGTTGTACCAGTTTTTCCAACATCTTTGCCGGCGCTGGGAGAAGAGAAATAGGACGATAGTTTTTTAAATCCATCAGGTCAGCATTAGGTTTTTTTAGAAGAGGTTGGAGCATCGCATGTTTCCAAGACTCTGGAAAACTGCCGGTGCTTAGTGAATTATTCCATAAAAGTTTGAGAGTTGGGTTGAGAATATAGGAAAGTGCTTTCGACAGTTTTGGGGGACAGGGGTCTGTTGGGGATCCTGATTTGCACTTCAGGATTCCATCCAAGGATGCCACAAGTGAGATTGGAAGAAATGCAGACAGGGAGGCATCCCCCGACTGGTTCTCTCCCCCATCAGACTCAACGGTGTCCTGTACAGGCGAGAACGAAGACCTCATAGACCTTGTGAATTTTTTCCTCAAAAAAGATTGACAGCTTTTCACAAAGTACAGGGGATGAAGGTATCCTGCACTCGAGCGCTGAGGGTTTGTTGAAGGAGCGGACAATGTTAAAGATTTCTCTGCTGGAATTATCTGACGAATTAATGCGCTTCACAAAGTGGGCCCTTCTGACTGTTTTCATGACTTTGTGAAGCTCTTTTATGGCATCCCTATATGTTTTTTTTGCCAGGGGACAGTATGCTTTTCTCCAGACATGCTCTAGGCGCTTACAATTGCTCTTTGCCACTCTCAGCTCCTCTGTAAACCATGGCGCCGAAGGAGCCGTTCGAGGGGAACTGACTAATCTTGCTGGCGCGAGCTTATCCAGAGCGCCCATCATCCACGCATCCAAGGACACAGCATCCTTATCTGGGTCATTGGACCATTGGGGTAGGCTGTCCAACAATACCGGTCCTAAATACCGGAAAGAAGGCACGTGGTGACCGCTGTGAAAACAAATGTGGTCATATAACAGCTTGTCACTCTTCATACGCCTCTTGCGCTCAAGCCCCTCCCTCCCCCCACCGCCAGCAAACTGTGAGGCAGTTTAGAACTGTTAGCCAGAATTCTGCCCCTTGTGTGCATGCTCAGTGAAGGCGCCCCTTCTGAAAAAGTCAGTGCCTGTCCTGCAATTTAAACATGTACGTAATCCGTGTCTCCCCCTCAAGTCCCTCCATTGTGTACACTGCACGGAGCAGCTGGATTGCAACGCTATGTTGTACGTTCATATAGGATGCATGTGTCATAATGCCTCGGGCCAACATAAACACCCATGAGCACAACAGAAACATTTTCATCAGAGCCTGAGAGAGCCAGAGGGCTAGCGTTGTGTAATAGAAATATGGGAGCTTGTCCACTGCGTGCGGGTCACTGAAAGGTATATACTGTGTATACCTTATGTTCCCTGAGACACACCATTCCGTCTGTAAATTGGTAAATTTTCAATACTGATAATGAACATAAATACAAGCAATATGTACGCCACAAAATGCAGTGATATCGCTTGTCAACAGAAAGTACGGTGGGAGGGGGCGGGAAGACAGACAATATGGACAACGAGAGGGGGGGAGAAATAAACAAACTACGGCGGGAGGGGGCGGGAACAAAGTGAACACGGGCAACGGGAGGGGGGCGGGAACAAAGTGCCCACGAGAGGGGGGGAGAAATAAACACAAACTACGGCGGGAGGGGGCGGGAACAAAGTGAACACGGGCAACGGGAGGGGGGCGGGAACAAAGTGAAACACGAACAGTAAAGTTACAAAACAAGCCGAGGCATCACCCCTACTACCACAAGTACTTAATTGGCAAGGTACAGTAATCAGGACACAGATGGTCGATATAGCAGTTAAAATACAAAAGGGATTGTACCTTATTAAAGCAGATGGCCAGCGGATTGAGCTACAATGAGGGATGGCCCATGCCCGGTCTCTTATGGATGAAGATGGGCCCGGCCTCGGGCCATTTTTCACCCAGGCACCCGCCCCGTGCAGTGGGCTGTTACAGCTGATTAATTATGCCCACACAGCAGTCTCAACATGCGGCCCCATCTCTTCTGGCCAACTGGATTATGGTGCCTGCAGTCCTTGCCCCAAAGGCTTTTTGTGCACATCACAAGAAGCAAGTTGTTACAGCTCGTTAAATATGTCCATATGACAGACTCAACATATGGCCTTTCCTCCTCTCGCCAGATAGATTATGGTGCCTGGGGGGAAGGGGAGGGGGCGGGAAGAAAGACAGCACAAACTGCGGCTGGAGGGGGCGGGAACAAAGTGAAAACAGACGTGAGGCGGGAGCAAAGTGAACCACGAACAGGAAAGTTACAAAACTAACGGGGGAAAAGAACAAGCTGTCGCGAGTTGGTGACCCACTGAGAAGCGATCAGAGAAAGCCACATGCGCGTGTTGTGCCTCACAGAATGCCTGAAACGCAGAGAGCAAAAGAGACGGCCGTGCGGGTGCACATCTCCTGTCCGTACGCATGCACATCTCCTGTCCGTATGCGTGCACATCTCCTGTTCCCCTTCTGAACAAAAATCGACGACAATAGATCTCGCCAAGCGACGCAGCGCATGCGCTGCGTCGCTAGGCGAGACCTAAAAAACACCAAGTGAGAAACAAAATTGTAGATGTAGATTTGTGAAGTGTGATTTTTCACAGCCACACCCAAAGCAGAAAAAAACTGGGACGTCATTGCTGATCCTGAAAATGTATTAAAACAACGTTCTAAACTATATTTGTTTATTATAATATAAGTTTCTTTATCATTTTAGTAAGTCACTTACCTCAGTGCCTTGAGACCCTTACAGGTGAGTAGCCGCGCTATACAAACCCCTGATTGAAGTGTTGCTAAAAAAGGTGCTGGTTCAGTGGACCTCCACAGAACCAGAATATACGTTTCGGGGTGGGTCGTGATGGCTCCACATATCCCCAAAAAACTTTAGCAAAAAAAATAAATTTTTGATTTTAATGGACTTAGAAATATAAACATAGCAGGTGCCCTAGTTAAACCACAACTTCTCTAAAGCACAGAGGATCCTAACTTCTTAAGCTTGACAAAGGCGAAGCAAGTGTGCTTTTCAAGAAACTGCAACTTAAAAAACTATCTGAAAACCTTGAAGAAAGTGAATGCATTGTATATCTATCAGAACACAATCTTTTCTGTAATGACTATGCCCTTTGGGGTAATTCTTCTTCTCTCCCGGTGGCAGGAGAGTCTATGGCCCTGTATTTAAATTACTGTAATATGCAAATGCACAAAACCACTTGCAAGTTCCACACAAAAGCACTCACACACCAACTAATACCCCCATTAGATCACTCACACACCCACACACAAACCCACACAGCCACTTGCACACCCATTGAGACGCTCACAATGCCACCCATAAGCACTGTTCCCAATAAGGTGCGCACGCGCGCACCTCTCTTCCCGTGAGCGCGCACTCCCGTGTGTGGAGCGCGCACACACAGGACATCCCGCAAGAGAGTTCGCGCCGCCGCTTTAAAAAGCGAGCGTCGCGAAAAACAGGCACTTCCTTGATGCGGTTTTGCCTGTGTGACTCAGGACTCTGGAGTGGAGGTAAGTGGGACTTGGGGCACTTGGTGTGTTTTTTGCGCGGCGCAGTGCGGGGCAGATTGTGGGCTTTTGTTTAAGTATTCATGTTAATCACAGCTCGTGAAGGGGCTGTGATTAACATGAATACTTAAACAAAAGCCCACAATCGTCCCCGCACCGCGCTTTACTAACAAAAGAGTAGAGCAAGTTTAAAAACACAGCGTGTACTAGAGTACACGCTGTGTTTTTAAACTTGCTCTACTCTTTGTTAGTAAGCGCGGTGCGGGGAAGACTGTGAGCTTTTGTTTAAGTATTCATGTTAATCACAGCCCCTTCACGAGCTGTGATTAACATGAATACTTAAACAAAAACCCACAATCTGCCCCGCACCGCGCTGTACTAACGAGAGTAGAGCAAGTTTAAAAACACAGCGTGGGACTTCTACTGTTGACAAGAAGACTGGAGTCACTGCATACCCTCAGGGCATCCACCTTAACGACCTCTTTCAGTTCTAGGTATTTATTCCAGAACAAAATATACAACCTAACCTTCTGTAAGATAAAGTAGGGAAGGCAACAGGCCTGTTTTTTCATGTACATTTTCTAGAGGGATAGTAAGCTTAATTACGGTAAGCAAATTGACAAATTAATTAATCCTGTTGTGCCACCAATTCTGTTTATTATTCTTTCTATTTTGTTTACTCGGCTTGGAATTGAGATGTGTTACCAAGTCTGTCTCAGAAATTCAACCTTTAGGTTTGTAATGTGTAGATCAGCTATGCTGAGGGACAGAAAAGAAAGCAAGCAATGACATAGCCAACAAGTCTCGCTTTTTAAAACAAGCATTGCCAATGCCAGTTAGTCTGTCTTGCAACTGAAAATGAAAGCCACACCTATAAGCTTTGGCAACGCTAGTTGATATTGCCCACTCAAACCCACTAATTATCGTTTTCATCCTCTGTACTTGCCTCTACACTTGCCAAAAACATAACATCTATATAAACAGAAAACACACAAAAAATCCTCAGCCAAACATGGCATTCACATTTGCATGCTTGAAGGGGGAGTGCAGAAGGCAGATTGGAAGACGGGAGAGCAAGAGAAACGGATAGCAAGTGAAGTGGGGGATTGTCATGAAATCCAAGGGCTGAGGGGCCCGACCCAAAGCACACTCTCTCTATATATAATTCTTATTGTTGCATTAGTCAAACCAGACAGCTGTAGAAAGACCTAAAACGATTTTTTTTCCCATCTTGCTGGAACCATGGGATTGCTCCATTTATTTGCATGTGCATGATCCCTTTAAGGTGGCCATACTGAAACTGTGTAAATAAAGAGACTGTTTTTGCAGGTGTGCTTACGTTATTCCTATTCATAACCTGCTGAATATAAAACCTGGGTACTTGACATCATCCGGTAAATGCCAGGCTTTGGGAATTGTGGACTGAGTGGGGCCCGTGCTGCCGTCCTGCTCGATTCCCCAACTGAGGGGAGCATATCAATGCTACTAAAACGCAGTTGCCATATAACACCAACCGAAACCTGGTTCCTTTATGAAACTGAGATGTTATTTCTTACGTCTTTTCCAGCATATTAATGGGCATGCCCCTATCCCAAGTAAATGGGGCAATAGTCTTTCTGCTTACCCTAGCGGGTAGATGGGGTAATTATCCCCAATCTGCCCTGAGGGGGCAGACAGCCCACTAAATGCCAGGGAAAGTTTAAATATATATATATATATATATATATATATATATATATATATATATATATATATATATATATATATATATATATATATATATATATATATATATATATATAGATTGCAGCTCTGTGAATAAATTTCATCAGTGCCAAATACCTGGGATTCGTGTTGTCTCTGTTCGCCTGGCAGCGCGGGGAAGTGCGGAGACGGCGTGTTTTGTATGTATATATATATATATATATATATATATATATCAGTGGGGACTGCCTACCATGGGCATGACTATTCCCCCAATCCTATCTTCTCGGTCCCCTCCATGGCAATCCACAAACCCAGGGTACCTTTAGAATCCCCAGGATGTCAGAAAAAAAAGGACACACATTTTGTGTGGGTATCTTATGTGGAAAAAAGGTTATAGAGCCCTAACTACCTCAAAAAAAAAAAAAAAGGGCTCCGCACTGGGGTGGAAGGGGCGGGGGGAGGAAAAGAAGGCCCAGCAGTTGAGGGGTTAAGGGACCATCAGGCTACCATTTGTTGGAGCATCCTTGGCTGGGAGCTATCTGGAGCCTCTCACCTAGATGCAAATGCAGTGGAGGACAAACAAAGGCAGTCAGCTTGTTATTACTTCACATGTACTTAAGAGAGGCATGTTTTTTACTCTGTTCAGTCCATGTATATAAGAAATATGCATGCACTGCAAGACTTTCAGACATGTTGGTCTTTCACAGTATTTACACATAACAGTTTAAATGCCACTGTTTTGTTTTATTTCTTTTATAGCACTACACATCCCAATGCAAGGTGTCAGAGCGCTGTACATCACACATACATATTATACATTGACAATAAATCATATCTGTGTAATCAATGTACAGGATGTGTTAAAATAAGACAGTCAGAGTTACAAGGTGTAACAGTCACATGTCCTTCTTAGCTCACTGTGATATATAAGAAGGATTACAATTTATGAACTGCAAGTAACAAAAGGATCTCTGTGTTAAGAGCAGTAACCTACTTACCTATCTACATAAATAAAAATCTGTCATCTGCATGTTACAGGATGAGCTTTACAGAAGACACCTTAACCCTCTATGCTACTTTGATTCAAAATTGAGACTAGACAAAACACAGATCTCTCCAGCAAATGCATTAACCACCAGAGTTATCTCACCATTATTATTATTCCCTGAGATTTACTAGGCACACAAAGATCTCTGCAGCAGGTGCCTTAACCCCAAAATATATTTTAAAATGCAGACTTTGCAACCAATTAAGCAGAACAGATTTACTGCCATGTTTCTCCTTGTGCCAATTTCTTTGTGGCAGAGTTTTAAAAAACATAAATGTATAAGTTGAGGCCCAGATTTTGCGTCAGGTTTGCGTCACTTTTTTGGCACAACCCGACACAAAATCTCTTTTGTCAAATCTTGTAATGCGATAAATGTATTCATGATAGATATTCTAACCATGTGTGAGGTCTTAAGATATAATGGACCTTCTTGTGATGACACTTCCTGGTAGTTCATGGTTTGTAATGTAATGCCATGTGCAATGTCACGCACTGTGATGTCACGTGATCTGATATCACACACCATAATGTCAATTGCATACCGCCCAACTTGGTGAGTCCCCTCACTTCTGTTTTGAGAACTTGAGCCCTGTAGAGGCCGGTATAACCAGCCTTGTCACCTATCTAGCGATGGCACTTGACTTGTGTGAATGGCCCTCCCCCACAGTCCATGTTTGCATGGATGCCACACATTTCACAAACTATCTCTGACGGGATAGCCCGACATTACTCAGTAGCTTGCACATCAAATTGTTAATATGTTATGTAATTTTGTAACTTATTGTGTATATGTAATCTTGTATAGGCTCTCAACATTTCCCCACCCAATGAACAGTGCTCCAGTTAAGAATATTTAGTAAAATCTTATGATAGTACCACCGTTGGAGTCTTGTGCTTTTCTAAACCTGAAGTGTACTTGCCTATGTAACCAATTCATGTCATGGCGTGTATATCCAAATTGCAAATCTGCCTTATGCCCCTTAACGTGGGTTGTATGTGTGTGAATGCACCGTCTTTTCAGTTTTTTTAAGCAAAAGTTTGGAGTGATATTTGGCGCTGTGCACAAGCGCGGTCTGGTTCCTGGGGCACATAGCCATGGCTGCAGCGCACAGAGACCCTACACTGCCGCACACAGAGGAAAAAAATTAGAGGGAACATGGCCCATAAGCCCCCTCGCAGACCCATACTGCCACTCACATACCCATTAACACTCACCAATACAGCCACTCACACACCAACTCACACACCCACAAAAACACTACACATCCACTCATAGACCCATACAGCCATTCACACATTTACTCACTGTTAGAAAGGGGTTTCTGGTTGGCTAGGGTATACACCTAAGCCAGACAGACCCCACCACTCTAGTCAGGGTAAGGGAGTTACACACCCAAGATAACCCCTGCTCACCCCCTTGGTAGCTTGGCAGAGCAGTCAGGCTAATCCCAGAGGAAATGTGTAAAGCGTTTTTGCAACACACACACACACACCAGTGACACACTGCACACACCACAAGAAGCGACTCCACACAGTGGTATATAAAAATATCTCATAAATTGTATATAAAACACATAGACCACAATCACATAAATCCGTTTGCCAACTAGGCAATTGTCATGACATCACATAGATTATAAATCACTTTAATTTTTTTTATTTTTTTTAGAGTTCTATATAGCGCGAAATAGACCCGAAGATATTGGGTATCAGAGCGCTTTACATAGCACCAGTTTCGTTACACAAGGACACATTCATTTTTGTTAGGCACAGGGAGAATAAGTGATTTGCCCAGAATCACAGGATGTTGAGCGTCGTTGCTGAGATTCGAACCCAGTTCCCCAGCTTCGAGGTTGACCGCTCTAGCCGTAAGGCAAATACTTATAGGTTACACACATCACAAAAAGACCCTGCACACACAAGGCGAATCCTGAAATAATGCTTGTTATCCTAACAAATCAGGGCCTACAATGCAGGTTAGGTCATACATAAATCATGGCTGCTGGGCATTCTATGCCAGTCCTGGTAATGCGAGGAAAAACAGCATATGTTACAACATCAGGGCATAGGCATCAAGCAGTTAGATAATGCACAAGACAGCAGAATTATCCACAGCATACCCATATCACCACATGTTACCATAAACAACACTGGTCACAGCGCCCCACAAGCAAGCACGGGTTGTCTGTTCAACTCCCCAGGGTCCTCTCTCAGTAGCAGCAGCCTGCCTCCCTGGAGCTCTCTTGCCAGTCAGGACAGGTCTGACTCATGGGACTCCACTGTTCGATGATACCTGGCAAGACGCTGTGTGTGGCAAGCCGGCCGACTTTGGAGGTGGTTCTGACGTCTCCCAGGTCAGGCGGGGTCCACAGCCCCTGAATCCAGGCTTCTTACAGGGGCAGGTTCCACCAACACGAATGCCGCAAGGCTCCTTCCTGTTGCCGCACTATGTCTCCCGCACAGCAATGCGTACTCCAGCCCAGCCTGGCAGCTCGGCACCAGCAAATGGAGCACAGGGCTGAGAAGCAGCACGCACCATGCGCTGCTGAAAGTATCCCGGGATCACCTCGTAGGTGCCTGCTTTTGCCCCGGGGTTACCAGGGAGTGTACGACTCACTAGGGTACTGGTTACAAGGAGGAGAAGCAAAACACACAAGATGATAGACGGAATGCTGCACATTGGCAAACATTCACCCCCAGTCACAGATCTGGGTTTAATCCATCGTTATTTTGCTTCACCACGCCACCCCAGTTCAGACATAGCCATATGCAAATCAGTCTAGACCCTGTGCCTCATGGGAACAGTCCAGA
Source organism: Calotriton arnoldi (assembly GCA_963921515.1). NCBI lineage: Eukaryota > Metazoa > Chordata > Amphibia > Caudata > Salamandridae > Calotriton > Calotriton arnoldi. The sequence goes on from CAWUFW010016080.1 coordinate 77,259, forward strand.
CCGAACTGCCAAGCCATGTCTTCCCTGGACCGGAATCAAGCATCCTAGGACCGGTTTCAGGCTATCAGCCTTCATCAGCCAGGATAGCTTGACTCCAGTGGCGTAGTGAGCACGGGACCCACGTCTGGGCATACCTTCCCACTTAGGGCGAAATGCAAAACACACAAGATGATGGACGGAATGCTGCACATTGGCAAACATTCACCCCCAGTCACAGATCTGGGTTTAATCCATCGTTATTTTGCTTCACCACGCCACCCCAGTTCAGACATAGCCATATGCAAATCAGTCTTGACCCTGTGCCTCATGGGAACAGTCCAGACCGAACTGCCAAGCCATGTCTTCCCTGGACCGGAATCAAGCATCCTAGGACCGGTTTCAGGCTATCAGCCTTCATCAGCCAGGATAGCTTGACTCCAGTGGCGTAGTGAGCACGGGACCCACGTCTGGGCATACCCTTCCCACTTAGGGCGAAATGCAAAACACACAAGATGATGGACGGAATGCTGCACATTGGCAAACATTCACCCCCAGTCACAGATCTGGGTTTAATCCATCGTTATTTTGCTTCACCACGCCACCCCAGTTCAGAAATAGCCATATGCAAATCAGTCTTGACCCTGTGCCTCATGGGAACAGTCCAGACCGAACTGCCAAGCCATGTCTTCCCTGGATCAGAATCAAGCATCCTAGGACCGGTTTCGGGCTTTCAGCCCTCATCAGCCAGGATAGCTTGACTCCAGTGGCGTAGTGAGCACGGGACCCACGTCTGGGCATACCCTTCCCACTTAGGGCAAAATGCAAAACACACAAGATGATGGACGGAATGTTGCACATTGGCAAACATTCACCCCCAGTCACAGATCTGGGTTTATTCCATCGAACGATGGCAGCAATGCGTACTCCAGCCCAGCCTGGCAGCTCGGCACCAGCAAACGGAGCACAGGGCTGAGAAGCAGCACGCACCATGCGCTGCTGAAAGTATCCCGGGATCACCTCGTAGGTGCCTGCTTTTGCCCCGGGGTTACCAGGGAGTGTACGACTCACTAGGGTACTGGTTACAAGGAGGAGAAGCAAAACACACAAGATGATGGACGGAATGCTGCACATTGGCAAACATTCACCCCCAGTCACAGATCTGGGTTTAATCCATCGTTATTTTGCTTCACCACGCCACCCCAGTTCAGACATAGCCATATGCAAATCAGTCTTGACCCTGTGCCTCATGGGAACAGTCCAGACCGAACTGCCAAGCCATGTCTTCCCTGGACCGGAATCAAGCATCCTAGGACCGGTTTCAGGCTATCAGCCAGGATAGCTTGACTCCAGTGGCGTAGTGAGCACGGGACCCACGTCTGGGCATACCCTTCCCACTTAGGGCGAAATGCAAAACACACAAGATGATGGACGGAATGCTGCACATTGGCAAACATTCACCCCCAGTCACAGATCTGGGTTTAATCCATCGTTATTTTGCTTCACCACGCCACCCCAGTTCAGACATAGCCATATGCAAATCAGTCTTGACCCTGTGCCTCATGGGAACAGTCCAGACCGAACTGCCAAGCCATGTCTTCCCTGGACCGGAATCAAGCATCCTAGGACCGTTTTCAGGCTATCAGCCTTCATCAGCCAGGATAGCTTGACTCCAGTGGCGTAGTGAGCACGGGACCCACGTCTGGGCATACCCTTCCCACTTAGGGCGAAATGCAAAACACACAAGATGATGGACGGAATGCTGCACATTGGCAAACATTCACCCCCAGTCACAGATCTGGGTTTAATCCATCGTTATTTTGCTTCACCACGCCACCCCAGTTCAGACATAGCCATATGCAAATCAGTCTTGACCCTGTGCCTCATGGGAACAGTCCAGACCGAACTGCCAAGCCATGTCTTCCCTGGACCGGAATCAAGCATCCTAGGACCGGTTTCAGGCTATCAGCCTTCATCAGCCAGGATAGCTTGACTCCAGTGGCGTAGTGAGCACGGGACCCACGTCTGGGCATACCCTTCCCACTTAGGGCGAAATGCAAAACACACAAGATGATGGACGGAATGCTGCACATTGGCAAACATTCACCCCCAGTCACAGATCTGGGTTTAATCCATCGTTATTTTGCTTCACCACGCCACCCCAGTTCAGACATAGCCATATGCAAATCAGTCTTGACCCTGTGCCTCATGGGAACAGTCCAGACCGAACTGCCAAGCCATGTCTTCCCTGGACCGGAATCAAGCATCCTAGGACCGTTTTCAGGCTATCAGCCTTCATCAGCCAGGATAGCTTGACTCCAGTGGCGTAGTGAGCACGGGACCCACGTCTGGGCATATCCTTCCCACTTAGGGCGAAATGCAAAACACACAAGATGATGGACGGAATGCTGCACATTGGCAAACATTCACCCCCAGTCACAGATCTGAGTTTAATCCATCGTTATTTTGCTTCACCACGCCACCCCAGTTCAGACATAGCCATATGCAAATCAGTCTTGACCCTGTGCCTCATGGGAACAGTCCAGACCGAACTGCCAAGCCATGTCTTCCCTGGACCGGAATCAAGCATCCTAGGACCGGTTTCGGGCTATCAGCCTTCATCAGCCAGGATAGCTTGACTCCAGTGGCGTAGTGAGCACGGGACCCACGGCTGGGCATACCCTTCCCACTTAGGGCGAAATGCAAAACACACAAGATGATGGACGGAATGTTGCACATTGGCAAACATTCACCCCCAGTCACAGATCTGGGTTTATTCCATCGAACGATGGCAGCAATGCGTACTCCAGCCCAGCCTGGCAGCTCGGCACCAGCAAACGGAGCACAGGGCTGAGAAGCAGCACGCACCATGCGCTGCTGAAAGTATCCCGGGATCACCTCGTAGGTGCCTGCTTTTGCCCCGGGGTTACCAGGGAGTGTACGACTCACTAGGGTACTGGTTACAAGGAGGAGAAGCAAAACACACAAGATGATGGACGGAATGCTGCACATTGGCAAACATTCACCCCCAGTCACAGATCTGGGTTTAATCCATCGTTATTTTGCTTCACCACGCCACCCCAGTTCAGACATAGCCATATGCAAATCAGTCTTGACCCTGTGCCTCATGGGAACATTCCAGACCGAACTGCCAAGCCATGTCTTCCCTGGACCGAAATCAAGCATCCTAGGACCGGTTTCAGGCTATCAGCCTTCATCAGCCAGGATAGCTTGACTCCAGTGGCGTAGTGAGCACGGGACCCACGTCTGGGCATACCCTTCCCACTTAGGGCGAAATGCAAAACACACAAGATGATGGACGGAATGCTGCACATTGGCAAACATTCACCCCCAGTCACAGATCTGGGTTTAATCCATCGTTATTTTGCTTCACCACGCCACCCCAGTTCAGACATAGCCATATGCAAATCAGTCTTGACCCTGTGCCTCATGGGAACAGTCCAGACCAAACTGCCAAGCCATGTCTTCCCTGGACCGGAATCAAGCATCCTAGGACCGGTTTCAGGCTATCAGCCTTCATCAGCCAGGATAGCTTGACTCCAGTGGCGTAGTGAGCACGGGACCCACGTCTGGGCATACCCTTCCCACTTAGGGCGAAATGCAAAACACACAAGATGATGGACGGAATGGACGGACATTGGCAAACATTCACCCCCAGTCACAGATCTGGGTTTAATCCATCGTTATTTTGCTTCACCACGCCACCCCAGTTCAGACATAGCCATATGCAAATCAGTCTTGACCCTGTGCCTCATGGGAACAGTCCAGACCGAACTGCCAAGCCATGTCTTCCCTGGACCGGAATCAAGCATCCTAAGACCGGTTTCAGGCTATCAGCCTTCATCAGCCAGGATAGCTTGACTCCAGTGGCGTAGTGAGCACGGGACCCACGTCTGGGCCTACCCTTCCCACTTAGGGCGAAATGCAAAACACACAAGATGATGGACGGAATGCTGCACATTGGCAAACATTCACCCCCAGTCACAGATCTGGGTTTAATCCATCGTTATTTTGCTTCACCACTCCACCCCAGTTCAGACATAGCCATATGCAAATCAGTCTTGACCCTGTGCCTCATGGGAACAGTCCAGACCGAACTGCCAAGCCATGTCTTCCCTGGACCGGAATCAAGCATCCTAGGACCGGTTTCAGGCTATCAGCCTTCATCAGCCATCAGCCATCAGCCTTCATCAGCCAGGATAGCTTGACTCCAGTGGCGTAGTGAGCACGGGACCCACGTCTGGGCATACCCTTCCCACTTAGGGCGAAATGCAAAACACACAAGATGATGGACGGAATGCTGCACATTGGCAAACATTCACCCCCAGTCACAGATCTGGGTTTAATCCATCGTTATTTTGCTTCACCACGCCACCCCAGTTCAGACATAGCCATATGCAAATCAGTCTTGACCCAGTGCCTCATGGGAACAGTCCAGACCGAACTGCCAAGCCATGTCTTCCCTGGACCGGAATCAAGCATCCTAGGACCGGTTTCGGGCTATCAGCCTTCATCAGCCAGGATAGCTTAACTCCAGTGGCGTAGTGAGCACGGGACCCACGTCCGGGCATACCCTTCCCACTTAGGGCGAAATGCAAAACACACAAGATGATGGACGGAATGTTGCACATTGGCAAACATTCACCCCCAGTCACAGATCTGGGTTTATTCCATCGTTCGATGGAGCAGCATTCCGTCCTAAGTGGGAAGGGTATGCCCAGACGTGGGTCCCGTGCTCACTACGCGTGGGGTGGCGTGGTGAAGCAAAATAACGATGGAATAAACCCAGATCTGTGACTGGGGTGAATGTTTGCCAATGTGCAACATTCCGTCCATCATCTTGTGTGTTTTGCATTTTGCCCTAAGTGGGAAGGGTATGCCCAGACGTGGGTCCCGTGCTCACTACGCCACTGGAGTCAAGCTATCCTGGCTGATGAGGGCTGAAAGCCCGAAACTGGTCCTAGGATGCTTGATTCCGGTCCAGGAAGACATGGCTTGGCAGTTCGGTCTGGACTGTTCCCATGAGGCACAGGGTCAAGACTGATTTGCATATGGCTATGTCTGAACTGGGGTGGCGTGGTGAAGCAAAATAACGATGGAATAAACCCAGATCTGTGACTGGGGGTGAATGTTTGCCAATGTGCAACATTCCGTCCATCATCTTGTGTGTTTTGCATTTTGCCCTAAGTGGGAAGGGTATGCCCAGACGTGGGTCCCGTGCTCACTACGCCACTGGAGTCAAGCTATCCGGGCTGATGAGGGCTGAAAGCCCAAAACCGGTCCTAGGATGCTTGATTCCGGTCCAGGGAAGACATGGCTTGGCAGTTCGGTCTGGACTGTTCCCATGAGGCACAGGGTCAAGACTGATTTGCATATGGCTATGTCTGAACTGGGGTGGCGTGGTGAAGCAAAATAACGATGGAATAAACCCAGATCTGTGACTGGGGGTGAATGTTTGCCAATGTGCAACATTCCGTCCATCATCTTGTGTGTTTTACAAGGAGGAGAAGTACTTTGAAATGCCACACTGAATTCCCAGCAGCGCCAGAGACAGTCTTGCCACAAGGACCGGCTCACAGGGCAAACCCAGAAGCTCTCAACATGCGCTGATGTTGGCAAAGTAGGAAACACATGCTGCTTCAATAACCACACACCATAAATAAAACTAGGGTTGAAACAGGGAGGGAGTCACCTGGTCCCTAGAGAACACTGGGGGCACCAACAACAGGGTGCAGGCAAGCAGGCCAGCACAAGGGTCTCTGTAGCAAAAGTGGCAGTCCTTCTCTCTGGCCAGCAGGCAGCAGGTCACCACTCCAAGCAATCAATTCCAATGGCGGTTCCTCCTGGCAATCTGTAGAGCCAGCAGCATTTGGTTACAAGTCCCATGCTGTGTCTACAATTATGGGGTCTGCCCCTATACTTATACTCACAAAGTCTTTGTTATGGGGGTATTTCAAACAAATTTCAGAAGTGCACAACACCCCCATTCAATCTCCAGCCCTGGCTCTAGACACACTAGAGGGGGGCGGAGACAGCATTGTGAAAGACAAGCACATCCCTATTCAGGTGCTAGTGAAAACACATCCCACCATTCTAAATGCAGACAGTTCTGTTCACCCAGGAAAAGCGGGGCACACCTCAAGCCCCCTTGTGACTGTCTAGAGCGAATGCACAGAACAGGATCCTGTCAGGCTATAACGGACGTTGATAGTAGTCAGGCTGCAAAGCACAAAGAGTCATAAACACAAAGAAATGCCCATGGAATTTCTAAAATAGTTATAAAAAATCCACTTTCACCAACAAGCAGGATTTATCACCACTATTCCACACATACCAAACATGGCCACGCCAACCCTTTCATATCAGAAATTACCATTGAAACACATATCAGGGAATTCCCAATGCAAACCTATGAGAGGAGCAGCCTCACAGCAGTGAGAAACCAAATAGGCTGTTTGTCACTACCAGGACATGCCACACAACAAAGGCATATATCCTACCTTTTACCTACACAGCACCATACCCATATGGCTATCTAGGTACTACCTTTGGGGTGACCCATATGTAGTAAAAGGGGAAATTCAGACTTGGCAAACACTTTAAATGCCACGTCACTGTCGCAGTAAACTGTGCACGCAGACCATGCAGCGGCACAGACCTGAGACAGGTTTGAAAGGCTACTTCTGTGGGTGGCGCAAGCAGCGCTGCAGACCCACTAGTAGCATTTAATTTTCAGGCCCTGGGTATATAGGATACCACTGTACAAGGGACTTACAGATGAATGTATATGCAAAACAGGTGTAGACCAATCTTACCAAGTTTACAGGCAAGAGCACATGCACTTTAGCACTGATCAACTGTGGTAAAGTGCCCAAGTCATAAAGTCAACAAAACCAGGTCAGAAGAAATACAGGAGGAAGGCAAAACGTTCTGGGATAACCCTGCAAAAAGGGCCAGGTCCAACACAACCCCCTTCCAGCCTAAAGCCAGAGTACACCAATCAGTACCTTGACGGGCTTCCCTTCTTGGGGCCGATAGATCATTGACTCTGGCCCGCAACTGCAGGGGCACCTTCCAGTTCTACGCCAATCTGAACCCATGTGGATCCCTCTGTCTATGCTCTCAGGAGCAACTAAGTTAACCTCTGAGGATTCCTTAGCTGTCAGTGGCCAGAACCAGGCCCCAGGGCATCCAGGGGTTTCTTGTCTCTGCCATCTCACAGAGTGTGTGTGTGTGTGTGTGTGTGTGTGTGTGTGTGTGTGTGTGTGGGGGGGGGGGTAATAGCTCCAGATACATAGCATCCTTGCTCCACTCTACCTCCCACCAGTGCAGGGGGTCTAACCTGCCACTGGTCCCTCAGCCCAGGGTCTACACCCTCAGGCTGGACAGGGGTCACGGGCGAGGCTCTCCTCCCCCTCCTTCTGGGGTTCCTCACCCTCCTCCTAGAAGTGGTACCCGCCCTCCAGGTCAGGGGTGACATCCTGAACCTGGCCCTCCAACCCAGGGACTACAACCTGCAGCTGAGCAGGTGCCTGACAACCCAGGACTTCCTGGGGAGCACACCCACCCCCCCACCCCCGGGTAACACATTCCTCATGTGTCACACGGAAGTGTTCCTGGCACTGATCTCCTGACCCCTGCCCATCTGACAGTGCGCAAAGACCCCTAAGACTAGAAGTGGTGTCACAAGGGACATTCCTGGGGGGCTCTGACCTTAGAGATGGCCCCTGACACACAGGTTCTCCCACTGGGGACTGCCTCCTGCCCTCACCCCTCCATCTGGGCTACCACACCCTTCACTCAGTAGTGTTGCTGCCAGACCATAGAACTGGTGGAGAGCTTGTGAGAGCCGCCACCCCCCCCAAGTTTTCCTGACACTATGGGATCCCCCTCAGCGGATGGCCTTCCAGTACAGACTAGGCCCCCATCCTGGCGTTCACACATGGAACCAACCAGGCTCTGGGACTGGGCTTTGGGCAACCTGGGACGCAGCCCACCCAACCCTCCTCCTCACCTGAGAAGGGACACGGGACCCTCTACCCATCCCACTACACGTGGACCTATCTGGGCTGCCACAAACCTTTCCCACCACCCTCGGTTGGGGAAAAACCTGAGCCACTTCCTTTAGGATCACTCCCAAATGCCATTCCAGATCCTCTGGCACACACACAGAGGTCTGCCTCCTCTGCAAGTTCCCTAGGGTCAGAGAACTTACACTCCAACAGGTGTCAGCATAGCCCTGGAAAACAACATCGGAACATGTGATCTCTGACAATCAGATTGAACAGCCCTTCCAACTTGTTTGCTGTGCTACCTTTCACCCAACCCTCCAGAGCTTTACAACAATCCTCCACAAACTCTCCCCACGACTGGTGAGACAGTTTCCTACTGGTCCTGAAACTCAACCTATACCCTCAGGGGTGACACCCTCCTCCTGGGCTCTTGGTTCTGGGAGTGGACGTTTCTACACTGGACACAACATTGCTGCCACCACTGGACTCTACCTGCATCGCTGGTGAGTCCAGAAAACGGAAACTACGCTCATGGGACAACCTTTCCTCAAGAGCAAGTTTCTCCCTGGTGAAGGCCCTCTCTGCCTCCGCCGTCCTCTCCTGAACTAAGGCTCTCTCAAGCTCAGCCTTTCTCTCCTCCACAGCCAGCTGCGCAAGCTCCTTGAAAAGCTCCAATTTGAGCCTTGCTGATGCCATTTGGTGCTCCCTTTCCTCCCGCCTGTCCGCCAGCTCCTCTGGGGGCAAAGAATGGGAGTGTCATGTAGTTCCTACAAATCTATATAGGATCTGCGCGTTTAGACAACATAAACTGTGGGACTGGTGTCCAGACTGATTCCAGACACCCCTACCGGATATGTTCGCCTGCATACCAGCTAGCTCACAGTGCCACTATGAACTCCTCTTACCAAGGAGAAAATAGTTTCGGGCAACTATCAAACATGACAACCCTGAACCCTCAGGGGTCGTGGAAACAGTACAGTACTTTTCGCTCAGTCACTCTCACAGAGAGATACACATAATAAACGATGAGGACGTTTTCAATAAGCATTTATTGAACCAGCGCCATTCTAGTATAAAATACGCGTGCTGTCACAACCATAAGACAGAAATAGATGTATAATGGTATTCGCACCAACAGAGTATATAGATGGTAGAATTCTACCATAGTGCTAAACCAATGAATATATGCAAGCATATAAATACATGACAGCAATTATGCATACTCCCTCGATGCAAACCCTAACTAGATGTACCTAAGTGTGCATAGCATGTATGTAGGTGTATAGCCAAGAATCTCCTTAGGAGAGAGCCAACCCCATTACCTGATGTGGGAGAGCGAAGGACCCCCTCTTGGTCTCGAGATGGACACCCCGCAAGGGATGTCAGACCACTGTGTGCTGTAGTGTCTGCGTGCAGGAACCTCAGCGTCTTGCGTCAGTGTGTCAGCATGGGAGTCTTTCTCCTCTGCCTGCCCCAGCAAAGATATGGTGCTTATATACCCAAAAGGTACCCTGAGGGGTTCTAACTTGCTATGTCGTGTCGGCCGAGGATGACGATAGTGATGAACCTTATATATAGTTATTATGCAGAAGATGGTAATCCTGCTGTGATTCTGAGAATCCTCATGCATAATAAATGAAGGTAGTTTTCAGAAAAAACCACACCACATTTATGCAGAACCTAATCTAGGTAAAAGGTTCTGTTATGTAGTACAATGGCAGGGTAAATGTAGGTGAAAGGTTAGGAGGCTACAAAGGTCTATTTTGGGGTACCTCGCGAATCATAACACCCACTACTCATTCAACCAGACAATATACTAAAAAAAGGGAATGTCCTTCTAGTTAATCATAAAAACATTGTTAAAATGTCCAGAATAAAAAATGTCTAAAAATTACAATAAAATGCCTTAAAATCCTTAGAAGTCCTTTATATATGTAAAAAGGCCCTATAAGTCCTTTAAAATATGTTCATATATAGTTGGAGCAACTGAGTACCAATTTCGGTTGTTTTAGAAAAAAGCCGAATTCTTCCCAGCACACGGAGAGCCAAATGTTTATGTGTCCTGTGTGGGAGACGCAACATCACTGCTGCTTGCCTTCACAGACAACGGTCCCTGTAACACCTCACAGATCAGGTCAGTTGAGCAAAGATGATCTTCTTCAGTTCCCACAGCCAATGCTGGGGAAGCATTTGAAACATCCAAAGCCTGTTTGCTTGTAGTAGAGCCGGTATCCAATCCAACAGGAGCTGAAGCATCCTGTGGTGGCTCTAAGAATGCTGACATCAACATGGGAATACGCTGAGGACACTGCAGTACGTGGGCCTTTAACGGGTCCAGCAATACATCCACGTCGGTGGCGCAAGCGATGGAAGTGTTAGACAGAGATCCAACGCGCATTCTTGTCCGCAGAACAAGCAGCGGAGAATAGGCAAAACACAGTCAATCAAGACTTGTCAGAATGATAGGAACCAAGACTCGCTTAGCTCCTGAAGTCGAGGCGTGCCCAGATGGAGTACCATGCGGTCACAGTAATGTCGCTCCAAGAGTGTTTTTTCCATATCCTTGGTGACTGAAACGTCCATTGCGTAGCAGAAAAATAAAAAATAGGATACCCACTACCAGTAGCAGGGTTAGCAGAAGCCCTCCAAAAATGCTTCCAAATACAGAGTGTATAAAATCTGGACTCACTCCAAAGACTGAAAGGTGCTTAACAGTCCAGAATCTTTGGTGTTAAATAGGCGTACTATACCCTTCGTATCAGACATGTTAAAGATACGCTGTACCATCCAAAATGGAAAGGGCAATTTGTTCGTACCAGTGCCTGTATCTCAGCTGAGAACCTTGCAACCTGAAGATCAAAATTCTCTCGGGCTGAGTTTAAGGGCACATCCTTCTGTAAAAGCATGGCTTTCAGTCGGCTCAGAGAATCAAACTGTATAAAGGAAACATTCAACGAAGGCCATAACGGCGCCTCCCTGACTGTGTGGGTCGGTGGAAACAATACTTGCCTACAACAAGTAACCCTGGAACTTACTGTGACTAGATATGCGATGCCTGGAAGCATCCCACAACAACCTTGATCATTCAGCATTAAGTAACTCCCATTCGAGAGCAGCCTGAACACTGGATTAACCATGGCTGGGGATCCCTTTTAATGACAGGATAGGTTTACAACTGAACCATTACAGGCCCCGTGAAGCATAATATCCTGGCAAATTAGAGACCCACTTAATGAAGTCTCGCAGTCTGTACCGCTGAGAAACACCTCCGTGTCCCCATTCCTGCATCTAAATCTATACGGTAATTCCCAAAAAATCTGTTAAATCCTTGTCATCTGATAGTAAGGACAAGTGTTGTTTCACCTGGAACAATGTTGAGGTTCTTAGCCGATCGAGGCATAACTTCCGAACAATGTATGATGTCACCACCCCCGGATGTTCTCATTGTACATAGCGTAAGTCAAGCCTATGGATGCTAAACCCTTCGGTGGTACCCTTGAATCTTGACTGACACCTATTTGGGTCGATAGACCAAACTAAACATCCCTTCCAATTGGGGTCTGATGAATTGTGTGGAACGTCATGCACAATGTCATCTAGAGTACCCTCACCATTTTCTGTATAGTTTTGCCATCCCTCCAAGTGTGAAAGCGAGGGAATATGAGGTGTGTTCAAGTCCTTAATCTTGGCTAACCCAAGACAGGAAGTCTGTCGCACAGTGTCGTTCGGGAAGATAATTTGTTGTGGTCTGAGGCATGCTCTAAATAATACCTCTGTTCCCTGAACCTGCCATTCCTTAGTCCCCCAGACTGATTTTATGTCTATAGTGTCCTTCCATAAGCTGAAACCCTGTTCAGACAGTCGGGAAATAAAGGATGCAGAGTATATCTGTTTTGTATTAGTAAGCATATTTTTCTTTGCAGATGTAGGTACGTGCTTATAATAATATGAGCGTGGATCAGATGTATTAAACCCAGAAAAATAAGCAAACTTTTGTGAACTACCTTTCGGTGGTGTTGGGCAATGTTTCCATTGGTGATATGTGAAAACATTACGTGGTGTACTTGCCTTATGCAAAACATTATGACCATAATGTTGGTAACCATACATGGTGTCAAAATCAGATGTATCATCATACATTTCATTCTTTGAGAATGCAGAAGATTGTTCTAAATCAGACAGCATACTATTTACAGTTTCAAAGTCCCATTCGTCAGAGTATGTGCTGGAGGTGATAATATCATTTAAAGAAATTTTAAATACATGCAGTATTTATAAAAGTTCAGTAGGACCCAATACATCATATGAAACCCTATTCCAAACTATTCCTTCAGGAACGGGAACTGCTGTAATGTTCACAAAGGACAGGTGTCTCTGTTCACGATGAGATGATGTATGTGGTTTCAGTACCAAGTTCACATGTGATACTGCCGAGCGTTCTGGCGTATAATGTCCATTCACGAGCAAGAAAAAGACAGTCACTAAACCTATCCAGAGGACTAGGAACAGTATACCAATTGCAATCCAAAGCTATAGCCAGGGAGAAACAAAGTAAGTCTTTTTCAGCCAAAGGTAGATGTTATATATTTTTCCTAGCGGGAAAAAGAAGCTGGCAGCGACTCAGGTTCACTCAGATCCAGTGAGAAGGTATAAAAATCGATGAAGTAGTCAGATGCTGTTCGATCTATCTTTGGTAGCTCAGCAGGTTTCATTGAACTGGCAGATGACTTGTTTTGAGGCATAAATGCGGAAAAGGGGACCCCCTCTGAGAGAGATTAAGGTGAGGGAGAAGAGGGGAAACAACGCTCAATATAATAAACAATGGTAACTCCCTCACCACCTATATTTCTTTAGTCTTATAGAAAAAATCTAGTATGGGTTAAACATATAAATAGACAATGTCAGAACAAATCAACATTGTATTTTGTGTTTCATAATTTATTATTCAGAGCAATTGTATCAAAATCCATTAATTTTTCTTTTTTTATAGAACAAAGTACATATTTATTTTTAACAAATTTTTCTTTTTATACAAAATAATACATAAACCAATGCATTGAAGACATATGTAAAAATGCAACACTGTGCTCTGGACCCCTCAATGAAAAAATAATACAAACAAATCACAATTGTCAGACTCACTCAATCTAACCTGGCACACTCATACATAACCCAAACCATCATACACATCTGGTTCAGACGGAGACATAGAACTAATAGGTCTCCACGACCATGCTGGATGGAATTGTTCAACATGGTCTGTAACAATAAGGTCGACGCGCGTTTTGGTGGGGTATGACAGATGGAAAACCACCTTCCTCAGGACCTTCCCAAATAGTATGGTGTCACACAACAATGAAGGGGTACAGATAGTACTGGTATATGGGCGGATATCCGATGGATGTAATATGTAAGACGGCTAGAGAGTTATACAACACTGCCTTGTTGCACCTATACAGGCTAGTAAAATCTCGCTTGTTATAGTTTTATCTGGATATTCTTAGCGCTCCAAACTCAATGGTTAGGCTGACAGCATGAGTTTCCTATACTAGACAGGTATAACCTCGACTCGGTATGCGGTTCTCTATTCAGGATATGATGAGTCTCGTGATGTCTTTGATATCATGTGGTATAAATGATTGCAGACTTCTTAGAAAGACTTCAAGAGAAGTGCCGATTCGCAGTGCAACACAATCTACTGGGCTTCAACTCGTCCGTCGGAATGCAGTGTTTTGAGGCATATTCACATAGGTGTCGGTATTAGGCCGAATTGTGATCTGTGTTTCATTTGAATTTTGGTGTTGCTCAATTTCAATAGGCACGAGTTCCATTCCATTGTTGGCAATCTCGTTACTTCATAGAATAGAATCTTCGAATGCTATTAGTCTTTCTGTCTGAACTTCCTGTATGGTAGCGAGAGGAGATCGGCGGCTACCCAGGAGCCCACGTGGCCTGCTATTCAGTATCGGCCACATAATGTGGTTTGATCAGATCAATGGAAATGAATCTCTTTTCTTTTTTTCCGGCAAGAGGCGGAAGAAGTACTGTTCTTGTTCCTTCGACAGCCAGGACAGGTACAGCCGTTCTGTACTATGGCCCAAATTCTTTCTTGTCCACAATCTTTTCTCTGACCAGATCCCTGACTTTTGGGATCCAGACAGGTCTTGCCGTGACTGATTTTACTTCCCCAGTGGCGGTGCGTTTTACTTGGACATTGCTTTGTAGTGCCCGGAATTCATTGAGTTCCTTTAAAACAGCCAAACGGTTATCGATGTCAAACGGTTTTCATCCGCCACTGTGCTGCCACAATCGAGGTTGGGTACTCACATTTTTGTCCCAAACAGGACCTCATAAGGAGTACGGCCTCCCAGGGAGCTTTTTGGCATGTTATTAAGTGCCCTCTGGACCCCATATAGGTGATTGATCCAACTGCCACCCAAGCCTAATACCCTTGCTGTTAAGGATTGCTTTAAGTCCCAGTTTTTCCTCTCCACTATCGCATTTCCCTCTGGATGATATGGAGATGAGTACTGCAATGAAACACCCAAACTTCCCATGGCTTCCTTTTAAGCCCGAGAGCTAAAGGCGGGGCCACGGTCAGAATGTAATGTGCCAATTGCGTGTGTCACTATAAAGACACGCAAATCCTTTACAACAGTTCGGGCGTCAGCCGAGCGCTGAGGCCAAGCCCAAAGAAATCTAGAGCATGAATCTACTGCCACCAAGATATACTTGTAGGTAACCGTGGGCAATGAACTCCGCTCTGCCAGCGGAGGTTGCGGAGATTTGTTAACTACGCATTACATTGAAAACACGGAATTCATGCAATAATTCCGACTCCGCCCAATAGCGGAGTTAGCTACTGCACCCACAACCCTTTAATAAAACAACTTTAACTTTACATGCTAAAAATCATATAACCAATTCACAAAAGTGAACTTTGAAAAATACCAGGGAATGAGAGAGGTGATGATTTTGGGGTCACCCCTAGCCTAGGGGGAGGGCAAGCAGATGCCTTGAACACAAAGAGCATATCATGCTGAACGATTCGGTAGTGGTCCCATCCTCCTAGGACCACCCAAAGCAAAGTTATGGGCACAAATACAATGCCAACCAAAGGCCCAGCAAAGCATTATGGGGCGAGATTCTAGAGTGCAGTGAATATTATAGTATTAGCCCTCAGCTGAGCCAGAAGGCCTGCCCCTTGAGGAATGTTTTGATATTGGATACTATAATATTCACTGCACTCTAGAATCTCGTCCCATAATGCTTTGCAGGGCCTTTGGTTGGGATTGTATTTTTGCCCATAACTGTGCTTGGGGTGGTCCTAGGAGGATGGACCACCACCGAATCGTTCAGCATGATGTGCTCTTTGTGTTCATGGCATCTGCTTGGTTCGCTCCCTAGGTTAGGGAGGACACCAAAATCATCACCTCTCTTACTGCTTGCTGTATTTTCACTTTTGTGAGATGACTATATGTATTTTTGCATGTAAAGATAGAGTTACTTGTTGTTTTATCAAGGGTATGTGAGGTTTCTGTTTTATTAATTGGGATGAGACGTCCGTTCACAGAGTTTATTCCGTGTAGTGATACTCCGCCAACTACGCCCACCCTTACTTGTAAGCCCCGTCAGATTGTAGGGGCCTGCAGTGGTCCAAATAGACACATGCGAGGGGTCTGTCTGAAATTATTACTGGTGTTTGTGGTGGGCGTGCGACAGTCGGACCCTTCTTCTGCTGACAGATGTCGCACTTAAGAACAGATTCTTTTGTCTGTTTCGTTAAACCTGGCCACCAATAGTGTTGTTTCAGTAGTGAAACTGTCACAGTAATCCCTGCGTGTACTGAACCCAGGCCCTTGTGTGCAGCTAGAATTAAACTTAATATGCAATCCATGTTTGCTATTACTCTATCTCCCACTCCAGGAATTTGAGCATACAGTATATTTTGTGCATCTAACTTGTAGGAGTACTTGAGTGGAAAGCTTTTTTGCCATGGCTGAGCTGTTTTTGCATGAAGCAATGACAGCCACCATTATGTCTCCGTCTATTCTTGTGCGAGAACGAGTGATTGCAGCAACAGCTGCAGTTTGTACTGTCGCCTTGGTGGCTTCATCAGCCAATAAATTTCCTTCAACGTGCACGCCAACACGTTGATGACTCAGTGTATGAATCATGTGAGCCTGTGGCAAGCCTTTTTTCAGCTCTGCCACTTGTTCCCAAAGCAACTTGTGCTTTATTGTGCAACCTTTTGAGTCTTTAAAACCATTTCAACCCTAGTAGTGAAGATATTCATTGTGTGACTGGACACAATAAAATGAATCACACAAATAATTGTGGGGAATTCACGATCCGTATTTTTTAGTGCCAGTATCAGGGCTTTTAGTTCTGCCAGCTGTGCCGTGCAATCTCCTAGAGACTGCGTCTGCGTATTGCTAGGATGGAACTTACTGCCCTGCATACGTCCTTTTACAATCGCACAAGCTGCATGTATTGCTGTTTACTTCCTACGGCAGGCTGAGCAGATCCGTCAGTGTAAATAATGTATTCATACGGATCTAGATGCATTATTTTAGTCAGGAGCGGATACTCTTGTTCGTACTGCAGAAATGCTTGTGTTTTTAATGTAGAATCAAATGTGTAGTCCACATCTGTTGCAGTGAGAGATTTAGCACATTGTATCCATCGTGGATGCAGTGCTTTTTTGTTTGGAACACTTGCTTTTGTAACAGCCTCTAAGCCCGGTACTGGAGTCATGACAATTATTAGTTTCTCCTGAGCCAGTGCTCTTTCTCTCACTACAGCAGTCTGTACTGCTGTGAAAATCTTTTCAGTGGATGCAAAGCACATCTCAGCATTTGTGTACAAATGTGATTTGTATGCAATTGGTACAGTATCACCTTCATTGAAGGTTAGGTAAGTGTATCCAGATTGATACGAGACTACACGGATCACCAAATTCGTAGCGTTTACAGGTGTGTGTAAGTGTTTGGAAGCTATTGAGAGAGGGAGAAGATGGCGGCTGGCTAAAGAGCTCGGTCGGGAGCTCCTCACTCTATGGAGTAGCGCTGATGGACAGACTAACAACAGCGATCCTGGTAACCATAAAATGAGGCAGGCTTTTAGGCATGCATGATACACTACTTTCAACAAAACTGTAACTCTAAAGAACAAACAACTAACCTGCCACAGGGAGCACAAGGAGCACAGTACCCAGTGATTCAGAGCGGAGCACAGGGTCGGAGTGCAGTGTGAGTTAAGACGCGACCGGAGGTTGTGGATTTCCCGATCCGGGTCAGCGGGGTCAACGAAGGCAGTGGTGCTTGGAAACCGAGCAATAGCCGCGGACGCAGGAGGAAGGAAGGAAGCAGGAGCAGAGATACAGTTAAGGCACCGCACGACGTTCCACTGTAATTCCAGCGCGAAGGTAGGCAGCTTGCAACGCTGAGGGAGAGCGCTGGGTGCGATGTTTGGCATCTGAGCAAGCAGAGGTTGGGGGCAGGAGCCTAGGCGCTCGAGGATAAGGAGTACAGGAGCAGTAAGTTGCTAGACTTGGTCCCGCTTCTGTTTTTCTTTTTTGGGGTTAAACGGAAAAGTGGAGGAGGAGCGGGAGCCACGCTGGGGCGCGATACCAGTGTGGACCGAGGCAGCCACAGCGTGCCGGTTCTACAGGAGGGCTGCAGCAAGGGTCACATACAGGGGAAAGACGCCCGGGCTTTACAGCTTACCAAAGGGTCAGAACGATCCCCGAGAGGCAATCTGTAGGCTTGAAAGCGGAGCGGCATTGCAAGCTACCCGAGGTAAGGACGAGGGGCACGAAGGGCATCAGCTCTCAGGAGGTGGAGTGAGAGGGAAGATAGGGGGGAGAAGGGGAGCTAGAACAAGGCAGCAACTCCACGTCTCCCTTCACAAAAAACACACAGCCCAGCTACAAGTACTAGTTCAAGATCTGGAGGCTGAAGGGGTAAGGGTGGCGAATAAGGAAGAGAACACGGGAAGCATGGATTTAATAGCTTCATCCCCTCCTTCTCCCACTCCCACTCCCATCCCCACTTTGGTCACTACCCCGCTGGAACCAGCAAAACTAGGGCAACTAAAAGAGAAAGGGAGCTACTGTCTAAGAAGCAAGGTTTTACCACTAGAAGAGGGGGCAGAGTATTCCGCTGATACAGTAAATATTTACGCAAAAATTAAAACCTCCTCATCTACTTCTGACATATCTCCTCCCGTGGTCCCTAGAAGCACAAAGAAAAAGAAAAGGCAAACTGCAGCAGGAAAATCGCAACCTCCTCTGTCCAGAGCGAGTCAGGCCAAACTAAAAGCACTAGGTTCCGCAAAACAAAAGATAACACCCTCCTTAAAGTCTTTTTTTAAGGTACAGGAAGCACAGAAAGTGGAAGGGAGTAATAACAAAACGCAAGTCAAGGGACCAGGGGAGACCCCCAGAGTAAGCTCAGAAAGTGCAATGTCCACAACAGGAAGCAATGGTAACAGGTTCAGTGCTTTAACACTACTGGACCAACAAGAGCACGTTGCAAGCGCTGCAGAGGCAGACGTGGCTAGCGCTCAAATGACCGATGATGGCCTGTCCTTACAAGAAAATAGAGAAGGCATGGAAAAAATGATGTGCACAATGATGCAGGAAATGAGATCTAACTTTGCGATATCAGAGAGAAACCAGACAAAAATCCAAGAAGCGTGTGAGGTAATGGACCAGAAAATCAATACGCTCATGGAGAGAGTTACCTCTGTGGAGCTGGATATAGGGACGCTCAAGAAAAAAGTAGGAGAAAACAAAAAAGAAATAGACCTACTTAAACTAGCAGATAGAGAAATAAGCGACAGAATGGAATCAATGGAAAATCAGGCAAGGAGGAACAACCTCAGAATTATTAACGTTCCAGAAGGCTTGGAAGGGGAAGACATTAAAAACTTCACGATAAAGCTACTAGAAGAGTTCATCCCCTGGACGAAGTCTGCTAATCTCGCAGAGGACATTCAAAGAATCCATCGCGACCCCTTTGGGAGGAACAAAACTAGGAAAAATCCGAGGAAAATCCTCATGAATTTTAAAACATATACACTCAAAGAGAGGATTTTAAGCGAAGGCCTGAAGGCAGGTTCATACTCCCAAAGTAACTGGTCATGCAAAATTAGATCAGACATCTCTAAGACAACACAGGACAGGCAGTGGCAGCTAGGTCAATTCATGCAAGAACTAAAATTTCTAGGAGCAACAGTCCAGCATCACTGAGAATAATGGAGAATAATGTGGCAGAACAAGATGCACAATATCAGAGACCCAAAAGAGGTGGAGTGCCTCATAGAACAAATTAAGGCGCAACCAAAGGATCAAGTCTGACAAACAAAACCAAAAGAAGAGGTATGGAAAGAGTGAGGAGCTCAAATAGGGCTAAATGAAGAAAAGTGAGGCTTCTCCTGGGAGGGGGAAGAGGGTTGGAACAGCACATGTAAAAAGTTGTATAAACAAAAAAATGCACAAGGTGGGGAGCAAAATAGGGGGAAAAAAATATTTAAAAAGTCCTAGCTATACAAGGAAAGGGAGAAAGGGCCCGTGCAATCGCTAGAAGAAACAGGAAGGCAGTACCAAATTGGGCAAGCTCAAATGGAGTAAGGCTAAATGGCGGTTAATATAATGACATGGAATGTTAATGGCCTAAGAATAAGGAAAAGAAGAGCAAAAAGTCTGGAATATTTAAGAATAGTGAACTGTGAAATACTGATACTACAAGAAACTCACTTATTAAAAAAGAATGGGAGGAAATTCTGAAAACGCAAAAATGGGTAGAAACCTGTGTATGTACAAACCAGGTATGCTGTGTTCAGGGGTGGCGATACTCTTTAAGAAATCTCTGAGTGCGAGTATAGAAGCTACGGCTGTAGACAAGAAAGGAAGATGGGTGGTGGTGAAAGTAAAAATACACAACAGCTTGTTTACAGTGGTCGGTTATTACGGACCCAACTTGGATGATCCGGAACCACTCCAAAAAATTTACTCACAACTATTGTCCGCACAAGCACCTATAATAATGGGGGGAGATTTTAATATTATACTTGATGTAAAGAAAGACAGATTCCCGACCAGGAATGGTCCAAACTTACCGAAAATGAGGCAGTGGGTAAACCTTTGTATTAATGACCTAGGGATTATGGACATATGGAGGAAGAAAGGAGTCAAGACCAATCAGTTTACTTTTCAGAACAGGAGATTGGGTCATGCTTCCAGAATAGATTATTTTCTTATAGACAGGGGCCTATTAAACTCGACACAAGGGGTAGAACATCTACCAGCACACCTGTCGGATCACTCTGCAGTGATCTTACACCTTAGCTTATGTGGTCGCGTGCTGCCCCCCAGATGGACTGCAGACAGAGTCATCTTTCTAGATGAGAACTGCATTAAATCCTTATCAAAGGATACTGAGGAGTTCTTTCAAATTAATAAAGATGGCACTACGAAACAGATTGCTTGGGAAGCCTATAAAGCCTTTATCAGGGGTAGAATAACTTGTCTTGCATCCCATAAAAATAAATCTAAAAGAAACACGATTAGGGAACTAGAAAATGAGATAATAACTTTGGAGGAAGAATTAAATAAAAGCACTAATACCACGCAAGAAAACACTAGTATTGAGGAGAGAAGAAAGCAGAAAAAAAATGATCTGGGAGGTATCTTGGAAAAAATAGTGAAAGACAAATGGGAGGCAAGCAAACTATCACACTATAAATACGGAGAAGGCTGTGAAAAATTACTGGCATGGAAACTAAAAATAGAGGCAACACGTAATAGGATAACAAAACTACAAAAAGAAGACCAACAGTACACCACAGAAGAGGGTGACATCAGAAAAGAATTCGTGAAATTTTTTACCAAACTATACTCAGAGGAGAAGGTGGCCACGGAAGAACAGATTCAATCAGTTTTGGGAAGATTAACACTACCAAAAGCCTCACAGGAGCAAAATATAGAGCTCAATCAAGGTATTACCGTGGAAGAAGTACTAAAATCTCTGAAGAGATTAAAAAAAAGCAAGGCGGCAGGTCCGGATGCCCTCCCAAACGAGCTATATATCCATCTGAGAGAAGTGCTAGCCACCCCACTGACAGAACTTCTAAATTAAGTATATATAGGAAAAGGATTTCTCCCAGCCTCCTGGAACGAAGCAACCATCACTGTCATACTTAAACCAGGGAAAGATCCAACCTTGAGTGAATCCTACAGACCAATTTCGCTTTTAAATGCGGATTACAAGATTTATACACAAATTTTAGCAAAAAGATTGGGAAAGATTGCGGGTTCAGTAATAAATACAAATCAGAAAGTCTTCATCGGAGGGAGGTATATTCAAGAGCTGATGCACGAGCTTATTACTGCAATAGACATAGCAATACACCATACAATTCCGCTATCAATTATAACCCTACATGCTGGGTGAGTTGGGACTTTCTAAACGCAACCTTAGCTAAATTCAACTTAGGAGATACTTTTTTGAGCGCAATCCAACAAATTTATAAAAGCCCCTCAGCAAAAGTCTTAGTAAACGGTGTGTTAACCGAAGAAATTATGATAAAAAGGGGTACTAGGCAGGGGTGCCCGCTATCCCCCTTACTGTTCGATCTGTACATTGAGCCACTAGGGGAACTGATAAGAGAAGAAAAGGAAATAATACCGTTCAAGCACCAAGGGTGGGAAAAGAAGGTTGCTCTCTTTGCGGATGATATGATGGTGTTTACAAGCAACATAACAGCGTCTCTCCCTAGACTTGAAGGAATTCTGGAAAAGTATGGAGCGGTATCAGGGTACCTTGCAAATCACGCAAAAACAGAAATCTTAGAATGGAACAGGAACTGTCAAGACCCAAGGGTAAAAGACAAAATAAAATATCTAGGTATTGACCTCACAGTGGATATAAAAAGATCCCAAATCTAAACTTTGAGAGAATCCACAAACAAGTAAGAAAACTGCTAAAAGTATGGGGGGTCTACCGTTGTCTTTTATGGGAAGATCAAACATAATAAAAATGGCCATACTTCCAAAATTCACCTACCTGTTTGGTACTATTCCACTAGAATTCAACATTGACAAAATAAAAAAATTACAAGGGGAATTAAGCAGCTTTATCTGGGCCGCTAAAGGTACAAGGATAGCCTGGAAGAAGCTGAGAAGAAATAAGACGCAAGGAGGAATCGCTAGTCCTGACATACTACAATATTGCAGAGCATTTCAATTAAAAAATGTAAGGAAACTATTGGAAGGCTTCGATCAATACCCGGACCACTTGAAGGCGGCAGTCAACAAGAAAGAAAGCCATTATCTCTATAAATTTGGCCATCCCAAGTTCTTTAAGAAAATAAAACTAAAAACCCTGAGGGCGGCAGCTTCACTCTGGTTCCAGATGAGGAAGACACTTAAAATTCCATTCTACAGCAAATATGCGCCAATTTGGAATTCCCTGGGAACTCCAGACTGCCTAAAAGATAGGCTAGCAAACCCCCTCAGAGAAAACAACATTACAAAATGGGGTGAGTTAATGACACAGAACTCTCTCATAGAATGGGAGGCCCTGAAAGAACAAACCAGAGGCACAATCTCGAGATTTAAATATTACCAGTTAACTAGTTGGGTCAAGAATCTAAAAGACACTGAAAACGGTAATGGGGCAGCTGAGGAAATGATACAGAGTAATAGAATTAAAAAAAGAGAAGTCGCATATTGGTACTGGGCATTGATACAAGAAGGGGAAGACTACTACAAAATTCCTGATGAGATCTGGGGAGGCGCACTGCCGGAATTGGATACCCAACATATATGGCAAGTATCTACGGCTACATGTTGGAAAATTGTGAAATCTGCTCCATTAAGAAGGAACCACTTATTCACTATCCACAGAGCATATTGGACCCCAAAGAGGCTATCAAAAATTAGAGGCCAAAGAGAGAGAAGCTGTCCCAAGTGTGGAGAGGTGGGTGCAGACGATCTTCATATGTTCCGGCAGTGCCCAAGCCTGGAGGAATTTTGGATGGACACGGGTAAGACACTGTCAAAAATACTGGACGGCAGATTGTGGTGAGTATAGACTTGGTTATCTTTGGGATAAGCCAGTTAGAGGGGGGAGCAAGTAAGCTGAGTAAAGACCAGGAGAAAATCCTCTTCATATTAATACTTTTAGCAAGAAGAGAAATATGTATTAATTGGGTAAAAAGTTCACCTCCAACACATAGAGATTGGCTAGCCTCTGTACACAGAACACACTCACTAGACACGAGCCGTCACAAGGGAAGGAGAAATACATTTTGGAACATCTGGGAGAATCAAACTTCATAATTAAGCCATGGTTAAATAAATTGTCTGGTCCTATGATTAGGCAAAAAAAAAAAAAAGTGTTTGGAAGCTATCATGTCAGCTTGTAGGGAACATAGTATTTCTGTATGTTCCTGTGTCCAGTGTTGGATTTAGAAATCAGGTCTGATGAAGCCATAGAAAGGTTTTACTCTTTCTGCGTAATCTAAAATGTATGTTCTGCCAAAATTTAGGAATCCTAAGATGGATTGTAAGTTTTTCAGAGTCTTTGGAGGTTGGAGCAGCGCACACTTTTCTAAAAAAATAGCTGCAAGGCTTTTCCCTTCACTTGAGAGCTCGTATCACAAAAATAGGACATTGAGGTGGGCAATCTTTGATTTCTTAAAGTAAAATTTGTAGCCCTCAGAGGCAACCCCAAAATTATGTTGTTCACCCTGGTCAAGTGATCCAATAATTCATCATCCGCCAGATAGATATCATCCACATAGGACAATGCCTCCTCATCGAAATTTTGAAGCAACTCTGTTACTCTTGCTGAGAACAGACCGTGGCTATTCTTATACCCTTGGGGCAGACAACAGAATTGACTATGAGAGCCTAGGGCTGAAAATGCTGTCAAATATCTGCTTTCAAGCGCTATATTTTGGCAGAAGAATACATTTGAGATATTCAATGTTGTTTTGTATTTTTTCAGCACATTGTTATTCATTAATGCGGCACTGTGTGCATTCTCTACTGCAAATGTCTTTGTGCATGTGTTCAAATGCCTGTAGTCTAAAACTAGACGATATTAATTATCAGGTTTCATCATGGGAAACAAAGGATTATTCATGGAGGAGGTGCAATTTTCTGTTACACCTTGATATTCAAGTTGATCCAAAATCAACCTGACTTGTTTTTTCGCATCATGTTTTATTTAGTATTGTCTCTGTGGAGTTGGAGTAGTTTTTAACTGGGATTTCATGGTGAGGTGACTCAGCATCCCATCCTACATGATTGCGGTATAATGCAGGAGCCAATGCTACCGCCCACTCCTGCGCGTATGAATGTTTCAGAGATTCTGGATCGAGGTCAGAGAAGGCTGGTAAAATCACTATTTCTCCTTTTGGGCAATCCATAACAAATTCAGGCGGCCAATCTTTTTCTGCTAAAAGAATGTCGTATCCAAAGGACAGGTTCTCCCAAAAGAGAGCTTTAACCTTCCTGGGTATGTCTCCCTCCATGTGGAGCGTTATTTCGCATAACTGGTGTGGGACATTTACCCTAGTATCAGGTGTTTCCACAGTGAAGTGTTCATTCAACACCGCTGTCACCAGAAATTCCAGGTTCTGGCGAGCTATTGTTGCTTCTGCTGCGCTGTCTAGCATCGTCAGAGCCCATTCCCCATTCAGATGCTGAGTCCTCAGTAACCTGGGCATTTCTTACTTTAAGGCCTGCTACCTTCTTCTTTTTAAATTGAGGTTTTGATTTTGGTTTATCTTCTTTCTTGATATTATAGTCCAAACTGCAATGTGTGTTTCTTGACTTTGTTCACTCTACTGATCTGTGTTCTGACCGTCCTTCCCTCTCGGAGTTTTTGATGAACCCTGAAAGGAACGAGAGGAATGTGTATCAGTATCCTGATACCTGTCGGGTTTTTTAATGTTATCTCGATTTCTAAAGTTATACCTCCTTTTGGAGGGCTCCTGCTGAGGAGACCCACCCATAGACTGTGATCTATTCTCTCTATTTTTTTGTTTTTTATTATCCCATTTCTTCTTTGAAGAATCCGGCGCTTGCTTGGTGTTATCCTTTTCAGGGCTACCCATCACCTGCGGTTTTGTAGCTCTGGCTCCCAAATTATCTCTACCTAATTGGGCATATGTATCTTTGATAATTTTAGGTAATTCTTGCTCCTGTTGTGCAGGAGTGCATTCCCTCAAGCGCTGGCGTATAGCCACCGCTGCTGCCTCCCCTTTTATGTTTGCTAACATAATCGTTTATACCTGGGAAAATTTGCCTTGTAATTTCATCCCCAAGTTCAGCGCAGGTTCGGCTCCATACTCATGCTGTATTTGTCTTAATACTTCTGGTATCACAGCTATTGAAGGAATACCATGAGTTCTGGTGTAGATGGCAGCGAAAACTGTACCCCAAGAGGTACAGTCCTTGGTAAGCAAATTGTCAGTATTCTGTGTTTTTCTTGTGGGCCTGTGTGTAGAAACACTGCCTCTAACTGTGATATTTTCTGTGCTATCCAGAATGGAATTTGCTCCCGTTTAGTGGGCATTCTTCCCATGACTGTGTTCAGTGTTTGTGGGGTAATTTTAGTTGCAGTACCTTGTAGTTGACCTGCTGGTATAATTTTTGTTGGTTGAAGTGTGAGTGTTCTCATGACGAATTGCGTCAGATTTCGGTAAAGTTGTATTATTTCTTTGTGAAGTGGACATAAGTCTGCTATTGGCAAAGTGTCAACGTTTGGATGTGGTGTATAAGCCACAAGGACTGGCCAAGTTGCTCGGTCTCTGCAGAGCAGACCGAGTCTCACTTTTTCTGTGGTGTGTGGGAGGGAGTCATTAAACCAGTTTATATGCTTCTGGTAACTGAGCGGAACTTCAATGTCCTCGTACGGACAGTATTCTTCTGGTGTTTCATCCGGAGTGTAAGAATGAAATGTATTAGTGCGTGCATCTGCAGGCGGGAATATAACCAATGAATAGAATACCTCCGTCTTGAATGATTCGTGTTACAGTCCCACCTAATGCTGAGATTCCAAACTCTGCTAGTGCATTTCGGACATTTTCTGAAATGTTTATCGCACTGTCCTGCTCCCTATCCCCCTCAGCATTCGTATGTGATGCTGGTGCAGTGTCATCTTGGACAGACATTGTTGAAAAGAGTTTCAAGGAAAAGGAGATAAGGTTTTATGCACAGTGTAGGGAACAACAATCCTTCAAGCTTGAATAAACCTACAGCCTATACATAGGATATGCCCACTCAGCTGTGGTGGATTTATCCCTTCCCACTCCAGACTTTTGTGGGTAATTGTGAGTAGTGGTCTCTGAGAAAGCACGACTGAACTACTCAGATTTGACCGTTAAATAAGAACAAACCAAAATTGGGCGCCATGCCATGTAGTTCCTACAAATCTATATAGGATCTGCACGTTTAGACAACATAAACTGTGGGACTGGTGTCCATACTGTTTCCAGACACCCCCACCGGATATGTTTGCCTGTATACCAGCTATCTCACAGTGCCACTATGAACTCCTGTTACCAAGGAGAAATTAGCTTAGGGCAACTATCGAAAATGACAACCCTGACCCCTCAGGGATCGTGGAAACAGTACAGTACTTTTCGCTCAGTCACTCGTGCTCACTTTGTCTCAGAGTGATGCACAGAATAAACGATGGGGACGTTTTCAATAAGCATTTATTGAACCAGCATCATTCTAGTATAAAATACTCGTGCTGTAACAACCATAAGACAGAAACAGATGTATAATGGTATTAGCACCAACAGAGTAAATAGATGGTAGAATTCTACCATAGTGCTAAAACAATGAATATATGCAAGCATATAAATACATGACAGTAATAATGCGTACTCCTACGATGCAAACCTTAACTAGATGTACCCAAGTGTACCTAGCATATATGTAGGTGTATAGCCAAGAATCCCCTTAGGATAGAGCCAATCCCATTACTTGATGTGGGAGAGCGAAGGACCCCGTCTTGGTCTCGAGATGGACACCCTGCAAGGGATGTCAGACCACTGTGTGCTATAGTGTCTGCATGCAGGAACCTCAGCGTCTCGCGACAGTGTGTCAGCATGGAAGTCCTTCTCCTCTGCCTGCTCCAGCAAAGATAAGGTGCTGATATGCCCTAAAGGTACTCTCAGGGGTTCTACCTTGCTGTGTCATGTCGGCCAAGGATGATGATAGTGATGAACTTAAACATAGTTATTATGCAGAAGATGGTAATCCTGCTGTGATTCTGAGAATCCTCATGCATAATAAATGAGGCTAGTTTTCAGAGAAAACCACACAACATTTATGCAGCACCTAATCTAGGTAAAAGGTCAGCACCAAACCCGTTATGTAGTACAATGCCAGGGTAAATGTAGGTGGAAGGTTAGGAGACTACCCAGCCCTATATTTGGGTACATTATGAATCATAACAGAAATTGACACTACTTCTGGCACTAGACCCAGCAAGGGACTCCCTCTCCATGGGGTTCTCTTTACCTACTGGCGTCCCCGCCCAGGCATTTTCTCCTTCCTGTTCAGACTCTTCAGGGCCACCACCCTCCAGGGGTGTAGACTTGAAACCATCCCACTTAGAGTTCTCCCTAATCTCGGGGTCCTCCACAGGGTCTCCCTCAGAACCTTCACCCCCTGGATCTCTGTTGACGCCTCTTTGTGGAACTCTTCAGCATAGTACAGGGCCCTACAATGGTCCTCCCCTTCCCATTATTCCTCTTGCCACTTGAGCATGACTTTCTGATGGTCTAGCTGGGTGTCTTTCCAACTCACTGCTATTCTCCTCTCCCTGCATAACCCCTTTGACTCCTCCAGATTGTATTCCATCAGGTCGCGTATGCTAAAAGTAGATTTCATTTTGGCCAAATACTAACACACAAGTGCAACACAAGATTCCTAGGTGTAAGGGCTGAAGCAGGAATACACAATAACAAGAAATGGCCAATGAGAGAAAATTGGGAGAAGAACAAAACGGTCTTAGAGCACTGTTTGTAGTGCAGCAATGAGTCACTGTGGTACTGCGCAAATGCAAGTCCTAGCCTCACTGCAGATCACCAATGTTAGAGTGATAGGTTCTGCCTGTCTTGGGTGCATAACCTAGCCAACCAGAAACCTCATTTCTAACACTCACACATTCATATAGCCACTCATACCCGCTCAACGACACATACACCCACTCACACATCTATCCTCTAAGGTTACAGCTACAAAAAAAACAAAAAACCTCGTAGAAATCCACAAAAATAACAAAGGATACAGGGACATTATAGTTAGTAAATAACATTACAAATCCCTAGAAATTCACTCAAAAAATAAAGGTTACAGGGACATTATAGTAAGGAAATAGAATTTAAAAAACTTTAGAAATTCACTGAAAAAACCAAAGGTTACAGGGATGTTATAGTTAGGCTCGGATTGTAAGACATCCTCACAACACTTAAAAGTGAGAACAGACTCATTACAATGTATTTACCATGATTTCTATTGCATTAGTACCACAGCTCTCACAATAAAAATAATGAAGTAAATCAAAACAACTTAATTAATTGCACGTTATTGCTCATGGTCTCTTATCGAGTAAATCCCATGCTAGGAATTATATTAATTGAAATGAAATTCATGATGTTCACACATGATATATAGCCATGCACCAGAGTAAACAACTTAATTACTTCAAATTCATGAGACATGGATTACATTCCACGGCTTCATATGTGTCAATCACATTCTATCATCATGGTGCTCATTTCCTGCACTGCCCAGTTTACATCTGGTACAGGGTTGCAAGCATAGTGCTATAGTAGCCATAACATAATAGAAGCTATGCAGCACTGCCCACCTAAATATATATATATATATATATATCCAATCGCAAAGGTGCTCCCCTGTGAAGGCGCCACACACGGCATGCTTTTCCCTTCTTTATTGCAGGACAACAGAACATTCAACATTGCAAGTTCCAGCTTTACAATGCGCCAATATCGCCATACATGTTTCGGGCATTCCTACGCCCTTGATCACTGGCTTGGCAAAAGGAGAACAGGCAGCAGTAAGTAACATCACACTTGTTCTGAATTTATAGTCCACGCCCCAGTGGGCGTATGCACGAAATGCATCCTGGTATTACGAGTTTTCAATTCTCTCCATAGTGAATGCTGTCGTATTTTTCTCCTCAAAGTTTTTTTTCATACCACAGTTGGTTGCTTAAACAAACAAAGTGTATGCCCTGCTAGTTTACGTCCTTGCAACCGGGCATGCCGTTCCTTCAACGTCGACCCTGTCGAAATCACCGGCGCTGAGGAACTGCACTGTCAGCAGTGGGGTGCCTCCGCGGCCGGAGCCGGCCGCTATACATCCAATCGCAAAGGTGCTCCCCTGTGAAGGCACCACACACGGCATGCTTTTCCGTTCTTTATTGCAGGACAACAGAACATTCAACATTGCAAGTTCCAGCTTTACAATGCGCCAATATCGCCATACATGTTTCGGGCATTCCTACGCCCTTGATCACCGGCTTGGCAACAGGAGAACAGGCAGCAGTAAGTAACATCACACTTGTTCTGAATTTATAGTCCACGCCCCAGTGGGCGTATGCACGAAATGCATCCTGGTATTACGAGTTTTCAATTCTCTCCATAGTGAATGCTGTCGTATTTTTCTCCTCAAAGTTTTTTTTCATACCACAGTTGGTTGCTTAAACAAACAAAGTGTATGCCCTGCTAGTTTACGTCCTTGCAACCGGGCATGCCGTTCCTTCAACGTCGGCACTGTCGAAATCACCGGCGCTGAGGAACTGCACTGTCAGCAGTGGGGTGCCTCCGCGGCCGGAGCCGGCCGCTATACATCCAATCGCAAAGGTGCTCCCCTGTGAAGGCGCCACACACGGCATGCTTTTCCCTTCTTTATTGCAGGACAACAGAACATTCAACATTGCAAGTTCCAGCTTTACAATGCGCCAATATCGCCATACATGTTTCGGGCATTCCTACGCCCTTGATCACCGGCTTGGAAACAGGAGAACAGGCAGCAGTAAGTAACATCACACTTGTTCTGAATTTATAGTCCACGCCCCAGTGGGCGTATGCACGAAATGCATCCTGGTATTACGAGTTTTCAATTCTCTCCATAGTGAATGCTGTCGTATTTTTCTCCTCAAAGTTTTTTTTCATACCACAGTTGGTTGCTTAAGCTGGAACTTGCAATGTTGAATGTTCTGTTGTCCTGCAATAAAGAAGGGAAAAGCATGCCGTGTGTGGCGCCTTCACAGGGGAGCACCTTTGCGATTGGATGTATAGCGGCCGGCTCCGGCCGCGGAGGCACCCCACTGCTGACAGTGCAGTTCCTCAGCGCCGGTGATTTTGACAGGGTCGACGTTGAAGGAACGGCATGCCCGGTTGCAAGGACGTAAACTAGCAGGGCATACACTTTGTTTGTTTAAGCAACCAACTGTGGTATGAAAAAAAACTTTGAGGAGAAAAATACGACAGCATTCACTATGGAGAGAATTGAAAACTCGTAATACCAGGATGCATTTTGTGCATACGCCCACTGGGGCGTGGACTATAAATTCAGAACAAGTGTGATGTTACTTACGGCTGCCTGTTCTCCTGTTGCCAAGCCGGTGATCAAGGGCGTAGGAATGCCCGAAACATGTATGGCGATATTGGCGCATTGTAAAGCTGGAACTTGCAATGTTGAATGTTCTGTTGTCCTGCAATAAAGAAGGGAAAAGCATGCCGTGTGTGGCGCCTTCACAGGGGAGCACCTTTGCGATTGGACGTATAGCGGCCGGCTCCGGCCGCGGAGGCTCCCCACTGCTGACAGTGCAGTTCCTCAGCGCCGGTGATTTCGACAGGGTCGACGTTGAAGGAACGGCATGCCCGGTTACAAGGACGTAAACTAGCAGGGCATACACTTTGTTTGTTTAAGCAACCAACTGTGGTATGAAAAAAAACTTTGAGGAGAAAAATACGACAGCATTCACTATGGAGAGAATTGAAAACTCGTAATACCAGGATGCATTTTGTGCATACGCCCACTGGGGCGTGGACTATAAATTCAGAACAAGTGTGATGTTACTTACTGCTGCCTGTTCTCCTGTTGCCAAGCCGGTGATTAAGGGCGTAGGAATGCCCGAAACATGTATGGCGATATTGGCGCATTGTAAAGCTGGAACTTGCAATGTTGAATGTTCTGTTGTCCTGCAATAAAGAAGGGAAAAGCATGCCGTGTGTGGCGCCTTCACAGGGGAGCACCTTTGCGATTGGATATATATATATATATATATATATATATATATATCACTTCACTTAAAAAATGTGGATATAGAATTTAAAAAACCTTATAAATTCACTTAAAAAAACAAAGGCTACAGGGACGTTATAGTTAGGAAATAGAGTTTTTAAAAACATAAGAATTCACTGAAAAAAACAAAGGTTACAGGGATCTTATAGTTGTAGTTAGGCTGACATTTCACTCATACAAAACCAGAGAAATTGAGCTAACTATAACTTACGCCCTGCAATGGACTGCTTATGACCTCACATATTACATCACTCATGACATGGTCAGTGACATCACTGATGACATCACTGATGGCATCATAAATGATATCAGTGATGACATCCCTGATGACATCTGAGGCTTAGGATATAGGGTGGTAAATGTAATTATAGGGTTTGGGATGGATAAGTGTATAAGGGTATTTTTAGGGGTTATGTGTGAGTAGTGGTACTGAGTGCTAAGGGTACTTTTAGGGTTTAGGGGTGGTTAGGGGCAAAGAGTGGTAAAGGTATGTTTAAGGTTTAGGAGTGGATAGGGGTATTATTGTTAAAGGTAATTAAAAAAAGGGGGGTTCCCCCAAAAAAGAAAATATATATATAATTTTTTTTAAGTTGGCTGTGTTTTGGACTTGACCCCTGAAAAGAAAAAAATTGTTATTTAAAATAACACACACCACACAAAAACATATAAATATATATCTATGCATGTATGAATGTAGTGGTTAACTATACTTACCTTGTGTGGTACAGGGCAAGGTATGTGCATAGTAAAGGATGCGTGGTAAAGGCATGCGTGGTAAATGCATGCATTGTAAGGTCACGCATCTACTCAGAGAAGAACAAGGAAGAGGAAGGGGATGAACAATTGGAGGCAATGCTGGTCTCCCCAGTTCCCTCAGCCTAAAAAAATCATTCATTTTAAAATCACTAAACATACAACTATCGTGTATGAATATGTGAAGCCTCGCCACAATTAGAATAGGATACAAGAGGTAAGTATAATGCATTATGAACCCAGGTCAGAACAATAAAGCACTTATTATGAAATTGACAGAATTTGGTGCGGAGGATATCGGTTGGGTGGAAGTGTAGAGGGTTCAGTCCTGCTCGATAACCATGTGCCAAATTCTAGCAATCACAAGTTTTCTCACTGGAATCCGGAATAATGGCACGAACCCACAAACTAAGTCCTTTTCCATGCATTTCTTTTCCCTATTGGGAGGGGAAAACTGCTGATATTTTCTGCCTGCTCAGAGATCCGGCTTTAGAAGTGTACTCCTGTGGTTGTTTAAGCACAAAAAGATGCATGGGAATTTTGATCCACACTTCAAGGGGAATGACCACAAAAAGAATCCAACTGGCAGTTCCACAGCATCGGATTCAATTCCAGGTTTGTGCCATTCAGTGAAGAGTATTTCCTCAGGAAAAAGACAAATTCCCTTTTCAGATTGGGACTTAAACACTTTTTAGGACTTTCCTATTTCCAAGACCTAGTGGGGTCAATCTGCTTGGTGAATCTAACCCGTGCTCAATCTGGGTCAGTCTCAAATCACACCTAGGTGCTGGTCTACTGCACTTTGACTATACTTGGCACTTTACTTTGTTGTGGTGCTTTTTTCACTCAAATCATTTAAAACTCAGATCTTCAGTTCCTCTTATTGGATTTTTGTTATTTTGTTGTATTTTCTTTTTTTTATTAAATTTTTTCTATTATTATAAATTGTAGTGGGAAATTTATAGTGTTGTGTTTTCAATATTTTAACTGATATCTTCTAAATGCTTTACACGTCATCCTTAAGTTAAGACTGTCTTCTCTATGCCTTAGCTACCAGGTGTTGAATGACCTCAGGTTTGAAGTACTGAAACGTTTGACTGGACCTAACAAGTTAGTGACTTTATTTCTTATGGTGAACTTTCATCC
Source organism: Calotriton arnoldi (assembly GCA_963921515.1). Lineage (NCBI taxonomy): Eukaryota > Metazoa > Chordata > Amphibia > Caudata > Salamandridae > Calotriton > Calotriton arnoldi. Next base: position 110,535 of record CAWUFW010016080.1, read on the forward strand.
ACCCATATAATAGTTCACTTTATCGCACTGATTAAACGTATGGAAGCCTAACGTAGTCACCAGCTTTCTCCTCTACTCTTTGTGAGATACAAGCTTCATGAAAGTCTGTTTCTTTACTGTTTATTTTCACACTTGCCATCAGCGCTTAGTGAAACACTTATTTTTAAGTAATAAAAAACAGTTGAATCCGCATTGTTGATCCCTTCATCTTCTGCAAGGATTTTGCACAATGGATACCCACTTCCAAGCCCTCTTTAAGCCTGAGTCTTTCACAGTGATGGATCAAGGAGACAAACATTGCATGCGCCAGGGAGGAGGCATGACCTCCCTCACTCCTTTCTTCTCACTGTGCCTTTGAAGAAATGTCCACCAAGGCTGGTTAAAAGAGAATGCACGCGCTGTGCATCCGCGGAAGAGTCTGTAATGAGTCCCACCAAACGTCTGCGTCTAGCGGCATTCGAGGACTAACTAATGATGTGCCTTGTGTCCTTACTGCCGGTGCAGAGAGAGAGAAGGCACTGGAGGACAGGGAACAGAGTAGAGGTGGGCGAGCAAACAAATTACCAAAGTGAGCCAAGCCAGAGCCTAGCCAAGGGCCTGGCTTGGCCCTAGGAGCGCCCTGCACGAGCCAATCATTCAAAATATGTGGCATGTAAATCGTACAACAGACATCGTGTAAAAATATATGATCTCAAAGGTGCATATTTATTTCACATGTGGAAGCGTTTCAGCTTGGTACATCAGATTATGTCAATGCATTGAGAAGTATGCATTAAAATGTATACTTTTTAAGAATGAAATTAGAAACATTCCTATAAATGCCCCCCCATGCTCTGAGGAAAAGGCCATTAGGGTACTAAGAGGCAAGTCAATTGTCATGTATAACCTAGCCGCGGCCTAGATTCTTATAATAGTTGAAGAAAAATTACAGTCAATTGAATCAAGTATAAGACATTTGTGCTACGCGGATCATGTACTCATCATGTATTTAAAGGTGCACTCCTTTGTGATTATAAAGAAAAAGGAAGCTGGGTTAAATAAAATATTTGACTAGGATCACACAATTTGTGAGCAGAACTTGGTGGGATTGATCTCAATTTTTCTTGCTTCACGTTCTACAGTCCAGCCACTAGATGGGTATCTTTTTTTTCTCCCTCTTACATCAAAGGTTAATGTTTTGTCTTCATTTCTTGGCACATGAGATTATAACGTGGTGGCAGGCAGAAGCTACATGAAAGCTCGGCTAGTTTTGGGCTCGAGGATCTAAGAGAACCTCAAGATGTGCTCAAGTCTGGCTCGAGCTTTCTGTGGCTGGGCCACCTCTAGAAAAGAGTGACCTATCTGCTCTCTGATGGCAAACTTGGGGTCCCCTAGGACATTAACAGGGTTGCTAGGGTGCAAATCACGACTGAAATCTCTGCAGGAGATTGGGTTTTTTAGATTAAGGGAACTGAGCGGGTCTCTGTAAAGTTGCTTTCTGTTTTACTGCCTGGGGGCTGTGCGGCTCCACATTTGACCATCCAGACCTCAACCTGCTTCATTTCAGAAGAGACCCAAAGCTCTATCATAGCGCTGAGACACCTGCGGTCCCACCAACGTTACAGTGGCATTGTAATGTAGTTCCTATTTCCCTAATAGGCTCTGCGCATTGGAATAATATAACCTATAGGTTTGACATAGGACTAAGGTCGGTATGTCCCTATCGATTATATTAAACTTAATTACCTGTGCCAGCTAGCTCAGAGGCCACTAGAAACTCCTTGAGAACAAGAAGGGAGTAGTTTCTGGCAACCGAAAAACATGACAACTTTGTTTCCCTTTAGAAGCGGAACATGTCTCAGAATCGTGGAAACAATAGATAACAGTTTCACTCATTCAATCGTGCATGCTTAGTTTCTACAGAGTTACACAGAAAGGGAAGACGGGCGTTTAAAAAAAAAAGGGTTTTATTGAACAGTCTTGTTTCTCATGTAAGAGATATGTGCTGTTATGATCACAAGACAGTATGCAAGTTAAATAATGTACAGCGTAAGCAGTAGAAATAAATAATACTGCGCTAGCATTATCTTTTAGCAAATATTCACGTACATAAATAACATGAGCTAAAAATGCGGGTACTCATACGATGCTTCCCTAAACTAGTTCTACCCCAATGTACCTAACCTGGTCTAGGTGTAGGGAAAGGTAGAAGTAGGTGGAGTATTCTGCCATTCATTGTCATCATTTGGGAAGTTCTAGGAATAGAACTTCCACATGGCGATTGTATTTTTGTTGTGTTAAATATATTTCAGTTGTTGAAGAATATTGATATGATTTTATTATCTTCAAAACTTTATTAAATACAGATTTCTGCGCTACCTGTGTTTTTCGATTGATATTTTCTGTGAGTTGGTAGTTGTGGATACTCTACCATTGTATAGAGGCTAGAAGCCCAAGACTTGGGACAAAATACTGCATTTAATTTGTTGGAGTGCCGAGGTACAATCATTTATTGAATATTCTCTAGGATGGTAGACTAAGAGTGTGTTGAGTCTAGTATGCCAAGTATGATATGCCAAGAGTCCCTCTAGGTTCTAGTCAGCTCCATACCTTGAGAATGAGAGAGGTGGGAATCTCCTGCCGGGTCTGGAACTCTAACACCCCGCGAAGGGAGTCAGAACACTGGAAGCTGGATTCGTCTGCGTGCAGGAATGACAGCGTCTTCTCAGTGCGTCAGGCCGGGATACAGGCTCCTCTGAAGTCGAGGTCTCCTCTAACTTGCTTGGGCAAGGGAAGGTATATTTATACCTGGTAGGTGTCGTGGAATGTTAGCATTGACATGAAGTCGGACAGAGGAAGACTTCAGGAATGAACCCTTAAGGTATAACGGTTCATACATAATAGATGAGTTCTTGGAGAAATCAATAGTCCTGTGCTAGGGAACTCCCGAAGCTTGAGGGTCTGGTTTCTAAGAACTCGTTGTGACGTTAGGGTGGACGGATGTCGGTGACCATGCCTGTATTTGGAGTGCACGGTTAATGCCTAAATAAGGACAGGGATTTCTATGCCTATATAAGGGCAATGCGAATTGTGCCTATATAAGGACATGATTTAGGAAAACCTATATACGGACCCCTAAAGCGGAATAAAACACCCACTCCATCTTCGATTGAATGATAATACTAAATGCTAAACATTTAAATGCTAAACATAAAATTGAGTACCACATATTGCTAAAAACATTTCTAAAAGCATTTTAAAAGAAGCTCAAAACTGTTGAAATGCAATAGGTACTGTACATTTTAAAGCATCAGTTTCATTCTAAGCATATAACGGAAGTAAAATGCAACGTGAATGAAACGGAAATATATACATATGACGAAATGGTCGATAAGTTCTAAAAATCAAAGCCATTGCATATCATGGAATTAAATGAAATGTTAGACAAATAAGGTGACAATGTGTCCATGGAAGTATTCAAAGAAGTCCGTTTTATAAGACTAGTTCTACCGTAAGCAAATTGTTCATTTGCCATGTTTTCTCTTTCGAGAATTTTTTTTTTTGTGTTCAAAGGAAAAGTTCAATTTCTGGGAATAGTTCCAAGTTTTGAAAATATGAAGGCCAAATTTCATTGTTGCCCTGGTACACTGTGAGCCGAATCAAAGTCAGTGTATGGGTCTGGCGTAAACATTAGATCATCTATGTCATTATATCATCCACCGAAGTCGGTGACATTTGGAACACCTCGTTCAGAAGGTTAATCGCACAGAGATGAGAAACATCGCCCTCAGCAGAAGATACAATGTTCACGTCCGTTGTTACCTGTGTGCCAGTTGATCCATCTCATACCTCAGCAGCAGCCGGAAGCGTCTGTGAGATCTCAATGAATGCCGCCATCAGGATTGGAAGCCTTTGGGGACAACACACAGCATGGGCCGTTATCGGGTCCAGCAGGGTATCGATATCCGTTGGCATGACTGATGGGAGTGTTAGACAGATGTCTAGCACGCATTCTTCACCGCAAAACAGGCAGCGTAGAACAGGTAAGATGCAATCTTGCAATATTGGTCTGAATGACAGGAACCACGTTGTATTAAGTTCCCGTAGACGAGGCATGCCCAAAAGCTGTACTATTCACTCACGGCATTTCCGTTCAAGGAGGGCTCTCTCCACATCGCTCGGAGTGATGTTGGCGAAGAGGCTTGCCATAGCATAGTAGGAGGAATAGAAACAGAATTCCTGCAACAAGTGCTAGAATTAATGGCACACCACCAAACACCGAATGTGCGAAGTTTGGGATGATTCCGAGGACAGCCTGGAAAGGTGCTAATAGTCCGGAACAGATGGTCTTAAATACATGTACAATTCCGCTTGTATCTGACATGTTAAAGATAAGTCCTATCATTTCTACCAAATGTATAGGGCAGTTTGTACGAATTAAAGCTTGTATCTCAGCCGAAGTCCTTGCAACTTGTAGATCATAGGTTTCTTTGGCCGAGGTCAAAGGCACTGATTGTTGTATAAGCATGGCTTTCATTCTGCTTAAAGTATCAAATCGTATAAAAGAGACATTCAACGAAGGCCATAAAGGTGACTCCCTGACTGTGTCTATTGGGGCAAACAATACTTGCATACAGCAAGTGACCCTGAAGTTGACCGTTACTAGATATGGGAAGCCTGGCAACATGCCACAGCAACTCTGATCATTCAACATGAGGTAACTCCCATTAGAAAGTTGTCCAAACATTGGATTAATCACAGCAGCTGGTGTACCCTGCTGGTGGCAGGACAAATTTGCCACAGAACCATTACAAGCCCCGTGTAAAGATATGTCCTGACAAATCAGTGAACCGCTTAGTGCATTTTCACAGTGTGTACCGCTTAGAAACACTTCACGATCCCCACTCCAACATCTAAATGTGTATGGTAAATTCCAGGATGTCTTAATGTATTCTTTATCCAACCTTTCATATTTGCCTGCTTGCATCTGTTTGAGGCAATACTGAAACTGAAAAGTAGTCACAGGTAGTGTGATTTTGCCATGAATAAGCCATTCTGTAGCTGATTTTTCTGCCACTGTGAATGGTAATTTTTCAATTTTTTCAATTCCCAGTACTGTATACTTTGCTCCCCTTTGTGCCAGTTCGATCTGTTTATCAGTTAGATTGTATTCTGCAAACAGAGCCGTCGTGTTGATAAAACGCCAAGGCACATAGCCCGCACGCAAAGATTGCAGCGTCCAACTTAATAAAATAATAACTGTGTTTGGCCTTGTTGTAACATGGCTAAATCTTGTTCCAGTATGTCGATAGCAGAGGATACAATACTGTCCAATGAATAAATTCTGGAGGACAAAGTTGTTAACCCATTGTCGACCACAGAGAGAGTTTTCTCTAAGTTAATACGATCAAGTTCACGTATTCGTTCTGCGGCCTCCATCTGTGACACCTTCCATGCTTCATTATAAGCAGCATAAATGCCGGCATATATGAAACGTTTTTGACGCGGTTTTCTTGGTCCAAGCAAGAATTCCCTAAGGTCTGCGTCTTCTTTAAGTAAAGATAAGTGTTGTTTCACATCCTTAAGTGTAGATTTCTGCAGCCAATCGAGGCATAATTTTCCTACACTGTATGTTGTTACTACCCCGGATGCTGTCTTTGGACGTATCGTGGGTCTGGCCTATGAATAGTAAACCCCTGTGTTTTATTCAGGAATCTTGCTTGACAGTTGTTTGTGTCTGTGTCCAGATCAGCCATTTTCTCCAATCAGGATTTGTTCTGTTGAGTTGTAGTATGGTGTCAACTGTAACCGCTGCCTGTGTATTGCTATCACTTGCAGGTGTTGGTACAGAAGGATTTTTCATGTCTTTGATCTTGGCTAACCCAAGGCAAGACGTTTGTTGGACCGTGTCATTCAAAAACATTATTTGCTGAGGGACAATACAGGCTCTAAATAAAGCTTCTATCCCCTGCACTTGCCAATCTTTAGTACCCCAGACAGATTTTGTGTCTATTGTGTCTTTCCATAAGTCGAAACCATGTCTAGACAGTTGGGCAATAAATGCTGCAGAGTATATCTGTTTTGTATTTGTTAACATAATTTTCAGTCCTGTTTTGTTTACATTTCTATAGTAAAATGTTTCTGGATCAGACGTATTGTATCCTGAAAAATATGGAAACGTTTTAGCAAATGTTTTTGAACTACCTTTTGGTGGTGTAGGACAATGCTCCCATTGGTTAAACATAAACACATTTCTAGGTGTTGCAGATTTATGCAAAAAATGATGACCATAGTGGTTATAGCAATACAGCTGTTCATAGTCTGATGAACCCTCTAAATATTCATTATTAGAAAATGCAGCAGATTTTCTAGGTCAAACATCATATTATTTACTGTTTCAAAGTCCCAATCATCAGAAAAGGTACTGGATGAAACAAAATCACTTAGTGAATGTTAGATTTGGGGGTCTCTAGTTGGCACAGGTAGGTACTTGTGACAAATAGGGACCCTCTCCTCTAGTCAGGGTAAAGGGGTACACTCCTAAAATAACCCCTGCTCACCCCCTTGGTAGCTTGGCACGAGCAGACAGGCTTATCTCAGAGGCAGTGTGTAAAGCATTTGTGAACACCTACAGTAATCAAGTGACAACACTACAGATGGACACCACACCAGTTTTATATCAAAAATAAGTATTCTTTATATAGATTTACCACAAGACCATAAACGACAGAAAATGCACATACATATAAATTACTCCTTCTTTACAAATGTCTCTTGTAATTCTTTTTAGCCAAAATAACCTGATAGGCTTCAAAGTTCACTGTAGCAATGATCCTGGTTATAAGCACAGTTCACTCTTGTAATGCTCTTTTGTACGACTTTGATTTAAATGCCACCAATTCACCCTTTAAACGCTCCTTCGTTCCACTCTGTTTTAAAATGCCACCAATTCACCCTTTAAACTGGCGCGAGTGCACGTTGATGCAGGCAGAGTTCCCAGGCAACTAGTGCCCCACACAGCCCGCCGACAGTGCACTCGGTGAGCACTGCGGTAGGTGCGAGCTCCCTCGAGGGACCAGAGCGAGTTACCTGAAGGACTTGTGCTGGGCAGTCTGGGCGGCTCAGTGGGGCTTCCCGGCGAGGCAGGCTCCTTCCTCTTGACTCTCCCCGGCCTTCGGGGCAGTTCTTCTGGTCCCGGCCGAAGTGGGGGAAGCCCTCGGGATTCGACCAATGGGAGCGCGGCACGCCGGTGACGTCAGCGGACCTCGGCCCATCGGCGGTGAAGCGTTTCCGTGGCTCCTCTCTCCACGGCGAACCCGGCCTCGGGCTTTTTAGCTCGAGAGGCGGCAGTGATTTCAACGTGCAGTTACACAACACGCTGGGCAAACGGGGGCCGGTGGTGAAGAGATACCGGCCCTCGGTGCGTGTTTCTTGTCACGGGTGGCTTCCCTTGTGTGCCGACTGCACACCGAAGCCAGACCACCCACAGGCACCGCTGTGTGCCGATCGCCCGCCGAGCCCCCAGGATCACATGGGCGGCAGTTTGCACCACAAGCACAGGCTGTGCGCAGAGACACGCACACAGCAGTTAGTAGGATGTTTCCTTGGGAACCTTGGTATCCCTGCGTTCCCAACAGGAGGCCAGCACGTCTCAGGCCCTTGGAGATTTCCTTTTTCAGAAGGGGACACAGCACACAGCAACCAGTCCTTCTCCTTCCCTTGGCAGAATAGCAACTGCAAGTCAGCCCCAGAACACACAGCAAGGGCAGTCCTTCTTCTTAGTTTCAAGCGCTCTTCTCCTTGGCAAAGGTCCTTCTTACTTCCAGGATTGATCTAAAATTCCTGGATTTGGGTCCCAATATTTATACCCAGTTTGTCTTTGTTCTCTGAAGGCAGAGAGGCCTTTGCCTGGTCCAAACCAGTTCTGGTCAGTTTTGGAGCACTCTGTGTACATGACTCCTTCTTTCCTTTCAGAGAGCAGGGCAGAGACATCAGACACTCCACAGGGGGTGGAGCCAGCATTGTGGAGGGAAGGCACAGCCCTATTCAGGTCCCAGGTGCAACTCCTCCGACCCGTCTGCATGGAGATCTCTCTATTCAGCCCTGGCTGCCTCTCCCTGTCCCCTGGACTTTCCCCAGCCCCTGTCACTCAAACTCCAGACAAGCAATACACAACATAGCAGAGGCAGGCTTGGACAGTTAAGCAAGAAAATACCTACTTTCTAAAAGTGGTATTTTCAAACACAGAATGTTAAAACCAACTTCACTAAAAGATGTATTTTATCATTCTGAGTTCAGGCATACTAAACTCAAATTTCTACCATGTTCCCTGAGTCAGTTAGGATTATAAGATGTAATAATCAAAACTGCCCATTCTGGCCTATGGAGAACAGGTAGCCTTGCAATAGTGAAAAACGAAAATGGCTGTAATTCACTATTAGGACATGCCACACACACCAGGGCATGTCCTACCTTATACTTACAATGCACCCTGCCCTTGGGCCTACCATAGGGGTGTCTGACATGAAGAAAAGGGAAGGTTTAGGGACTGGCAAGTGGGTGCACTTGCCCAGTCAGCATGGCAGAACCAGACTGCACACAGGCTCTGCAATGGCAGGCCTTAGACACACTTTTACAGGCTGCTTCTGTGGGTGGCACAACCAGTGCTGCAAGCCCACCAGCAGCATTGGATTTACAAGCCCTGGGCACACGCAGTGCACTGTACTAGGGACTGACAAGTAAACCAATCATCCAATCAGGGAGTCACTAATAGATAACACAATTTACAATGGGGAGAGCATATGCACTTTAGCACTGATCAGCAGTGGTAAAGTGCCCAGAGTCATAAAACAGCCAACAACAGGTCAGAAAAAATATAGGAGGAAGGCAAAAGTTTAGGGATGACCCTGCAAAAAGGGCCAAGTCCAACAGTGAAATTTTAAATAAATGTGGAATGTTCAAATGTTCCGTCGGGCAGAAAATATCAAAATCAGTTTTGTCCCACACTATACCATCCTGTATAGGAACGGCTGTGATGTTCACTGCAGACAAGTCTCTTGTTTCACGATGGGATGATTTGTGAGGTTTTAAAAGTAAGTTCACTTCTTTCCTTTCAATGTCCAAATGGATGTATCTCCCATTTATAAGCACGCTCATAGTCATAACCAAAGCTAGCCAAAGCAGGAAGAAAAATATTCCAGAAATAACCCAAAGTTCAATCCATGGTGAAACTAGATAAGTCTTTTTCAAAAAATGCAAAAAGTCTTGTACTTGCTGTTTAAAAGTTTTTGATGCTGGCGACATCTCGGGCTCACTCGGATCCTCGGAAAACGTATCAAAGTTAATGAAGTAGCCAGAAGCAGTTCTGTCAATTGTTGGAATTGCATCAGGATTTGTAGAAATCGCTGGTACCAGTTGATCACTTGTTACATTGGTGTAGACAGGTGTATTTGGACGAACTGTTACTTGTGTTTCAAGAGGGATGAGTTCCATAGCATTGTTGCTCAGTCCTTCATCTGTTACTGCTGAATTCTCGATGGTTATCAGTCTTTCAGTCTGAACCTCTTGGATAGTAGCGAGAGGAGTGCGTCTGCTACTAGGTTGGAGTCCACGAGGCCTACTATTTAGTATTGGCCACATACTGTGGTTTGATGAGGTCGATGGACACAAATCTTTTCTCCTTTTTCCAGCAAGGGGCGGCAGAAGTACTGTTCTTGTTCCTTGAACGGCTAGGACAGGTACTGGTTGTCTGTAAGAAGCTCCAAATTCCTTCTTGTCCGCAATCTTCTATCTGACTAGATCCCCAACTTTTGGAATCCAGACAGGCCTTGCTGGGACCACCGGTTTTTCCCCAGTGGTGGTTGGCTGCAGGAATACGTTGCTTTGTTTCGATCTTAGTTCATTTAGTTCCTGTAAAACAGCCAAACGATCTTTGATATCAAAAGGTTTATTTTCCACCACTGTGCCACTGCATTCCAGATCTGGCACCCACATTCTTGTCCCAAATAGGACCTCATATGGAGTGACCCCCCCTAGAGAACTTCTTGGCAAATTGTTTAATGAGCGTTGGACCCCATATAGATGTTTGACCCACCCATCACCCGAACCTAATACCCTAGCTGTTATAGACTGCTTAATGTCCCGGTTTTTCCTTTCCACAACAGCATTTCCCTCAGGATGAAACGGAGAGGAGTACCGCAATGCAACGCCCAGACTGGCCATGGCGCCTTTGTAAGCCCGAGAGCTAAACGCAGGGCCCTGGTCAGAATGTAGCGTGCCTATTGCGTATGTGCCGATAAAGACTCGCAAATCTTTTATAACAGTTCGAGCGTCAGCCGAGCGCTGAGGCCATATCCATAGGAACCTTGATTTAGTATTTGTGGGATTGCACTTGTCCATGAGGACGCCTGTGCATAGATAGTCTAATGCTGTCTAACAATGGTGTCTGTGCTGGGCAGCTACATTCGTAGCATGGTGTCTGGTGGCTTTCTCGTTGTAATTTGCAGTCTATGCAGTTGTTGATGAATATGTGTATTTCTGTATTCATCCCAGGCCACCAGTACATCTCTTTTAATGTCAATATTGTTTTAGAGAACCCTTGATGTGACAGACCCTCCCCCAGATGTGTTTCATAAATCAAAGCTGCTCTACATTCCATGTTTGGAATTACCCTATCCCCCACTCCAGGGATTCGAGCAAAAGGAACGTTGTTCGCATCAATTACATAAGAGTACGTGAGTGGAAACATTTTTGGTAACGCTGCACCACTGCCTTTGCTCGTAGCATTGACAGCCAACATTATCTCACTGTCTATTTTCGTTTTTGAACGAGTGATCGCAGCTACGGAAGCTGTCTGAACTGCCCCCTTTGCGGCTTCGTCAGCCAATGAATTCCCTGCAACGTGAACGCCATCACGTTGATGACTCAGTGTATGGATCACGTGAGCCTTTGGTAGTTCGCTTTTTAACTGAACTACTTGTTCCCAAAGCATTTTATGCTTTATTGTGCCACCTTTTGCGTCTTTGAACCCGTTTTTAAGCCAAGTTTGTATATATTCATTATACGACTTCACACAGTAGAAAGAATCGCACACTATTAGTGTGGGGAATTCTCGATCTGTACTTTCAAGTGCCAGTTAGAATGCTTGTAGTTCAGCTCGCTGAGCTGTGCAATCTCCTAGAGATTGAGTTTGTGTGACCATAGGTCTGAATTTGCCATCGCGCATGCGACCTTTAACGATTGCGCACGCTGCACTGTAAGCTTGCTTACTCCCTGTTGCGGGTTGTACGGATCCGTCAGTGTAAATTATGAATTCATACTGATCGAGAGGCAGAATCTCAGTGGGCAGAGGACATTCATGTTCATATTGCAGGAACGCTTGTGTTTTTAGATCGGGATCAAAAACATATTCAACATCTGTTGCAGCAAGAGAATTAACCCATTGTATCCATCTCGGATGTAATGCTTTAGCATTTGGAATGCTCGCTTTAGTTACCGCCTCTAAGGCCGGAACTGGGGTTACGACAATAATGCGTTTCCCTTGGGCTAGTGCTCTTTCTTTTGCTACTGCAGTTTGAACTGCTGTCAGTATTTTTTCTGTTGAAGTGAAGCGCATTTCTGCTTGTGTATACAAATGTGATTTGTATGCAATTGGTACTTTCTCACCCTCATTAAATGTTAAGTAGGTGAATCCGCATTGACCCGAAATTATTCGTATCACTAAATTGCGTTGGCTTACGCGTGTTTGTAAGTGATTTGTTGCTAACATGTTAGCTTGGAGTGAACGCAAGATTTCTGTGTGTTCTTGTGTCCAATTTTTGATTGAAAAATCAGGTTTGATTAATGCGTAGAGAGGTTTAACCCTTTCTGCGTAATTTAGAATGTAAGTTCTTCCAAAATTTAGGAAACCCAGGATGGATTGTAAGTTTTTCAGTGTCTTAGGAGGTTGGAGCAGCGCACACCTTTCTAAAAAGTTGGCTGCCAAGCTCTTGCCTTCACTTGAAAGCTCATATCCTAGGAACAGGACATTGAGATGGGCAATTCTGGACTTTTTGAAGTTGAATTTGTAGCCCTCAGAGGCGAAGCCCAGTACAATGGTGCTCATCCTGTTCAAGTGTTTGTCCAGGTCATCGTCTGTCAGATAGATGTCATCGACATAGGACAATGCCTCATTGTCATAAATTTGTAGTAACTCCGTTACCCTCGCTGAGAATAACCCCGGGCTGTTCTTGAACCCTTGTGGGAGTCGACAAAATTGACGCTGGGTCCCCATTATTGAGAAAGCTGTTAAGTACCTGCTTTCAGGTGCTATGTTTTGACATAAGAAACCATTTGAGATATCCAATGTGGTTTTATATTTTTTACGCACAATGTTATTCATTAATGCTGTACTATGTGCATTTTGCACTGCAAATGTTTTAGAACAAGTGTTTAAGTGTCTGTAATTAACCCTGGGCATAGTTCGAGTAGTCGCGCTACGCGAAGCTACGCGAAGACGTCGGAGCGCTACGCGAGCTACGCATAACTTCGCGAGCGTGCGTAGCTGCTTGTCGCGCCTGTTCGCGATGCGTTTTTCTTCCTCGGGAACGCATTGTGCGTGTTCGGGACGCTGTTTGCATGCTCAGGGGCGCGAACTTACCCATGCAGTCGCCTATGGGTGCGGCCATCTTGTTTTTCACTTGTCCCGCCCGTTTGCGATGCCTTATTTCCTGTTCCGGGTCGCGTATAGCGTGCTCGCGATGCGCATTTCATGTTCGGGAACGCGTCGTACGTGTTCGCGACGCTTTTGCGTGCTCGGGGAGAAATATCGCGCGAACTTACCCCCGCGGTCGCGATGGGCGCGGCCATCTTGTTTTTCACTCTATGCTATGGTTCTGGACCTGCTTTTCTATCCTCCCTCAATCTTTGCAATCCTTAGTTTTTTACACTGTTTTTCAATTTTTCTTTATTTGTTATCTATCTCTCTCTCTGCCTAAGTCTATATTTTGCATTTTTGTCTACTTTTTACTGTGTTTTTTTAACTTTTCGACTGTTTTATATAACTTTCTTCTTTAAGCTCCTACTTCTTCCCCTAACTTTATTTTTCCCTTCAAACTTTTCTTTTCCGCCTCCTCCCAGTCCCACCCCAGAACCATGGTGAAGGGCAGCAGTGACGGCTCGAAGGGCAAGGCGCGTGCGCCCAAGAGCCGCCGCCTGCCTTGCGGCAGACTGCGCCCTGCAGGGGTGCAAGCCCGGCAGCTTTTACTGAGGCGGAGGTGGCCGCCCTTGTTTTTTTCTTCAGCGCCACCTCCCCTTGACCTTGGCAGCAGGCGGCAGGCCAGGCTCCGGGTACCTGACCCAGGAGCGTTACCGCCGGTGGGCGAAGGTGCGCCGGGCAGTGTTTCGCTGCTCAGGGGTCCGGCGCACCCATAACCAGCTGGCCCACCGGTGGTCAGACATCCTCGACCGGGAGCAGGACCTGTTGGACCTGCTAGGTGTCGAGGTCGTGGGGCTTGGTGAGTAGCTAATATATATAGTAGTATAAGTATTGTGATTTGTGTATACATTTTTACAAATAACAAGAATACTGCTGCTTACATTGCAGGTAATTTACGTTTCAAAATCTTCTGTGATTGTAGGACACAGGTGCTGGCCGCTACTCTTACTTGTTTGCAACTTTGCGCTCGCTTGTCCTTATTATTATGTAAGAGTTTACTTTAGAGAACTTCAGTTAGGTAATGCTATTTCTAGAGAGACTCTAGTCCTTCCTTTGTCCTCCTGTCAAATAGTGGTGGATGGATTGATAGTTTGTTAGTAGGTTTAGTTATTAGTTGAAAATTTTTGAGCGCTCTGCGTGACGCATCCTCTGTCACTGAGTGCTGCTTACCCCAGTCCTTACTAGTAGAACCTTTTGTAGTTTGTTTAGTGAGTGGTAAGCTTGGCAGTGTCACTCAGCTGCAGAACATCAGTCTTAACCAACCAACAATTTGGTGTATGCATTATGCACCTATTTATGCATGTGTCCTCCTTCTCATATATGCATTTATGAGGGCAATAAAAAAATGGAAATGCAGACTTAATGAACAATTGGCCCGCCTGGAATAGGTGGGCTAGGTCAGGTGGTACTTAGGCTTAGTTAGTGTTCTGGATTTTATTTGAATCAATCCGAATGAAACACTGAATTAGTGTTCCCAAATAAGTAGACTGTCCGTGACCGTGAATCCCGCAAGCCAGTAGTCGATCGGATTAGATTAGATTTTATTGCAATTTTTGGATCCTAAAACGTTTTGAGCGTTTTTTTAGATACTTTATTTGTTTCACAGCAATCATGAATGTTTGTGTCTTTCTTTATTATATCTTACATGATCACTGATCTGCAGCACCCAGGGCCAAGAAGACGGGGTCTGAGTCGGCGGGACAACCACCAGAGGACCGCTCCTCTACCGAGGGCCCTGCTGCTGGTCCCAGTAAGTCCTCCAGTGGTTAATAATATTAACATTTATATTGGCCTAACTTTTACTGCACCTTATTTTTCCAGAACTATTAATTATGGTTCCACTCCCTAATTCTATTTTTTACAAAAGATTCTTTGATCTTGACTTGACTATCTGTTTCTAAATTCTGGTTATCCCTGCCTCTAAGTTCTAACTGCCTCTGCTATGAATGTCTGTACTACTACTATTAGTCTGTCGCTAAGCTTGCCCAGTTTGCATTGCCACTCTTTATTGTACGGTTTTGAATAAAACTCCGATTTACCAATAGCTGAGTCCAGTCCTTTCGGTTGTCCTCTTCTAGGCTTCTTAATCTTGAGGCTTTGACAATTACCACAAACAAAATGCCCAACCAGATATTTGACTATTTTTTATAGGATATAGTACATACTACTACTGATGTGTGGATTCTGTACAGCCCCATGCAGAACTATGCACAAGGAAATAGGATGTTGGTGATGGGAGTTTGGAACTTGGACGTTCCTCACACCTCAGTCAGAAGTGAACCCACAATCCCCTGAACGACTAGCTATAGTGTAGTGTCTCACTCTCATTAGGTCCCTGAACCCCCACCCGAAGATACTCAATGAGATTACACAACCCATAACATAATATAACACCCTTTAGCTCACTTACTCGTGTAAGTCCACCACCTCCACCACCACCACACCAAATACCACAGAGTCTATGTTTAAGTTTAAAAGGTTTATTTTCAACTAACAAGCTCTGTATGTTGTTCTATAAAATTCAGTGTACTCCAGCCAGCTCCAACAGCTAAATGCATAAGATTAAAACAATAAACATTGTTACAACAAGTGCATGATGATTGATGATAGACAAAAGATCTGTGAGAATTCTGTGAGACTCCTCACCGTAGAATGTAGAATTACTGGTTACATGCATCATTCATAAGCTCTGCAAATCTCTGGTTCGTAGAAGGAAATCTTCTGCCTGAGAAAAATGGTGCGCGTTAGATAGTATAATGCAAGCATTTGTCAGTCCTGCCAAAAAAGTGTAACATGTTACTTATGGCTAAGCAATAGGGACTAACCGAACTCCATAACAAAATGGCTTGTTTTTCGCCATCTTGTACGCAACGCTCAGACAGTAGCTGTATGTGCTCATGTGGGCTAAAAAAGGCGTCTTACTGTTACTGCACAACAAGCTGCGAGGTAACATGCGCAAAAAGACATGAAGCGAAAAATGGTTGCATGGCTCAGGCTAACTTTGCAAAGAGTAGAGTATAGTATAACAAATAATGACCCTAGGGACCATAACACTACTAGTGTCTACTGACTCTAGTACCCGATTTGGACTACTGAATGTGATGTATAATAATATGTATGTATTAACTTTTTTTTCAATCTTGCTAGTGAAAAAGAAGAAATATAAATAGGGGGAGGTGTACACAGGCATCTAAAAATGTGTCATGTTTTTATCTAGGCGTAGTAGCGACCACCAGTGCCGGCGGGGCCAGCGGCGATTCGGCCATTCCGGAGGGGGAAGGAGATGCGGCACCTGCAGGAGCTACAGGGGTGAGCCAGCAGCAGTGGCGGGCGATGGTAAGTTATATTCATTACGTATTGACATTGCACTAGCTGGAAGGGTGTTGAGTGACTTCATTCACTGTACTGTTGTTGAGACTTATTAGGTATGAAGTTGTAGTGAACATTATACAACGGTTGAAGAAGAGAAGACACCCTTTACTTAGCATTAGCAATGCAGTAGCAATAGCATTACCAGCGTGACTTGATTAACCAATGGCCTCTTCTATCTGACTCCAACTCAGCTGTGAAAGTTTTATGGAGGAGACTAAAAGTCAGATCAGATGACCTTGATGGATGTGTTGAATAAAAAGGGAAAGAAGGGTGGAAGGAGGAAGGACGGGCGAGATTTAATATGATTGATGACTGGCAGAGAAGGATACGTTGGAAGCATGGATATAGGTGGCTGATAGGAATCAGATGCATGTGTTGTTGAAGGATGGGTGGAAGGTGAAAGAAGAACGGATGCCTGCCTGGGTGGGCGACACAGTATGGGTGGATACTGTGGATAGCAAGAATCATCAGCGGTGTTTGGGTGAAACTCTAAGCCAAGGCAAGCAACGGAGTGAGTGGACGCATGGGTTGTTGTTGGCGAAACAAAGTAAGGTTTGTGGAGAGATTAAGAAGAATGATTGACATTTACTTAGAATGGATGGATGCATGTATGTATTCATCATAGACAGCATAGGTGGAGACTGTCACGGGATGCACAGTTTTAGTTTTAAGGGAATGTAAAAGAAACCGCGCCACAGTAGCAAAGCCGATGTGGGTAGGGGCAGGGTGGGGGTAGCAGTAAACAATGTATTACACGGCCAAATACAGGTAAGTTTACTGTAAACATAAAAATAAATAAAGCGAATTTCATTGTGCGCACTGCACTGCCAAAAGCGATGCAGTGGGCGCAACAAAATTACTTTTATTTCTTTATATGTTTACTTACCTGTAATTAGCCGTAATCCATAGTTTACTACCCCCACCCTGCCCCTCCTCACGTCACCGCCCGGCAGCACTCCCGAGTCCCACCACCGACCGCTACTGACCTTATGTCGTCGTCCCATAAAAGCAATGATCATTGGATCAGATATATAATCTGCCTTTTGTAGTAGCCAGGGCACTGTTAAAGTGAAATTGACCAATTGCCCTGCTTCATGTAACAGAGAGAGTATGGCCAGTGCCACCCGTAATAGAAAAATAAATACGAGCTTCCCCACCTGCATACATTAGTAAATCAAACTAACGTGAGTCTGTGTCATGATGACTCGTATGTTTGTCTTGGGTGCAAGCATAGATGACCGAGCTGGCATGCCGGCTACAACCAGGTTATGTCATTTCGCTAAACTAGTAGAGATAAGAAGAAGACTGGTGTACTGGAGTCCATATTGCTAGTATAATGCCTGAAACTCCCACAAATGTTACAGGCCGAGGAAGTGGGAGGATAGATAGATTATTATACCAGAAATGTTATGTACTGTGCTTCTTGCTAGTGCTACTGTGCCATTATGTGTTGAATTAATTTTGTGTTACTGTTTTGCTAAGAGTACTGCTTACAACAATATTCTTTTTCTTTCTTGATATAGATAGTACTCCTTCCCAAGGCAAACCATCACGGAAGGAGTTGGCAGCCCGGCACCGGAAACTGGAGGCCATCTGTGCCGAGTACCGGCGGCTGGTGGCTCAGGCGGAGGAGGAGGAGGCGGCAGCAGCAGCAGCCTCGTCCGATGCCCCGGGCCCCAGCCAGGCCAGACCTCCAGTGGTACGGCGTCGCAGTCTGGCAGCCGCCCGCCGCAAATCTCTTGCAACCAGCACTGCTGTCCCCCACCCTGGATGCCACTGCAGGGCATTTCGCCGCAAGATTCTCCTCCGGGTGGCACGGCTAGAGGAGCAACTCGAGGAGCGGGTTAAAATTCTGGTGGACAAACACCTTAAAGCCCGCCGAATATAATATAGGACCCTGTTGCATTGCCCCTTTTTATTCGTTTTGTTGGTGGGTGGGAATTGGGCGTTGGGGTTTGGACTTTGGACATTCTTTTGACTTTTTTGTTTTGGACATTGGTTGGGGTTAGGGAGAGGGGTGGGTCAGGTGTGGGATAGTTTATTTTTGTTAGGGTAATAAATTATATTTATACTTCAACATACAATGTTAATGTTTTGTGGGGGTTACTGTTTTACAAATTAACGTCACATGGTTTCTTTCATTGCTGCTGCAGGGCCGCAGCCAGTGTTTGATTTAAATAATCTGCCGATGATGTAACACAAACAGATAGATGCGGTACCCCTCACTGAGTGATTTGTCCTACTAGTACTGTCAGTCTCTCCTCCTAGTCCATTATACCTCCCACCAAACTTATCTTACCTGTGATTGATGATGATTACGTTCGGCACAGCGATGGCTGCATGGTTTCCCAAGAGAATGGAGAAGATGCCATGGTTGTGGTGGTAGTAGTAGAGTAGACACTGCTAGCAGCATTTGCTAAAAAAATAAAAAAGAGACAGTCACTTGCCTGAAAGCGAATGTAGGAGTAGTAGTAGAACGAAGTCAAATACAGTACAGAAGAAGACTGCCAAACAAACAATATTGCATTTGCAACTGCTAAAGTCAAATAAAACATAATGTTGGCGGGGACAGCCTAGTACAAGAAGTTACAAACTGTAGTTGTGTCGAGTGAGTCACTTAACTTAACACAATCGTAATTCGTAACCTTTACTGCTGTGTGGTAGGAGTTTGATGATGAATCCAATCAATGCTGGCAATTAATTATGATGTACTATTAGCCGGTGACGGCTTGCACATAGACTGAGCATGGGTGGGCAAGCAGAAGAAGCTCCTCGCCCTGCCTTGAAATTTAATTAGTGTTGCTTTTACCACATCTGCCCCAGCAAGCGTGTGATCAATTGGTGTACATTTTATGTAGTCACATCACACCTCAATATAAATCACAGCCCGGGGGAAGAGGGTTAGGGTTTGATGAATGGATGGGAAGGGAGTTTGGGGAAAGGTTTGAGAAAGAAAAACAGTACGCATGGACAACAAAAGCAAAGCACAATCTTGGCAGACGACCATGATCTTCTCCAAAAAAACTATAAAGGGAGAAAAAGGCAATGCATGCATGATGAAGATAACTTGATGGTTAATGAGTAGTACTTACTAACTCCTACTAGACAAGACAGTACAGGGCAGCAGTATATTCTATGCAATTTGCCTTGCCTGTAATATTATATATGCCCTCAGACAGAGACCCAAATTCCATGTTGTACTGGGCTTACTTTTAAAGATAGCAAAGAAAAGTAAAAAATAGTTGTAGGGATCAATTAGGAAACCAACAACAACACACAGTCGTAATGATTGAAGAGAAAAAAGGATTCCAATTAATTAAAAGATGAATGATACTAAAGTTACTGTATTATCCTGGTCAAATTGTGGAGTTGAATCTCGTCCTTCCTCTTGGTCCTATCTTCCATGGACGCTCCGCACATCAATCTTGGTTGCCTTCCTGATGCGGATTGGTAAGGTAAATGTGAGTTGAGTCTCCCAGTATAGCACAGGGTAAAGGCCGGCCTGTAACGTCTAGATGGAAAAACAAAAGGGGTATTGAAAAATCAATGAATATAAAAAGCATCAATTACGGTGGAGTCCAAGAAGAGAAGAGAGAACACTTTCAGACTGAGGCGGCTTGGATATATCGTGTATATTCCGTTTACAGCATTAAGCTACAACAACAACAGGACAGAACAGGCCCACCACAGCACCAGCCTGTGACCCAACCTCCATTTACCTTAATTTTTGACAGAGCCAGACAAAAGGCATATATTAGCAACTTTGCATTTTCAAAATTAAGTGACAAAATCAATGCGCCGCTGTCTGTCACATAACTACACTGACTCGACTCCACAACAACATGGACATGTAGGTCTGCTGTGTTTGCTTTCTTGTTGAATTGTTGTGTTTATGTTTACCTTATGCCACTTCATGAAACGCAGTTATTCCTTGAATCATCTCCGATCCAACTGACTGACTGCGTGCAAAGATAGTATGGTCATCATCATGTTGTGGTACGTGTTGTCCAACTCCAACTCAGTCTGTAGTGACTACGATTAAGTCCATATTCCATATTAAAAAATTGCAACAGATATTGGCCTGCAGCCCTGCAATTGCAGTAGTAGGAGTACAATCTGGTTATTAAACAACAAGAAGGGAAACATTGAGTGTCACTTTAGTCACTTTGTAGATTAACTAGTAGAGTAGAGTTCGACTTCATGCACAACACAACATCAACACAACAAACAACAGCAATCGCTCAGAGTCAGCAAGCATCCAATGCATTCCATCATTACCTGTCTTGCTCTTCTCTTTGGCTGTCAAATCATCAGATGCCTAGTTCTGACAGGTGTGTGTTTTTTTTTTTTACGGGGCAGTAGCCTCATCATTACTCTAGTCCACATTCATTTCGAGTGTTAGTCGCTGTTTCGGTTTCCGTCTTATTCATCTGTGGCACTTTGTCACTGTTTAAGTTGCTTCACATGGTCAGCACTGTGATGATGATGGGCCGCGGCCTGGGTAGCGCTCATTGCTGGTCAATTGAGTTTGCACAAATGTCAGCAAGTTTCTTCGAAGAGTCATGTCTTTCTCTGCCAAGTACCTTCTGTCCTGACAGTGAGGAGCTTTGGATGTCTGCCGAGGCTGTAGCCTTCGGACAGTGATGAGTTTACTTTTGGATGCCTGCCCAAGTTCTGACAGTGAGGAGCTTTGGATGCCTGCCGAGGCTGTAGCCTTCGGACAGTGATGATGATTTTCGGCTCGGAAACAAAACGGAGGATAGCTATAGTCACGTTTCACTTCTTATGGAGGGACTGTTAATGTTAAAGGCAACATTTCTTGTACTCCAATGTCTGGCTTGATGGAAATGTACTAGGGCGAGACAGGAAGATGAAGCAGGACTCTGAAGAGTGGACAGTTAAATGCACAGACGTGCAACTCCAATAGGGAAATAAAAGAGAAGACGGTGGTGATGGATTTGTTGTGATTTGATTTGAACCAGAAAGACAGATACACAGACACATAAAGGAAGGAAGAAAGTAACAATTTGAAAGCCTAGTTGTCAGCGAAGAGGAGCTCGTCCTCAAACTCTGGTGGTTCGCACAGAATTAGGTCCTGTAACGCACTATTTACGTCATCCAAGTCGCTCTCCTCTTCCTGCTGTGATTCACGTATTTTGTAATCCGGTGGTATAAAGTGCTGATTCATTTTGATCATGGTTAACCTCTCCACGCTTTTGGACGAGAGACTGGTCCTTTTCGAAGTTACAATGGCACCAGCAGCACTGAAAACACGCTCTGAAGAGACACTTGCGACAGGGGAAGCCAGATACTTTATCGCCAGCCTGCTGAGCACTGTCCATTGGCTTCTTTTCCCATACCAATACACCAATGGGTTTCGATCCATGAAGACCTCTGTTGGGTCATCCAGATAGGCCTGGACCGTCCGCTCAATGTTCAGGGGTGCTCCGATGTGCTCGGCCTCTTTTGCCTTTGCATCAGCACTGGACTTACCATACCCCTGCCGTAGAAACCAATCAGTTGCACATTGTGCTGTGGATGATCCTGTTCTTGCTGTTGTTGATGTTATTGTTGGTGTAGGTGACTGCTGAGAGGCAAACGCACTGCCCTCAGGCTCCGAAGTAGAACTTGACTCTGGATGCCCTCTAGTACTTGTTGTTATGGCCTGGGGTGGGGGCCTGCAATTAACAGCCGTTCGTTTTCGAAAATAGTGGCTTCCTTAGCTATCAAAGTTTTGTAGTTGGCAACATCCACTTCCGAAAAAGGAATTACTGCCTTGCTGTTCAGAAATACTTTGTACCGTGGATCCAAAATTGTGGCACTAATGTAATGTGGTTGTGACAAAATTTTATTTTGAATCCTTGTATTTTCAGATAAGCGAGCGGCTAAGGTCTCCGCCAAATGATATGCGTCTTGTTTGTTATCCACACCTGCGTACATTTCAGACACCTCCTTCAGCTGTTGCTCTAGCATGTGCAACAATGGGATAGCTTGGCCCATAGTACAGTCCTCCCTGCTGACTTCACGTGTGAACATCTCAAAAGGAAGTAGCATCTCAGTCAGGCATTTAATGAGGTCCCATTGACCCATCTCAACGGTCATGCCTCTCACAGTAGGTTCCCTAATCTTTACATGACATAAGCATTGAGTGGTATGTACAGTTCAAACAGACGATCAAGCATATAATAAGTTGAGTTCCAACGTGTTGGCACCTCCTGGATGAGCGCTTTGACTGGCATTTTATGCTCACGTTGAATGACCCTCAGCTGCTTCCGGGCTTTAAAAGAATGGCTGAAATGTGTGCATATTCTTCTGCAGGTGGCCAGTAAGTTGCTGACTTTGGATTCATTTTTCAAAAAGTCTTGAACAACAATGTTAATGCAGTGTGCCAAACACGGGACCCTGAAATAGCGACCATCTTCCATGGCCCTAACTACATTACTGCCATTGTCCGTGGCAACAAAACCAATGTTAAGCCCTCTTGGGCGCAGCCACTCAAAGACCTTGCTGTTAAACTCTTCCAAAATGTTTGCAGCAGTATGAGATTTCTCCATGGCAAACATGGCTACAGTAGCAAAACCAAAGGGGATGATGGACGGAGTGTTGAACATTGCAAGCACTCACCCCCAGTCAACTGATCTGGGTTTAATCCATCATCATTCTTTAGCTCACTCCGCCACCCCAGTTCAGACATGGCCATATGCAAATCAGTCTGACCCTGTGCCTCATGGGAACAGTCCAGCCCGAACTGCCAAGCCATGTCTTCCCTGGACCGGAAACAAGCATCCTGGGACCGGTTTCTGGCTTACAGCCGTCATCAGCCAGGCTATCTTGAATCCAGTGGCAAAGTGAGCAAGGGACCCACGTCTGGGCTTACCCTGCCAACTTAGGGCGAACATAGCAAAACCAAAGGGGATGATGGACGGAGTGTTGAACATTGCAAGCACTCACCCCCAGTCAACTGATCTGGGTTTAATCCATCATCATTCTTTAGCTCACTCCGCCACCCCAGTTCAGACATGGCCATATGCAAATCAGTCTGACCCTGTGCCTCATGGGAACAGTCCAGCCCGAACTGCCAAGCCATGTCTTCCCTGGACCGGAAACAAGCATCCTGGGACCGGTTTCTGGCTTACAGCCGTCATCAGCCAGGCTATCTTGAATCCAGTGGCAAAGTGAGAAAGGGACCCACGTCTGGGCATACCCTGCCAACTTAGGGCGAACATAGCAAAACCAAAGGGGATGATGGACGGAGTGTTGAACATTGCAAGCACTCACCCCCAGTCAACTGATCTGGGTTTAATCCATCATCATTCTTTAGCTCACTCCGCCACCCCAGTTCAGACATGGCCATATGCAAATCAGTCTGACCCTGTGCCTCATGGGAACAGTCCAGCCCGAACTGCCAAGCCATGTCTTCCTGGACCGGAAACAAGCATCCTGGGACCGGTTTCTGGCTTACAGCCGTCATCAGCCAGGCTATCTTGAATCCAGTGACAAAGTGAGCAAGGGACCCACGTCTGGGCATACCCTGCCAACTTAGGGCTGAACATAGCAAAACCAAAGGGGATGATGGACGGAGTGTTGAACATTGCAAGCACTCACCCCAGTCAACTGATCTGGGTTTAATCCATCATCATTCTTTAGCTCACTCCGCCACCCCAGTTCAGACATGGCCATATGCAAATCAGTCTGACCCTGTGCCTCATGGGAACAGTCCAGCCCGAACTGCCAAGCCATGTCTTCCCTGGTGAGCAAAAAAACGATGGATTTAGGCCCAGATCTCTGTACTGGGGTGAATGTATGACATTGTTCTGCATTCTGTCCATCAACTGTTGTTTTTGCTTTTGTCACCCCGAGCGGGACGGGTATGCCCAGACGTGGGTCCCGTGCTCTCCATGCCACTGGAATCAAGCTATCCTGGCTGAAGAGGGGTGAAACCCCGAAACCGGTCCTAGGATGCTTGTTTCCAGTCCAGGGAGGACCTGGCTTGGCAGTTCGGGCTGGACTGTTCCCATGAGGCACAGGGTCAAGACTGATTTGCATATGGCTGGGTCCAAACTGGAATGGCATGGTGAGCAAAAAACGATGGATTTAGGCCCAGATCTCTGTACTGGGGTGAATGTATGACATTGTTCTGCATTCTGTCCATCAACTGTTGTTTTTGCATTTGTCACCCGAGTGGGACGGGTATGCCCAGACGTGGGTCCCGTGCTCTCCATGCCACTGGAATCAAGCTATCCTGGCTGAAGAGGGTGAAACCCCGAAACCGGTCCTAGGATGCTTGTTTCCAGTCCAGGGAGGACCTGGCTTGGCAGTTCGGGCTGGACTGTTCCCATGAGGCACAGGGTCAAGACTGATTTGCATATGGCTGGGTCCAAACTGGAATGGCATGGTGAGCAAAAAACGATGGATTTAGGCCCAGATCTCTGTACTGGGGTGAATGTATGACATTGTTCTGCATTCTGTCCATCAACTGTTGTTTTTGCATTTGTCACCCCGAGTGGGACGGGTATGCCCAGACGTGGGTCCCGTGCTCTCCATGCCACTGGAATCAAGCTATCCTGGCTGAAGAGGGGTGAAACCCCGAAACCGGTCCTAGGATGCTTGTTTCCAGTCCAGGGAGGACCTGGCTTGGCAGTTCGGGCTGGACTGTTCCCATGAGGCACAGGGTCAAGACTGATTTGCATATGGCTGGGTCCAAACTGGAATGGCATGGTGAGCAAAAAACGATGGATTTAGGCCCAGATCTCTGTACTGGGGTGAATGTATGACATTGTTCTGCATTCTGTCCATCAACTGTTGTTTTTGCATTTGTCACCCCGAGTGGGACGGGTATGCCCAGACGTGGGTCCCGTGCTCTCCATGCCACTGGAATCAAGCTATCCTGGCTGAAGAGGGGTGAAACCCTGAAACCGGTCCTAGGATGCTTGTTTCCAGTCCAGGGAGGACCTGGCTTGGCAGTTCGGGCTGGACTGTTCCCATGAGGCACAGGGTCAAGACTGATTTGCATATGGCTGGGTCCAAACTGGAATGGCATGGTGAGCAAAAACGATGGATTTAGGCCCAGATCTCTGTACTGGGGTGAATGTATGACATTGTTCTGCATTCTGTCCATCAACTGTTGTTTTTGCATTTGTCACCCCGAGTGGGACGGGTATGCCCAGACGTGGGTCCCGTGCTCTCCATGCCACTGGAATCAAGCTATCCTGGCTGAAGAGGGGTGAAACCCGAAACCGGTCCTAGGATGCTTGTTTCCAGTCCAGGGAGGACCTGGCTTGGCAGTTAGGGCTGGACTGTTCCCATGAGGCACAGGGTCAAGACTGATTTGCATATGGCTGGGTCCAAACTGGAATGGCATGGTGAGCAAAAAAACGATGGATTTAGGCCCAGATCTCTGTACTGGGGTGAATGTATGACATTGTTCTTCATTCTGTCCATCAACTGTTGTTTTTGCATTTGTCACCCCGAGTGGGACGGGTATGCCCAGACGTGGGTCCCGTGCTCTCCATGCCACTGGAATCAAGCTATCCTGGCTGAAGAGGGTGAAACCCCGAAACCGGTCCTAGGATGCTTGTTTCCAGTCCAGGGAGGACCTGGCTTGGCAGTTCGGGCTGGACTGTTCCCATGAGGCACAGGGTCAAGACTGATTTGCATATGGCTGGGTCCAAACTGGAATGGCATGGTGAGCAAAAACGATGGATTTAGGCCCAGATCTCTGTACTGGGGTGAATGTATGACATTGTTCTGCATTCTGTCCATCAACTGTTGTTTTTGCATTTGTCACCCCGAGTGGGACGGGTATGCCCAGACGTGGGTCCCGTGCTCTCCATGCCACTGGAATCAAGCTATCCTGGCTGAAGAGGGTGAAACCCGAAACCGGTCCTAGGATGCTTGTTTCCAGTCCAGGGAGGACCTGGCTTGGCAGTTAGGGCTGGACTGTTCCCATGAGGCACAGGGTCAAGACTGATTTGCATATGGCTGGGTCCAAACTGGAATGGCATGGTGAGCAAAAAACGATGGATTTAGGCCCAGATCTCTGTACTGGGGTGAATGTATGACATTGTTCTTCATTCTGTCCATCAACTGTTGTTTTTGCATTTGTCACCCCGAGTGGGACGGGTATGCCCAGACGTGGGTCCCGTGCTCTCCATGCCACTGGAATCAAGCTATCCTGGCTGAAGAGGGTGAAACCCCGAAACCGGTCCTAGGATGCTTGTTTCCAGTCCAGGGAGGTCCTGGCTTGGCAGTTCGGGCTGGACTGTTCCCATGAGGCACAGGGTCAAGACTGATTTGCATATGGCTGGGTCCAAACTGGAATGGCATGGTGAGCAAAAAAACGATGGATTTAGGCCCAGATCTCTGTACTGGGGTGAATGTATGACATTGTTCTGCATTCTGTCCATCAACTGTTGTTTTTGCAAACATGGCTACAGTTGCATGTTTGCGAGTGGCATGAAAAATCTCAGCAGCGTCAACACCAGCAGATATCTGTTCTCTAACCCCCGCAAAAGAGATCCAGTGTGCAGTGATGCACATGTAATCAGTGGCATGGCAACTGGTCCACATGTCTGTTGTCAGGTGGATACTCTGAACAGCACTCTGCTTCAAGGCTTTTCCAAGCAATTCCAGCACGTCGTGATGTAGTGCTGGAACAGCAACTCTGGCAAAATAGTAGCGGCTGGGAACATGCCATTTTGGGCAGATGGTTGACACAAATTCCAGAAAACCCACCCCTTCAACAAAAGAAAAAGGGAGAAGGTCCAGTGCTAACATTTTAGCCAGCTTCGCATTGTACAAACGTGCTATTGGGTGGTTGCGTTCGTACTGCCCCTCCCCACCAAACATGCTGATAATGGTAGGCTGCATGGTTTTCCTTTCTCTTATGCTCAACGCACTTTTTGGATTGCGGTACTCCTTGTCCTTGGTGTCTCAGGCTGACTCTTACTCTTGTGCCACTGAGATGTTGCTGAAGATGTGTGCAACGTTAACAACACTGCACTGCTGGGGTCAGGGACACCTTGTGTACCACTACCAGAGAGAATGTCTCCCTGTCCTTCCTCTTCCACCGTGATCGGATCTTCTACTCCTTTATCCCCACCAACACCAATGGTTGCAGTTTTTTTATGTCGCGAAGGTGGTCCTCCCAGCTGATCAAGTGGTGTTTTTTCAGATGGGTCATTTGGCCTCCGGTACCATAGTTTGTACCAAGTTTACCACGACTAACAGAGGTATTACAAATGGAGCATATAGCAATGTTCTCCTCCTTTTCGCTAACCGTAAAGAAGTCCCAAACTGGGGAGCTTAACTTTGGCCTCCTGCTGGAGGACCTGCCACTTCCAATGGCGGATGAACTGGAGGGTGTGTGTTGAATTTGACTCTGTGCTGCTGCTGTACCACTACCTACTTCTACTGAGGTGGTGGTTGTGCTGGTGGATGTAGGTCACTGCCGGGCCTTTGCTAATGCAAATATGGAAGCTGTAGGTCGTGTTGGTGGTGTTACCTGTGGAGGTATGCGTGCTACATCCCTCGCAGCGATTTTGGATAGGGTAATAATGTTGGTCTCCATCTCCTCGGGGCCGGGAGTGATGTTCGTGATGACTGGCTCATCATCATCATCCTGCTGTTCTACATCGACCTCCATAAGTGTAAGGCTTTCTGGAACCTTCCTTTTCCCTAGCTTGGTCTTGGGACGTGGCTCCCTCTCAGACTCAGTTTGTGGCTTCAAAGTGGCATCTAGATCATCAGAAGGGGGCTTGGCGAAGAACTTGATGGACTACCCTCCTTTTCCTTGCTGGAGATTTGGAAGATGGATCTTCCGAATGAGTGGCTTCTTCTTCTACCTCTGCATGAGGCTCAATTTCCTGAACTGCCCCTACTTCGGGAGGAACAACAACTACTATTGCGGGCGGTGGTTGCGGCTGTTGTTGTTGACCACTTATCTGCTGTGTTTCCTCCTGCGTTGATTGGGTACTACTTTGAGATAGCGATAAGTTTATCTCAGGCTCAGCATCACTGCTTTCCACCATTAGGCTGGCTACCTCTTCCACATTCATGTGCTTGGGCCTGGGTTGGTGGGTTGGGCCCACTGATGCGGAGGTGCTGCCCCCAGCTTGCCCCCGGACACCGTTGCTGCATGCGTAATTTTCTTTCTCCCAAAAAGGTACTGGGCGGCACACCAGACTTAAGTGTCACTTCCTTCTTCTGTTCCTTCTTCTCAATAGCAACTTTCTTGGCACTGGAGGACCTGGTACCTGCTTTCTTTGGGCCCATCTTCTTCTTCAGATGTCAGCAGCACTCAGTTGCAGAGATGTCTGGTCAGGTCACACGTCACGTTGTGTACAGCAGCAGGATGTCTGTCTGGCAGTGCAACGGGCAATGATGACACACCTCCTCCTCAGTCTTTGTGCACCTAAAAGCAAAAAAGCCAGAACAACATCAGTCAAACGACGATAGCACAAATCAAACAAATATAATATAGAACTTAGTGTGTGGTGGTGGCCTCCATTATTAAATTTTAGAAACTCAGTGAACAACAACACACAGTGTAGCCATTTATGAGACTTTGACAACAAGGCCAGGGCTTTCATGGCTACTGTGTAGTGTGTACACTCTGGAAGAATAAGAATAGTAAAGAACAAAAACTAAATTGTAGTGGAGCATGTTTGGCCTAAATTTGTGCATCACGTGGGATGTATGCAGCATCAGGGAGCTGCAGATGGCAATGGGGATGGATTTGGAAGCAGTAAGACAAGAGGAACAATGGAAAGAGTGACACGCAGGCCTATGTGGCAAAAACAGCACACTACTAACTACCACCACAAAATGGGCCCCAGCAACATGGTGACTCACAGGCACAAGGCACGGCAAACAATGAACTCAAGCAGGTCTACTATATATGGGCAGACAAAGGATGCCTGATAAAACACACACAGCTTTAATGCAAAAACTAAAATCCACATGGCTAAAAACAGTTTGGAAAGTTAGACAGCCACTACAACAACAACACATAATTATAATTACACACGCAAAAAGGCATTTATTTAACACACCCAAAAAGTGAAATAGACCCTCCCAAAAAAAACCACATTTTGCAATTCAATCCAATGACATCCATGGCCTAAATGATGGCAAAATTCAACAGACAACACAGAAACAGTTGTTATGCACCCTTGATGACTACCTCTGGGCCTACTTTACTGGCAGACTAGGCCGCAAGCTTGGAGGCCCATGGCAAAAGCCTAGTGGCTGGTCCCACAAAATGGCCGCCGCCACCACATGGCCAGGCCACCCAACAACTTCCTTCCTCATGAAAAAAATTGTAAAACAAAAACAAAGTGACTCCTTGCTCACCAAACTACATCTAAATGACAACCTGAGGAGTTTTTGGTGCAAAAGAACTAAACCATCATTTTCGAGAAGGTTTTATACTGCTCGAGAGATATTCTTCGCCAGATTGTCAATTCTGCGTGTTCGGCATCGCGATCGTCACAAAAAGTCGTTATCGCGCGCGCGGAAACGTATATTGAGCGCGCGAAGAAGAGAAAAAGTGTAAGTCCGCGTTGTCGCACAGTGCGGAGGTGCCGAAAGTCCGTAAGCTGAACGCACAGGGTTACCTAGTGGCTGAAAAGGCCTATTGATGTAACACACACCCAAAAACTGAAATACCACGACAAAACCCACATTTTGCAATTCAATCCAATGCCATCCATGGCCAAAATGATGTTACACTTACAACAATCCAACAGACAACACAGAAACAGTTTTTATGCACCCATGAGGATGACTACCTCTGGGCCTACTGGCAGACTAGGCCGCAAGCTTGGAGGCCTATGGCAAAAGCACAGTGGCTGGTCCCACAAAATGGCCGCCACCACATGGCCAGGCCAGGCCAGCCACAACAACAAGAAAAGGAACACAAGACAGACAATGCAGGCCTATGGCAAAAGCACAATGCCTGGCTTTACAAAATGGCCGCCACCCACATGGCCAGGCCACCCGAAATAACAACAAAGTGAAGACAAAGGACAGGACCAGGCAGTTGGAGACTCTGGGCAACTTCCTTCCTCGTGAAAAAAATTGTAAAACAAAAAAAAAGTGACTCCTTGCTCATCAAAACTACATCTAAATGACAACCTGAGGAGTTTTTTGTGCAAAATGAACTAAATCATCATTTTCGAGAAGGTTTTATGCGCTCGAGAGATATTCTTCGCCAGATTGTCAATTCTGCGTGTTCGGCATCGCGATCGTCACAAAAAGTCGTTATCGCGCGCGGAAACGTATATTGAGCGCGCGAAGAAGAGAAAAAGTGTAAGTCCGCGTTGTCGCACAGTGCGGAGGTGCCGAAAGTCCGCGAGCTGAACGCACAGGGTTACCTAGTGGCTGAAAAGGCCTATTGATGTAACACACACCCAAAAACTGAAATACCACGACAAAACCCACATTTTGCTATTCAATCCAATGCCATCCATGGCCAAAATGATGTTACACTTACAACAATCCAACAGACAACACAGAAACAGTTTTTATGCACCCATGAGGATGACTACCTCTGGGCCTACTGGCAGACTAGGCCGCAAGCTTGGAGGCCTATGGCAAAAGCACAGTGGCTGGTCCCACAAAATGGCCGCCACCACATGGCCAGGCCACCCACAAGTTCACACAACAAGCATAAGCCAAGGGGAACAAAGAAAAGACATGCAGGCCTATATGGAAAAAGCAGCACACTACTAAACTACCACCACAAAATGGCCCCAAGCCACGTTGTCACTCACAGTCACAACAGGCCATGGAAAACAATGAACTCAAGCAGGCCTATAATAATGACCAGACAAAGGAGGCCTGCAGTGCTAAACAACACAGCTTTAATACAAAAATGCAAAAACGAAAATACACAGGGCTACAAAAGGTTGGAAAGTTACACAACAAGCACACACACACATCCAACAAAGGTATATATATTACACCCAAAAAGTGAAATACACCACAAAAACCACATTTAACAATTCAATCCAATGACATCCATGCATGCCCTACATGATGTTTAAATTCAACAGACACCACAGAAACATGCACCCATGGGTACCTCTGGCTCTAGTCTGGGCCTACTGGCTGAAATTCCAATCAAATAAAAACAACTAGGCCCCCACTGAAACTAGAGGCCAAAACAATAAAAACGATGGAAATCCCCCCAAAAATGTAGGTACAAACAAGCCCCAATCAAACAAACAAGTACACCAATTCTCCAACTTACTTGTAAAATCTCAAATCCAAAAGTCCTCAAATCCAATCCAATGATATGATGCAGCAGACAGACACAAAAGTGATCCTTCCAGCTCCAAATCCAAATGAAAATGAACTGCACATGGACAAAGCACTGGGAGGAGCCTGCTGGACAGGAACAGGAAGTTTGAGAATCAGGGGCACTTCCTTCCTCTTGGAAAAAAGTAAAAAAGAAAAAGGACTCCTTGCACCAAAAACTACAGCCAAATCACAATCTGAGGAGTTTTTTAGAGCAAAATCATCATTTTCGAGAAGGATTTATGGTGCTCGAGAGATATTCTTCGCCAGATTGTAGTTTCTTTGTGTTCGGGATCGCGATCTTACCAACACTGCCGCCGGAAGTCAGATCGCGCGTCCGAATGACGTGTTCGTGTTCGCACACTCTCGCGGGATCGTGGGGCTGGATTCCAAATCTCGTGGCGACCGCGAACGGATAGGAAGTCGCGTCGGCGAATGCAGAATCACGGTAGGTCGTTACCGCGCACGCGAGAACGTATATTGAGCGCGCGAAGAAGGAAAACAGCTACTCTACGTCGCAAATTGCGTAGTGCCCGGTAACTTCGCGTTCTACGCGAATCGCGAAGTTGCCGAAACTACGCAAGTTCCGCGAGCGTAGCGTAGTTCACCGCCCAGGCTTATCTGTAATCCAAAACTAGACGATAGGTGTTGTCTGGTTTGGAGACAGGAAACAACGGATTGTTCATTGAAGAGGTGCATGTTTCAATCACCCCTTGGTATTCAAGTTGATCTAAGATCTCCCTGACCTGTTTTTTAGCTTCTTGCTTTATTGGATACTGCCTTTGTGCAGTAGGTTCATTTTTTAGATGTATTTTATGGTGAGGTGAATCCTCGTCCCATCCTACATGATTTTTGTATAATGCTGGGGCCTGGTCAACTGCCCATTTCCTGGCATAAGTATATTTTAGATTAATTGGAATATGGTTAGAGAAGGCAGGCATTATAATGTCCTCGCCATGTGGGCACTCCCTGACAAATTGTGGTGGCCAGTCTTTTTCTGCTAGAAGTATGTCATAGCCCCTTGAAAGTTTTTCCCAAAAAAATGCTTTCACCTGTCTGGGTATGTCTCCCTCCATCCGGAGTGTTATTTCATATAACTTTTGTGGAGTACTAACCCTGGTGTCTACAGTCTCAACTGTAAAGTACTCATTCAAGTCCACTATCTCCAGAAGTTCCTTCAGGTTCTGGCGAGCTATTGTGACATCTGCAGCACTGTCCAGCATTGTCTGAGCTCATTCTCCGTTCTTGAGTTGTGTTCTCAGTATCCTCGGCATGTCTGACCTTCAGACCTGCTACCTTCTTCTTTGAGAATTGAGGTTTTGATTTGTTTTTTGGAACGTGTTTGTCGTCTTTCGATTTCACGCGTTATTCTCTATGTTCTGACCGTCCTCTTCTTTCCGATGTCTGTGACGAGATCTGAAAGGTACGAGAGGAGCGTGTATCAGTATCTTGATACCTGTCAGGCTTTTTCAAATTATCCCTATTCCTGAGGTTATACCTCCTTTCAGAGGGCTCCTTTTGAGGAGACCTACCTCGGGATTGAGAACGTTTCTCGTTTTAATTTTGTTTATTAGTTTCCCACTTCTTTTTAGAAGATGTAGGAGTTTGTTTAATAGAATCCTTCTCAGGACTTTCAGATAGTTTTGGCTTCACTGGTCTTCCACCCAAACTATCTCTGCCTAATTCTGCATAAGATTGTTCTATTATTCTGGGTAGTTCTGTTTGATGTTCTGTAACATCGAATTCCGTTAATCGTTGGCGGATCGCCACTGCTGCTGCCTCCCTTTAATATTAGATAATATTATTGTTGAGACCTGGTCGAAATTTTTCAGTAATTTCATACCTAAATTTAGAGCAGGCTCTGCCCGTATTCGTTTTGAATTTGTTTCAGGACATCAGGTATTACTGCAATTGATGGAATACGATGTGTTTTAGTATAGATGGCAGCAAAGACTGAGCCCCAAGTGGTGCAGTCTTCCAGTTGTGGTGTCATCCCCATTGGTAAACTGATAGTTAGGATTCTGTGTTTCTCATACGGGCTAGTATTTGGAAATACAGCTTCGATTTGAGTAATTTTTTGAGCTATCCAGAATGGAATTTGCTCACGTTTTGTGGGCATTTTTCCCATGACTACGTATAGAGTCTGTGGTGTAATTTTTAGTGTATTCCCCTGTTGAGGAGTTTGATTTGGAAGTGTCAATGGTGGTTGGACTGTGAAAGTCCGCATGACATATTGGACTAATTGTCTGTAAATTTTGATTAACTCTGTAAGTTGAGTAAGTAATTCCTCGTCTGACATTTCTGCAATGTCAGGATGAGGTGTGTAGCTGGCTAGAATCGGCCATGTTGCTCCTGGTCTACCTAGTGGACCGAGCCTGGTAATGTTTCTGTGATGTTTTAGGGCGCCTTTAAACCAGAGCTGATGCTCCTGGTATGTTAGTGGAATTTCAATATCCTCGAAAGGAATATATTCCTCTGGTGGATCATCTTCTTTGTAGAAGTGAAACAGTTTTGTTACTGAATTTGATTCAGGAAATATGACCCATGAATAGAATACCTCTGTCTGAAAGGATTCGTGTGCCTCTATCACGAAAACTGCTCTACCTCCTCTTGGTGGTAGGCCGTGTTTTATAAGTTTTAGAGTGATGGCTCTTCTTAAGTTTGGATGGATGTCTATAACACCCTCCTCGGTTTCATTTAAACCTGTAAAGTTAAAAGCTGGTACGACTGGGTCAGCCGCCGCTCCACCGTTTCCGGTGTTATTGTCCCCGTTTATGGACATTTTGTTTTTGAAAAATGTAGAACAAGTTTCAAGGAAACAAAAGATAAGGTGCACAATATTTTGGAACACTGTATCCTTCAACGTTGAACAAACCAAACAACTAATATATAGGGTGCTTCCCTATTTAGTTATGGCGGATATTTAACCCTACCCACTCCGGACGTCTTATGGAGTATGTGAGTAGGGGTCTCTGAGAAAAGCACGAATGAGTTACTCAGTATCTAGCGTTAAATTACTGCCTTACCAAACCGTTGGGCGCCATGTAGTGTAGTTCCTATTTCCCTAATAGGCTCTGCGCATTGGAATAATATAACCTATAGGTTTGACATAGGACTAAGGTCGGTATGTCCCTATCGATTATATTAAGCTTAATTACCTGTGCCAGCTAGCTCAGAGGCCACTAGAAACTCCTTGAGAACAAGAAGGGAGTAGTTTCTGGCAACCGAAAAACATGACAACTTTGTTTCCCTTTAGAAGCGGAACATGTCTCAGAATCGTGGAAACAATAGATAACAGTTTCACTCATTCAATCGTGCATGCTTAGTTTCTACAGAGTTACACAGAAAGGGAAGATGGGCGTTTAAAAAAAAAGGGTTTTATTGAACAGTCTTGTTTCTCGTGTAAGAGATATGTGCTGTTATGATCACAAGACAGTATGCAAGATAAATAATGTACAGCGTAAGCAGTAGAAATAAATAATACTGCACTAGCATTATCTTTTAGCATATATTCACGTACATAAATAACATGAGCTAAAAATGCGAGTACTCATGCGATGCGTCCCTAAACTAGTTCTACCCCAATGTACCTAACCTGGTCTAGGTGTAGGGAAAGGAAGAAGTAGGTGGAGTATTCTCTAGGATGGTAGACTAAGAGTGTATTGAATCTAGTATGCCAAGTATGATATGCCAAGAGTCCCTCTAGGTTCTAGTCAGCTCCATACCTTGAGAATGAGAGAGGTGGGAGTCTCCTGCCAGGTCTGGAACTCTAACACCCCGCGAAGGGAGTCAGAACACTGGAAGCTGGATTCGTCTGCGTGCAGGAATGACAGCGTCTTCTCAGTGCGTCAGGCCGGGATACGGGCTCCTCTGAAGTCGAGGTCTCTTCTAACTTGCTTGGGCAAGGGAAGGTATATTTATACCTGGTAGGTGTCGTGGAATGTTAGCATTGACGTGAAGTCGGACAGAGGAAGACGTCAGGAATGAACCCTCAAGGTATAACGTTTCATACATAATAGATGAGTTCTTGGAGAAATCAATAGTCCTGTGCTAGGGGAACTCCCGAAGCTTGAGGGTCTGGTTTCTAAGAACTCGTTGTGATGTTAGGGTGGACGGATGTCGGTGACCATGCCTGTATTTGGAGTGCACGGTTAATGCCTAAATAAGGACAGGGATTTCTATGCCTATATAAGGGCAATGCGAATTGTGCCTATATAAGGACATGATTCAGGAAAACCTATATACGGACCCCTAAAGCGGAATACAACAGCATGGTAATTGGATTGAGCACATCTCTTGGAGGACAAGTCTTAAAATGGGGCGAGATATCCAAGAATTTAACCTACACCGACGACAACCCTTTTCTAACCCCAGGAACTCAATGTTCTTCTGACTCCGGCTTCATCCACCTAGGTGCTACAGTGAGGCAGCACCTGATTTTAATTACATCTTTCACCATGTGATTTTACATGGTATTTTAAACACTTTATAAATGCCAATACAATACAATATCCTCACATACATGATATGCAGTGTTCATTGACTTAATCCAGTGGTTTACAGTGCTCAATCACCCAGTGCTGTGTAATGCTATGAGAGATCGTAATATGTAGTGTGCAATTTGGCTGTTGTGCAGTGCTCAACGAGCGATGGATATTCAGTGTTCTGTGAGTGACCCAGTGCAGTTGACTGCCCCTGGAGCCAGTGATATGCAGTGCTCAATGACTCTGTGACATGCAATGTTCAGTGAGGCAGTAACATGCCTTGAACAATAATCAGGTGTTTTGTAGTGTTCCAGGGGCCAGTGATATGCAGTTTCCAATAATCCAGTGGTTTGGAGTGCTCAATGACCCAGTGCTGTGCAATGATCTTTGAGACAGTAATATGTAGTGTGCAATGAACCGGGGTTGTGCAGTGTTCCATGAGCCATAGATATGCAGTGTTCTGTGATCCAGTGCGGTTGATTGCCCCTGGAGCCAGTGATATGTAGTACTGAATGACTCGGTGCCATGCAATGCTCAGTTTGACAGTACTGTGCTTTGCGCAATAATCAGATGCTGTGCAGTGTTCCAGGAGCCGGTGAGATGCAGTGTCTAATAATCCAGTGCGGTTCACTGCCCCAGGAGCCAGTGATATGCAATGTCCAATAATCCAGTGCTGTTCGCTGCTCCTGGAGTCAGTGATATGTGGTCTTCAATGACCCCATGCAGTGCTCTAGAAAGGAGTGACATGAAGGCTCCAATGACCCAGTGGCTAACAGCCCTGATTGAGCAAGCAGTGTGCATTGTCCCTTCAGATACCCCTTACGTATTGTGTTCCCAATATTCAGTGACATTCAGTGTTGTGAGCCAGCACTACGCCTTCTTCTGTAACCGTCATCCATTCCTATCGACACTCATGGAGATTTGTGATGGGCATCAGTGTGCGGTCCCTCCTA
This sequence comes from Calotriton arnoldi, assembly GCA_963921515.1. Taxonomy (NCBI): domain Eukaryota; kingdom Metazoa; phylum Chordata; class Amphibia; order Caudata; family Salamandridae; genus Calotriton; species Calotriton arnoldi. Next base: position 147,317 of record CAWUFW010016080.1, read on the forward strand.
CTTCCTATTGCATCAGGTGCACTCTTATATTTGCTCTACTCCTGCAGGGCTGTTTCTTAAGCTAGATCATGCAAGGGGTATACATCAAGTTTTGTATTTATGTAATTCATTTATTTATTAACTTTACTATCCCCAACAAAGGCATCTTGGTGCTAGGAACAAAATAAACTCATTCTGGCAGAAGAGGTGAGTTTTTAAGGGTTTACTAAACTTCAAATAGGAAGAGAATCATTGATTTGAAGGGGTGATTGATCCAAAATTGAGAGGCCAAGACGAGATAAGCCCCACTACCAATTCTTTTGCATTTAAATCTTTAAGGAGTAAACAACAATTATAAAGTTCACATGGATACCGAATAAACACTTTCCTAACAAGGCTACCATTTAAGCGAAGCTATCTTCCAGTGATATAGGAATAGAAGTGACATGAGAGCAGGGATTTTTCGAAGTTGTAATACATCTTATGCATAAGGCAGAGTGTGTGTGATTGGATACACTGTTTCACTGAAAACCAGTGTAAGGTCTCTCTAGCTGTGCTCACTATGTCAAATTGTATTATTTTAAAAACTAAACATGTGCAAATGTTTGAATTCTTTGAAGCTTGTTAATCAGATAATGTGTCAGTCCCAAATAAAGGACCTTACAGTAGTCAAGAGTTGAAATAATTCAAGCAGTGTCCTCTTGAGCATGATCTTCTTGTGTTAAAAAATAAGAATTTTTTTTATAGTTTCAAATAATAGAGTTATACAATTAAGCATACACATCATTATCAAAACGTCCTACGACAGTATGTGAAGACCCCCGGGTGCAGACGTATGAAGATCTAGACCCATTGCTTGGGCATTGTTCCTATGTGGGTAGCCTGAATGTAGGAATGGATCCGTGGACCATGATACCCACTTCTGGACTAGAAGTTGTTTTTGGGTTGGGTACCTTGCAAGCCAAGCCTTCCGGTGGAGAATCCAGCAGGTTCCTGCCCGATCACCAATATTTTGGGATTTTTCGGCTCACTTGAAGGTCATCTCCCCAATTCTGTGGTCAGTGAGACTTTATTTCCACAGGAGGTAAGTTGGAAGCAAACACCTTGTAGACCACGTTAGACCTATGTCTCCACCTCTTCCGTCTTAAAGGACGTGAGAGTGAAAAACAAATCCAAAAGTAATATTTTTACCTAGCTGAAGAAGGGTTTCGCAGTGTAGCATTACATGTAAAACATGCTGTGTTAACTTCATTGCTTGGTTGTATTACGTATAACACCATATTCTAATTTCAAATGCATGTAGACATATGAATGTATGTTTATAATATATATTTCAAAGGATGATGGCTGGGACACTGCCTGGTGATATGAAATAGTGTGCTGAATAATCGTAAGTACTAGCTTAATGCTTTGTTAAAATCTATCATTAAAGGAGTAAAACAAATGTCTAAACTGATACTGGAAAGATGGCTCAGTGAGTTGAGAGTTTGCTGTTTAGATCTATATGTGATCTGCAGGCTACATGTTCAAAACTCAAGAAGGGCAACTCCGCCTTTGATCCTTCTTGGGTGAATACATTCAATACCAGTTTTGTATGGATAGTGATGTATAGGTGTTCTATGCAACACACTATTTAGATAGAAAACTTTTATAAGGGTTGTTATGTGGTATTTATGAGAGCTTTTGGGGATAAAGACCTCCTTTGATGAGTACAGACATTATTATTTGTGAGGAGTCAAACACACTGAAGAATTATATACTGATGACAGGAATTTACAGTTTGTAAAATTTGCCAGAGCAGTGGCTCTCAGACAGATTAGATGCACCTTATTCTTTTCTGGTTATGATTTTGTAATTAATTACAAACCACGTCCAAATTGTAATGAAGCTCACACTTTCCCCTGACAAAGTCAACCTGAAAATGAACAAAACTTAATTAATGATCCACCGTCAATTCTGCCATCCAAGACTCCAAACAGATTTTCTATAGCTTTTATTAGCATAGAATCATTTTTGAGGAATGTACATACTGAAATGCAGTCTGTAGATACATTTGCTTGGATCAGGAACAGGAAAACCAGTGGGAAGGATGACTAACTGTATTAAGGAAAGGCTGCATACTTAACATAACATAACATGTATTTGTAAAGCGCACGTTCACCCGAGGGTATCTTACTTACTTGATCTCAGTTCACTCTGATAACTGGATATGAGTTGGCTTCATGGTTCTAAAATTGCTGCCTATTACAAAATAGCCAAAACATTATTCGTTTCTGGAGATGATGGACATCTTTATTAATTGATGTGAAACAATATATTCAAAAATGTTCTATTTGTGCACAGATTAAGAGTTTGTATACTAAATCTGTGCATCTTTTGAGATCCTTGCCTTTTCCACCCAAACCTTGGCATATGGTATCAGCGGATTTTATAGTACAATTGCCCGAGCCATAACTGTGTTGGTTGTGGGCCATTTAACAAAAATGACTAATTTCAACTCCTTGTCAGGGTTACCCACTTTACGGTATACCACAGATCTTAATAACTGACAGGTGGTCTCAGTCTCAATTTACCTTGAAAAGCTGGTCTGGTTTGTGCAAAGAAATAAATATTGAAGTCCATCTATATACGAATTACAGTCCCAAGACACATGGTCAGACTAAAAGATTAAACCAATGTGTTGAACAGTATTTAAAATGTTACACCTTAACAAGAAGAGGCTTGCAGAAGACATTGTGATTAGTAGAATTAACATCATCAATACAGATCATTCTGCTACTAGAATGGCACCTTTCTTTTGCATGTGTGGCCATCATCCCAGAAGATTTGTTCTTGTCCACATCATTTCCTTCAATACAAGAACATTTAACTGAGCTAAAGGAAATTTAGAAGTCAGCAGAGGAAGCATTAGAACAATCTGAACCTAGAAATTAGCTTTATGCCTATCGAAAAAAAACCTGCACCTAATTACACGGTCGATGAGAAAATGTGAATACTCAAAAATAATCTACATTTGAATCATTCTTGTAAGTTACAACCAAATCTCTTCGGTCCATTTTCTATTTAACAAATTGTGAGTCCAGTTATTGAACAGCTAAAAGACCCCAGTCCATGAAAGTCCATCCCATATTCAGAGTATCTTTGTTGCAATCCTGTTCTGCAAAAAACCATCTTGCTCCAAATCCTACACCAGTTTTAATGAATGCTGGAAAAGAATATGAAGTACATAAGGTTTTTGATGCAGAAAGTGCTAGGCAAAAAAATATAATGATATTATGGAAGGTGTTTGAGCTTGAGGAGTGATCATGGGAACTGTCCTCCAATCTTTGTGCCCCACATGTTTTGCATTAATTTTATACCAAGAATCCAGATATAGAAATGAGCAAACTGCATATACTATAAAGCAACAGAGCTCTCACAATATTTTCATATGGTGATGGCCATTTTGAAGTTATCAAGTATAAGTTGCTCATGGTTCAGCTTGGTTCTTGCTAGGTAATCGAAATACATTGTTGCTACAGTCAATACCCTGCCTCCAGATTACATGGAAAACCTTGGAGATTGTGAGCATCATTGGAAATGATGGAAATCCGAACCGAATAGAGAGAAGTATTCTTAGGAATATTTTAGCCTCATAGGTCTGGTGACCCAGTGAGCTAATGAATTCAGTTCAGGGTCTGTGATTGACCTCATAGTCACCGGTTCCATCCTAGCAGATATACTCAGGCTTTCTTTTTTTTTAGGTCAATAAAATGAGTACCGTTGAATTTGATAAAGATCTAATATTCCATAGACAAGAGGCCCAAATGTGAATCTGTGATTTACAAATACCCATGTAATGTTTATGTTAATCCAGTTGTGTGAGAAAGTGGATTATTAGTTGGCGTGGATGGTGCCCCAACACAAGAAATAATGTCACTATTCCTGTTAGGTCCAGTAAAGGGTTGAGGGCCAGATATTCGACCTGCCAAATAGTGCCTCGCAAATTGCATCGCATTTGCGACTCGCAAGTTGCGAGGAGCTATTTGGCATGTACAACAGTGTGTTTAACACTGTTTGCGATTCCCAATGGGGTCCCAAATTGCGAGGCTCATGAATATTAATGAGCCTCTCGCAATTTGCGAGCCCATTGGGAATGAAAGGCCCTCCCAGGGATGGTGGCCTACTGGGCTCAGCAGACCACCATGTCTGGGACTTCTTTTAAATAAAGCAGCTTTTTTTTTTTAAATGCAGCCTTTTTTCCTTAAAGGAAAACTGGATGCATTTTTTTTTTAAAAATGAAACGTTTTCGTTTCATTTTTTAAGGACAGGCAGTGGTCCCTAGGACCACTGCCTGCCCTTAAAAAATAATATTGCATGCATTTGCAAAGGGGCCCATTTGTGAATGCATTACCACCTACTTGAAGTAGGTGGCAATTTGCGAGTGTTTTGCGACCGCAATTGCAGTCGCAAAACATTGGTACATAACTTTGCAGTCACTATTAGGAAGCCCCTTCCTAATAGCGAGTTGCAAAACTGTATTTTGTGAGTCGCAATTTATTTGCGAGTCACAAAATTCTGTTTGTACATGGGCCCATGCTTTTTAGCGGGCGCAAACGGGTCTAGGACCCGTTTGCGCATGCTAAAAAGCGCCGTACATCTGGCCCTGTGTATTTTAAACTTGAGCTCAACCTCTGGTAGCTAAGGTGCAGAGCAAACTGGCTCACCTTAATTGTGTAAAGCATTTAGAAGTATCAAATCAGGTAAAAAGTGAAAAACCCAACACAATAAAAATCCCATTCCAAGTTATAAAAATAGAGAATATCTTAATGAAAAAAATGACAAAAATCCAATAATAGGAACCAGAGTTATGACAAGGGTAATGCTTGAGGGCGACCGCGATGGAGTGTGGGTCGAATACAGAGACCAGGGTTGTTCCAGTTGGAGATTTTATCTTCTGACTTAGTCACTGAAATGGAAGTCAAAAACCCTCGGACAGAAGACTGTCTGAGATGGGTTCCACGAGACCCAATAGCAGTTGCACAAAAGCCTGGTGAAGCTGTTGACTTTTGGCAGGAAAGCTCAGAGCAGGAGAAATAATTTGCAACCAAGGAAGGTCCCTCGCTGACCAGATGCTTTTGGTGCCTTTGCCCAGTGAAGATTTCACCCTTTGGACTTAGTCACTTATTTGGAACAAAGAATACTCCAGTGGGGCAAGTTTGCGTGCTATAGCCAAACAGGACTCCATAAGGCCGGATACCTTCTCCGCTATGTCCCACTGAAACAAATTTGCAGCTGCAGAAAAGCTCCAAGCAGGAGCAACCTGAATCTTTGTCCCGGTGACAATGCATCTTCATTGGATTGACTTGTCAGGTTTGTCCTTGTCCTTTGTTGGTTCACCAGACAAAAAAGTCTTGAAAAAGTTTCTGAATTCCATCTTTTGGGGTTAGTCAGGAGGAGTACACTTTGACGCTTATCTAAGGGCCTCAGGACCTTAGGGAAACCACGTAAGGGTCAGGACTCACTCCAGTAGAAGCCACCAGTGGGGTCCTGGACAGGTCCCGTTGGAACCTCTTTCCTTAAGCTGGGCTCTTCGGGAAAGTGGGCTTCTTGCAGCTTTTTTGTCCTTGTAGCTTAACAGTCAACTGAACCTTGATGTCCACTTCCTGGTCCTGGGTTCAAGTGGGAGCAGGCCCAGCCCTTAAAGTCCTCTTTATATGTCACAACAGCAGATGCAGTCCTTCTTCTCTTTTCCAGAGGTCCAGCAGTGTTCTGAAAAGGGTACTGGGGTGCCAAATTTATGCCCAGTGCTAGCCCGTGAGACGGGGAAACTCCTGGCCGCTCCCTAGAGTTCCCAGGGTTAAAAGTTCCTAGAGGAGACCCTACCCATTTTGTAACCTTTTTTGCCTTGTGCAGAGCTCCCTGTGCCCAAATGTGTGGCTATTATAATGGGCAAACTCTCCCTTGTGGTCACTCAAAACCGGTTTTGGGGGCAGATCCTCTCCAAATGGGAGTGGTGCCGGGCTGGCTAGCAAGACAATAGAGGGGACAGGCCCAGGTCTTAGCTACAGCTGCCAGAGACAGGGTAAGAATATATTGAAGTTAATTAAGTTCCTGGTCACATCTCAGAAGCCGTCCTGTCGGGGGAAGGTCAACCCCTCTCCCTTTGTCTCAGCTCTGGGAGCCACTTCACACTTAATCAAGGAGCCACTCAGCTCCAGGGTGACAGTGTAAGCTGGCCGAAAGGTACATTTGGCTCAGGCAGAAAAATGATAACTTTCTAAACGTGTCATTTTTCAAACTGGTAATATATGATCTGACTTGAGCATTAAGTTGGACTTTAAATTACTATTAAAATTAGTCCTTGAATAATTTTTTTAGCTACTCCGAAACTCAAGTTAAGCATTATAAAGTGTTATATTGTAACCCAGTGCTTACCTATGGGAGAGCCAGCCTTACCACAGTGAAGAATGACTTTGGAGTTGTTTTCACTGCCAGGACATGTTGAATAGACATACTTTTTAAATACTGTGCACCTTTCCCTATGGGAATTTAGGGCATACCTCTGGGGTGAATTATAAGTTTTAAAAAGGAAAGCTTATGCCTGGCAAAAGGTTTATTTTGCCAGGTTGAATTGGTTGTTTTAAAACTGCATACCCAAGCTGCAAACGGATACCTGGAGACATGCCTTGCATTGTCACTTTTAGTGGTGGCACAATATGTGCTGCAGTCCACTAGTGACATTTAACTTGCAAGCCCTGTGTCACTTTGTACCACATACTAGAGACTTAAAGGTAGACTAAATGTGCCTATTAGGAACAGAGTTAATTTGACATGTTTTAGGAGTCACAGCACATACACTGTGACCTTGACAGAAGGGTCCCAGTGTGCAGAGTCCAAAACCAGCAGAAAAATCTAGTAAAAAATAGGGGCGACCATGCAAAAAGGGACATATTTCTACATATTGTATTTGTGGAGACAAACTCTCTTGTTTTTGTTTCAGAGCATTCGTTAAAGGACAACAAACTCATACTTACTCTGCACATTGTATTTATCTACATGAGCAACAGTAAGGATGCTCATCGCTTTAAAAACCGTTGATGTTTCTCACAGATTCATATATTGTAATATGGTAGCGAGGTTAGAGAAGTGTTTATTAGGTATCCATGTGAACTTTATAATTCAGAAGAATTTTGCTGTATTGGTATTTAAGGAAACAATCTTGAATAAATTAATGAACATAAAACATGTTCTCACAAAACAAAATGTAGTTATCTTATCACCAAAAGAAGGGAGATGGATATAAACCCTCACAACCTCAGTTTCATAGAAAATAATTATTTTTCCGTTTTTATTTCAATTTCATCAGAACACAGAGTGTCAGCAATAGAGAAATATTCTGGAGGTATATTATTTTGCTTCACGCGGAAACACAATGATAAGATACTTAATATCTTTGGAATAGATACAGTACACCCTTTTGAGGTTGCAACCTCTGCAATTTGCAAAATTACAGAATTTGCTACTGCAGACTGGTCATTTTTTATGTACAAAACAAATTGTATGGGCAAGAAACGTTTTTCAGACTCTTAAAATAGCTTCTCCGACTCATACCGATTCGCATTTTGGAAGGAGTACAAAACAGGAGTTCCTTCCAAAATTGAAATTTCGTATTGAATGTATCATTGGTTTGTGCATCCAGGTCACAAACCATGGACTAGTTACCAACTTCTCATACGAGATGGTAACTGATTTGTAAAGAGAAAGGTATTTCCTTATGACCATTCCCTTTGGGAATTGGAGTGGCAGATTCATGGGGAGCAAGCAGTTATCCAGGGGACCACTGTCTTCTCCCCAAGAAGTTCTCCAAAATAGTAAACTTTTTGTCCCTTGCAGGCTACCTTCCCTGTGATTGCAGCCAATCACAAGGGGAATCACAAATTGTGACCTGCCTCATGAATATCAATTAGGTGGGTTGCCCCATGACCTCTTGTTATTTGTATTTTATGGACTGAGCTCTACATTGGTCAGTTCACAAAACTATATTGCATTTGCAAAAGGCTGGTGTGCAATTTGCAGCTGAGTGACACAGTGTAGCCATGCATGAAGAAGACCCAGGAATCACAAAAAATGTGCACATTGATGGAGTACCAACGGTGCCATCTGCTGAAGTGCATGCATGTGCAATTGATGGCTCCAAGCACAAAGGAAAATAAGCAATGGCATAAAACTGCTGTGCCACCCGTTTCCTGTCCCGCAGTGACTGTGACACTGTGATTGACAGCCATGACCCGTTGTTTTCTAAAATGATCCAGTGCCCAGGAGCTGTTGCAGCCAATACCTTTACATGGACAGGGATGACATGGAGCTGGGTTGTTAGTCCCATTCCGCATCCATGCCTAGGATCATATCTGGAGGGAAACAGTATCTCCACAGTGACACTTGAAATAGCAAAGTGAGTAATCCTCTGTCTGTACATCCTCTCTCTTGAATTTGTTGTTTCTCTGCCCGTCATCAACAACTGCTTTGTTGTTCATGACAACATTACCGAACTGTTTCTTGAGCAGTGGCTGGCTTACCTATTTTGCAAAACTGTGTATGATTGGTGAGTGGATTGAGGAATGACAACTGTGCTGAGATGTGTTGTTTGTGTTCTCAAAGAACCCTTCCGTCTGACCCACTATTTTGGCCAGTGTGTGTCAGTCTTTTAAAATCTGCATTATCTGCATTTTTTCTTTCATGTGTGTAAATGTTAGTGTTTTTATATGTGTTGATGTGATATTTCAGTTTTTCATATTCTTGTCATTTGTTTTGAATGAAAGTAAATGTATTTTTTTTCTGTTACAGTTCTTTCCAATAACATTTCTACTTTTCAGATATATTCGATTGGTATGGCGGCCCTATTGTGTAGAAATGTTTGCATGGTACAGCTAGCTGTGTGCGAGGAGATATCACAATGGGCTTTCAGTTAATTTCATCTCCCTATCTAGCATGGGTTCTGTTACTCCCCACTTATATTGATCTTGGTGTGATGCCATTGCAGTTGTATTGAGTGCCCTGTGTGTTGTGTGTGACGCACTTTAAGGCGGGGGGTGGGGATAGCCTTACATATAAGACTGCTGCAAGGAATCATCTCTGAAAAGCCACAGTTTCTCCTTTACCACCTAACTGGGTATATGTATGATTGTGCGGTCCATGTACAGTTTCTCTTTAAATTCTGTCTGTAAAAGCCGGGAGTCATAACATAGACATGTCCGTGCATACCTTACTAAGGACCCTGATGACGTCAATGAAAGGCATGCCTTTCTTTAAAAGTCAATATATTACCTTTGGTGTGTGATGGGAATCGCCCGGGTAGCATGCTATGCTCATACAGCCACACTTACCAAATTCTCCCATTCCGTTACTTTCATAAAGACATCTGACTCCAGAGTAAGCCCCAATAAGAAAGTGAGATAGGAGAGACTTCATTGAAGTGTAGGAGGCCAGTAATGATGGAGTGTAAGAGATTCTATTAATGTGTGCAAAGCCATTGATCGATGAATGGGTGAGACTGGTGACGTATATGAAGCCAGTGAAGGGGGAATGAGTGGGAGTTACTTGAAGTGTATGAGGCCAGTGGATGACCGGCATTCTCCTTAAAGGTATGAGGCCAGGCATGTGGGAAATCAGGCAGACGAGATTAAAACAAACTAGAGGTGAGTGTGAGTGAGCCTCGGAGAAGAGCACTCGGACAGTGGTGAGAAAGGTCTCTGATAATTAATATTACTTTTACACCCTACGCTCACACTAGAGAGCATCTTGGCGCTAGAAAGTGTACCTTTGCCAGTAGTTAAGCAGATAGCAAATAAGATGTGGATACCAAGACAGGAAAAAAAAACCTTAAACGCTCTTCTAAAAGACACACGATTCAGAATCCTCTGTAGTTGGATGGGAAAGCCATTCCTCAGTTTGGGGACGAGATATCTAAAAATAATATTACATGGCACGAGCAGACTTGAACCGTGAACCAAGCAGGAGAAGATATCCGAGGTGGGGGTGGGGAGGGAGGGGGGGAGCGTCGGGGGGGTCCTTCATCGGGCGAAGGAAGGCTTTGAATGGGTCATGCGCCGGAAAAGTGGTAAATTAGAGGGGACAGTCCACCAGAGCCGAAAACAACCCCATCTCATGTCGACCCACCCGCCGTGCTTGGAGACAGGCCTCGTGTCGTGACGTGCGCCAGGGCAGAGAGTGGTGTGGGGCAGACTGTTGTGTTTCGTGGGCAGGTGGCGGGTGGATATTGAGGGGCCCTTCAGCTCCACGCCTCGATCTCATTAGAGAAGAGCGCGAGGCGACTGGTGTACGTATATCTGTACCTGGAGCAGATGTTTTAGTGACTGAGCTATTCCAGCTGCTCATTGGATTTCTAAGAGAAAAGCATTTCTGTGTCTCCGTTCTCCTGGGAAACAGTCATCCTCCTAGATTTGCGTGTCCCAAACACTTGACAACAGAGAGACAGGAAATCCGCAGCGCGCGGAAGATTGACACACCTGGGCCTGCTCCGTTGGGATCACACAGACTCACCGATCTTAGGAGAGGAAGCCGAGCAGCGCCAATTAGGACGAACTCCTCCTTTTCAAAGCCACAAAACGGGGCATTCTGGGAAAGACAGTTTGGCTTGTCTCATCAGAATGGAAACCTGTCAATCCCATGCTAGATTGGGATGAAAGCCACGGTTGGGGCGCAGTCACACTGTCAAGGCTCTGTAGCTGTAAAAGTCAAGCCTGACTCAACCGTGGGATCTACATTCATTTGAATCCTCCCAATCCGATCCCTACCTGATTTCAGTGAGTTTGTAACGCTATCTCTGGTCTGTGAAGGGAGTTCAAGTAGGGATGTCCACTGTAGGTCAAGAAGGACCGAATCCATGCCATATTTCCATGATAATTCATGAATTTATAAGATGTCCGTTTAAATTAATTGTACATGAATTTTACATAAGTGAATATCTGGAAAAGGCATAGGTTGGACACCCCCCCTTCACAATAACAAGGTTCCCACCTATTCAGGCTGCGACATGCTGGGGCTAAGAAGGGTCACTGACTCCTAGAAATCACCCTTGCTCTCAATGTGGAGCAGGCCAAAGATAAAAATGCCCTTCGATGACCATAGGCAGGTTCATTTAAATAAGTAATGCAGTCACAGAGTTGAGACATGGCCTGATTTAGAACTTGGCGGGACCGCAATGGAGTGGGTTTTTTAGGCTGTCTTCTCACCGCCGCCCTGGCGTGCCACCCGATTTAGATGCATGCTGGCAATGGGAGAAAAGACTGCTGACTCTGCCAGGACTTCGCTCCCCGCCCCTACGGCGGGATGGGCTGCAGCAGGTGGCGGCGGGACTCCAGCCAAGATTCCTGCTCTCCAAATTTGGATGTGGGCTCTTTCGAAGGGAATTCCAAAGGGAATCCCTCTTACTTCGAGTCGGCAAAATGGGATGAAAAGGGGTGAAAACTCACCTTTTTTCAGGGTACAGACAGCAATTTCGTCCTCTACTCCTTCGCCCAGGTCCCCCCTTACCTGCTGCACCTTGACAGCAACAGACCAGCACCCCGTTTTGATGGACCCGAAGGCAGGTGTTTGTGGTGTGTGCAGGTATGCATTGCATGGTGTGTGTAGGTTGGGTGGGTGCAATGCAGAATGTACAAAATATGCTCCCTACACATAACCTATATACACATATGTACACAAACACAACATATATGTGTTTTACGTAAATACATTTTTTTACTTACCTGTCTCCCCACCACCACGATCATCCCCCGTCAGTACTCCACCGACAGGACAAATGCAAAAAGAACAATTGATGGACAGAATGCAGAACAATTTCATACATTCACCCCAGTACAGAGATCTGGGCATAAAACCATTGTTTGTTTTGCTCCCCATGCCATTCCAGTTTGAACCGAGCCATATGCAAATCAGTCTTGACCCTGTGCCCAATGGGAACAGTCCAGCCCGAACTGCCAGGCCAGGTCTTCCCTGGACTGGAGACAAGCATCCTAGGACCGGTTTCGGGGTGTAACCCCTCATCAGCCAGGATAGCTTGACTCCAGTGGCATGGAGAGCACAGAACCCACGTCTGGGCATACCCGTCCCACTCTGGGTGACAACTGCAAAAAGAACAGTTGATGGACATAATACAGAACAATGTAATACATTCACCCCAGTACAGGGATCTGAGCCTAAAACCATCTTTTTAGGTCTCGTGCCTTGCGTTGCAGTGCGCAGCACTGCTCGCGCAGCGCGAGACCTCTTGTCTGGGCTTTAGAAAGCTAACCACACGCTCATGCGTGTGGTTAGCTTTCTGAAGCCTGACATTGGCTGTAGCATGCGTTTTTTTTAAAAAACGGCACGCAATTGGGCAAAGGCGGGCACATGTCCCGCCTTTGCTCCGCCCATTCCCGTCCGTGTCTAGGACGCGCATTAGCGCGCGGCACAGAGACAGGCTCCCTCGCCCCCCCGCTCCTCTGTGGTGCGCGCGCACCACTGGTTTCGATTCCCGCGTTCGGGTTTCGATTCCCCTTCTGGAAAATATGCTGGTTCTCCTTCTCTGTTTAGTTTCACATACCAGCGATCATCCTGCCGATCTGTCTCCTTTCCGAAGAGCCACTTCCTTGTTTAGTGGTTGGAAGTATGTTGCACACCCTTCACAAACATGTTGTGGACAAGCTTGCATCATTTGTTTACCCGCTGCAGTCGTAGTTTGTTTGTACGGCTCCCGGGCCACAGTTTGATTTTCAGTAGGCAATTTGTTTGCGAGTTAAGCTCCCCTGACAGCCTTTTGGTAACTGCAAACTTAAAAACAAGTTGCTGTTATTACACGCAATAATTGGTTGTTATGGTTTTTAATTTTTGCCAGTTGTTTAACGTCAAAGGATTTATTACTTGTAAATGCAAATTACTTTTAGCATCATCTCGTACTTGATTAAAAGAGGAAGAACAGATGGATGGAAAATAAAACCCGGACATCTTACCTACAGGTGTTACGTGTTAGAGCAGCGGTGTTCACTTTGGTTGAGGCTCTTTGTAAGATGTGGCACTGTCAGTCACTCAATAGAAAATGCATCTTCTTAACCAAGGTGTTTTGAAGCACTAATTTTTAGAGCCAGATTCCCTGGCCCTTGAATGCGACAGCGTGTGCATGTAGATCTTGTTTTTGTATAGCCTCAGTGGTTTGCAAGGGGGGTATTAACTGATACACGTCACATGTGCCACAGCTTCATTACACAGTGGGCTTTGCCTGGGCACCTCGCGGTCTGTTGCACCAGCTCTTCTCTGTAAAATGGTGCGTGGCGGTATTTGACTTTTGAAGGTATCTGCACTGTCGCTGGCTGTAGTTTTGTGTGTTTTAATAGCACTCTGCACTTCAGCGCACAGGCCTCTCAGGTCTAGTGTGTTTCCTAACCCGTCTTGCAGTGGGAAGACGTGGGTCCCGATAACCCAGCAGTTTCTGGGAAAGTTGCACTTTCAGAGGCAGGGTTGCAGCCTTGCTTGATGTTATCACAGGTGATGCTTGTTGTGATGCGGGCCTGGAATCCTCCCAGAATTCTTACATCAGACTGTGGGGGAACTAGACCGACACCATTTCATCGATTAACCCGAAGCTTTTGTCGCTCGTTGGAGATCAGATATCTTAAGATAAAGCACACAGTAATTACCTACTGCTGATTTTCGGTCCATAGCAGAGGGAGGGGCTTGCGAGACCTGGTAGTTGCTTCAGCACTGAAAACATCAACAAGCTATGCAGATTTAAAGTTCATTTGACGGAGACTAGTGGAGCGAAGAAATACGAATATTTGTCAGGTATATGGCAATAGCGTGGTTGATGGAAATTGGGAGACATTACTCGGTATTTCTGAGATGTTAGCAGTGAAACTGCGCTTTTGCTGAACGCCTCTGAAACTTAGTCATTGACCATTCTGCATGTCCAGTAAGTACTTAAACAAGAAATTGCAGTATTAATACACAAGTACGTTCTGTGGGAGACCGCTGTGTACTGAAGTGTACATTCAAACTATTGATGTCTCAATGCACTAACTCACAGTGCCTTCTTTGGGGTGATAGGAATCCGTACTTGTTATTACAGTCATCCGACATCAAGGAAACGCTTAAAATGCTGGCGGCGCCATGTGACATGCCTGCTAAAGGTATTATATGGTTTCAAATGTGAAAAACCTGTTCAGAAAGCGTGCTATATAAATCGGCACCAGTGTAGTCAGTCGCTTTGGAAGACAGTGGGCTACATTTTTTTCCCCTCTGGATTGGCCTGAAAGTAACTGGGACGGTGGCCTTGTAAAGTCAGAAATATTCCCTCTGGTTACATTAAAAAAACATATTTCAAAGAAAAAAGCAGATGCTCGGCAAATGTTTCATTTTTATGATAAAATTCACGTTATTTCAGCGACAAGATTTTTAGGTCGGAGTTTTCTTAGTGCAGCTGTCAAACTTATTGCTTACAATATAAATTGAACGGGCATTGTGTCCAGCCCTATGAGCAATTTACTTTCTTTGACCAGCCTCTTCTAGCCATTGGCTTGAGACATTGACAAGTCGGCCCAGTGGAGTATTGATCTCTCACCTAATGCTATTGGCTGTCTGTGTGAATCCTTCCGCTTTCACTCATTAGGGTCTATTTTACAAATGTAGCAGTCTCTGTCTCATACTCCTGGCTCCTTCCTGTGTGTCCCACTCTAATGTGCTCATTAATGCTGTATAACCTAGTTTAGCACATTCAACACGAACTATTGACTTTGTCAATTCCTGTCTACTGCTGTCATTAGATTATCAAAGGAGAGTGTTGCTTTTGTGGTGTAAAGCCAGTGGCGTAACAAAGGCCCCTGCAGCCCCCGCAGTGCGGGGGGCCGAGCTCCAGTGGGGCCCCCTCAGCACAGTAACCTGCCCTAAGAGCTCATGAGTAAGACCGGAGGAGGTCCCCTCCATGTACTTTGCAGGGGCGCCACCTTAAGTTTCGTTAAATTGTGTGTAAAGCCCTCAGTAAATGAGAGTACTGCTATGGACTGCCAAAGCATTAAGAAAATGGCATCAAGCCAAGAATCTCCACACCTATTTCCATAAGTCCCTACACTAAAAACTGAAAACATATGAATAATGAAGTTTTACACAGCCATGCACATGTCTGGATTTTTTCGATTGTTTGTTGATTCTTTTCTACTTTTTTAGGTCGAGCCTGAGCAGCGCATGCACTGCTCTGCAAGGCATGCTGTATTCAGGTAGGGACTTGAAGCTCCACCCACTCTCCGCCCATAGTTCTCATTGGCTTGTGTCATTGTCCACTGTAAACTGTGGCTGTTCCTTGTTCAATAGGCTTAGTAGTCCCTCCTTAGTACCGCCTTGTCTCATTTTATAACCTCCCATGATGACACCCCTGTTACATGTGTTGTTACTCGGTAGGCTTTAATTACAGCCTCCGAGCACTATTTTCTCAAATATCTTTGTCCTCCCTGCTGTTGCAGGCAGGAAACGCTCTCTCCTAAGGCTTTTGAAATTTTTTTATAGCACGGGCGCTGGCATTTGCAATACAATAGGTCTCGCATTTGCAAGAGTTTAAGCTATTGGTATTGTAAATGACAATGCCTTTTATTTATCTGCTTTAAAAACATCACATAAATAAAAGGCATTGTCATTTACAATTCCAATAGCTCAAACTCTCATAAATGCGAGACCTATTGCATTGCAAATGCTTGGTTTTTCTCCCCATGCCATTCCAGTTTGAACCCAGCCTTATGCAAATCAGTCTTGACCCTGCGCCCAATGGGAACAGTCCAGCCCAAACTACCAGGCAAGGTCCTCCCTGGCCTGGAAACAAGCATTGTAGGACTGGATTCGGGGTTTCAACCCTCATCAGCCAGGATATCTTGACTCCAGTGGCATGGAGAGCACAGGACCCACGTCTGGGCCTACCCTTCCCACTCTGGGTGACAAATGCAAAAAGAACAATTGATGGACAGAATGCAGAACAATGTCATACATTCACCCCAGTACAGTATTCTGGGCCTAAAACCATCATTTTTTTGCTCCCCACACCATTCCAGTTTGAACCCAGCCATATGCAAATCAGTCTTGACCCTGCATCCAATGGGAATGGTCCAGCCTGAACTGCCAGGCCAGGTCCTCCCTGGACTGGAAACAAGCATCCTAGGACCGGTTTCGGGGTTCCACCCCTCATAAGCCAGGATAGTTTAACTCCAGTGGCAGGGAGAGCACGGGACCCACGTCTGGGCATACCCGTCTCCCTTCAGGTGACAAATGCAAAAAGAACAATTGATGGACAGAATGCAGAACAATGTCATGCATTCACCCCAGTACAGAGATCTGGGCCTAAAACCATCATTTTTTTGCTCCCCATGCCATTCCAGTTTGTACCCAGCCATATGCAAATCAGTCTTGAACCTGCGCCCAATGGGAACAGTCCAGCCTGAACTGCCAGGCCAGGTCCTCCATGGACTGGAAACAAGCATCCTAGGACCGGTTTCGGGGTTTCACCCCTCATCAGACAGGATAGCTTGACTCCAGTGGCAGGGAGAGCACGGGACCCATGTCTGGGCATACACGTCCCACTCTGGGTGACAAATGCAAAAAGAACAATTGATGGACAGAATGCAGAATAATGTCATACATTCACACCAGTGATTTGTTCTGCATTCCGTCCATCAATTGTGTGTCTTTTGCTTTCTCGCCCTAAGTGCTCCGGGTATGCCCAGACGTGGGTCCCGGGCTCACTTTGCAACTGGATTCAAGCTTTCCTGGCTGATGAGGGGTGAAACCCTGAAACCGGTCCTAGGATGCTTGTTTCCTGTCCAGGGAGGCCCTGGCTTGGCAGTTAGGTCTAGACTGTTCCCATGAGGCACAGGCTCAAAGACCGATTTGCATATAGCCAGGTCTAAACTGGGGTGGCATGGTGAGCAAACGAATGATGGATTTAACCCAGATCTCTTGACTGGGGGTGAATGTTTTTATTTGTTCTGCATTCCGTCCATCAATTGTTTGTCTGTTGCTTTCTCGCCCTAAGTGCGCCGGGTATGCCCAGACATGGGTCCCGGGCTCACTGTGCCTCTAGATTCAAGCTATCTGGCTGATGAGGGGTGAAACCCCGAAACCGGTCAGAAGATGCTTGTTTCCGGTCAAGGAGGACCTGGCTTAGCAGTTCGGGCTGGACTTTTACCATGAGGTACAGGGTCAAGACTGATTTGCATATGGCAAGGTCTAAACTGGGGTGGCATGGTGTGCAAAAGAATGATGGATTTAACCCAGATCTCTCGACTGGGGGTGAATGTTTTGATTTGTTTTGCATTCCGTCCATCAATTGTGTGTCTTTAGCTTTCTCGCCCTAAGTGCACCGGGTATGCCCAGACGTAGGTCCCGGGCTCACTGTGCCACTCGATACAAGCTATCCTGGCTAATGAGGGGTGAAACCCTGAAACTGGTCCATGCTTGTTTCTGGTCCAGGGAGGACCTGGCTTGGCAGTTTGGTCTGGACTGTTCCCACGAGGCACAGGGTCAAGACTGATTTGCATATGGCCAGGTCTAAACTGTAGTGGCATTGTGAGCAAGAGAATGATGGATTTTGCCCAGATCTGTTGACTGGGGGTGAATGTTTTGATTTGTTCTGCATTCCGTCCATCAATTGTGTGTCTTTAGCTTTCTCGCCCTAAGTGCGCCCGGTATGCCCAGACGTAGGTCCCGGGCTCACTGTGCCACTCGATTCAAGCTATCCTGGCTAATGAGGGGTGAAACCCTGAAACTGGTCCTTGGATGCTTGTTTCTGGTCCAGGGAGGACCTGGCTTTGCAGTTCGGTCTGGACTGTTCCCACGAGGCACAGGGTCAAGACTGATTTGCATATGGCCAGGTCTAAACTGGGGTGGCATGCTGAGCAAAATAACGATGGATTTATCCCAGATCTCTTGACTGGGGGTGAATGTTTTGATTTGTTCTGCTTTCCATCCATCAATTGTGTGTCTTTTGCTTTCTTCACCGACAGGACACCGCCAGCCCAACAGGAATATCCACATCTGCTCAACGGGACCCCACCATCCAGACGGCGACAGCTGGTGGTTCCCCAGCACAGAAGACCGCCGCCGCAGTGATCTTCTGTGTATTGCATATACATCTAAATATGGCGGGTGGAAGACAGTCAGCTTGGGGGAGTACTCAGTCTTGCTGCCGCCGCAGGACGGTGATCAGACCGCCAAGATCTAAATCGGGCCCATGATAATTGATGTTCATACAATTAAATTGAAACAAAAAAAAAATAGCAACCGCGAACCCTAGCAGTGGTCTATGCTCATGATAAACCTATTTTACCGAGGAATAACAGAAGAGAAGGCTTGAGTAATACTTATTTCAACAGTATGTGAAATAATGAGCAAACGTCAGAAAAGTAACTGAGAGCTTAATTTAGAGTTTAGTCACTGAATGTCTGTCCATCATGTTGGTGGATTTCCAGGCCCTGTCAAGGTGGAGGTTGAAAATCCACACTGTGTAGCATTAACTGCAAATAGTTGCATGGCGAAGAAGCAATTTCATGTGAAATCCACCAATAAGTTGAATGCTTGTGACATCCTGCCTGCATATGTGGGCACTAGGAATGCATCCTTCAATGTGGTGTTAAACTGGAAGTGCCCACATAATTGACTCTCTAACACACAGAAGAGACTAGAATATCTCAGATAATCCACTTTTTTAATCCAACCTCTGATGGTTTCCCTAAGCCCTAATGATTGCTGTAGGAATGCATGACCTTACAGACTTTGCCTTATGACACCAGCAACATATGGTTTAAAATCACCCACTGTTAGTATTGCAAGCGGCCCTGTTGGCCGCGCTATTAGAGAGTTTTGGTTCGACTACGCCTGTCTTCTAGCAAGATACCTTTCAGGATTTCTGAGAGGAGGATTTTCTCTTCAATGATCATCTTCGGCAGACATTTTTAATAAACTGACTTATGTAGCGCCATCTGATGATGAAGCACGACAGTCCTTTGCAAGGAAATAACACGTAGCACATAAACCCTACATACGGCTCCGTAGATCAGATAGCATGGATGTTGTGATGGAAATGTCCTGTGCATGATGTTGAGAGCTTGCACCCCTTCCCTGAGTTACTCAAATACAAGTCTCTGCTGTTTTCCTTATTTCTATTTTTGGCCTCAGCGCATATCACAATTGTTTGAGTTCACTGACCGCCATCTTAGCTAAATAGATTATGAGAGGGACAGCATGGTTCTGTCAATCAATCAATCAGGGGTTTGTTAAAGCGCGACTACTCACCCGTAAGGGTCTCAAGGCGCTAGGGGTGGGGGGGGGTGCAGGTTCCATCCATCAAGGAGGGGGTCTGTCGAAGAGCCAGGTTTTGAGGTTTCTTGCGAAGATGGGGAGCGATGTTGTCTGTCTGAGGTGGAGCGGAAGGGTGTTCCATGCTTTGGCCGCGAGGAAGGAGAAGGAGCGGCCTCCCGATCTGGTCTTTCTGGTGCGGGGGACCACGGCGTAGGAGAGCTGGGCTGATCCTAGGGTCCTTTGGGGTGCGTGGAATTTGAGTCGGCTGTTCAGGTATGCTGGTCCAGTGCCGTGGAGGGCCTTGTGTGCGTGGGTGAGCATCTTGAAGGTGATTCTCGCCTCGACAGGGAGCCAGTGGAGTGTGCGCAGGTGCTGGGAGATGTGGCAGTGTTTTGGCAGGTTGAGGACCAGTCTTGCGGCGGCGTTCTGGATGTTCTGTAGCTTGCGGGTGAGGTTTTGTTTATTCCGGCGTAGAGTGCATTGCCGTAGTCGAGTCTTCTGGTGACCAGGGCGTGAGTGACGGTCTTTCGGTGTTCGAGGGGGATCCATTTGAAGGTCTTACGAAGGAGGCGGAGGGTGTGGAAGCAGGAAGACGAGACAGAGTTGATCTGGCGGTCCATTTTGAGCTCGGAGTCCAGGATGATTCCCAGGTTGCGTGCGTGGTCCGTGGGGGTTGGCGGGTTTCCGAGGGCGGGGGCCACCAGGTGTCGCTCCAGGCATCGGGGTTTGGGCCCATGATGAGTACTTCTGTTTTGTTGGTGTTTAGTTGTAGGCAGCTGTTTTTCATCCATTTGGCGACGGCTTCCATGCCTTCTCGAAAGTTGCGTCTGGCGGTGTTGGGCTTGTTGGATAGGGAGAGGATGAGCTGGGTGTCGTCTGCATATGACACGATGTTGAGTCCGTAGGTTCTGACGATGGGGGCGAGTGGAGCCATGTAGACGTTGAAGAGCGTCGGGCTGAGGGAGGAGCCCTGGGGGACTCCGCAGGTGGTAGGTGTGGGGTCCGAGAGGAAAGGGGGAGTCTGACCCGCTGCGTCCTGCCGGAGAGGAAGGAGCGGATCCAGTCGAGGGCCTTGTCCTGGATTCCTGCGTCGTAGAGTCTGCGTATTAGGGTGCGGTGGGAGACTGTGTTGAACGCCGCTGATAGGTCGAGGAGGATGAGGGCTACTGTTTCTCCTTTATCCAGTAGGGTGCGGATGTCGTCTGTTGCGGCGAGGAGGGCGGTTTCCGTACTGTGGTTTTTTCTGAAGCCGGATTGGGAGGAGTCGAGGATGCTGTGTTCTTCAATGAATGTGGCGAGCTGGCTGTTGATGGCTTTCTCGATGACTTTAGCTGGGGAACGGGAGCAGGGAGATGGGTCTGTAGTTTATGAGGTCGGTGGGGTCCGCTGAGGGTTTCTTTAGGAGGGGTTGACCTCGGCGTGTTTCCAGTCGTCGGGGAACCGAGGCGGTTGCCAGGAGCAGTTGATGGTGTGGCGGAGCATGGGTGCGATGGTGTCGGCGGCTCTGTTGAAGATGTGGTGGGGTAGGGGTCCGTGGGGGCCCCTGAGTGGATTGACTTCATTGTCTTCAGTGTGTCTTCGGTGGTGAGGGCTGTCCAGTCGTCAATCGCTGGTTTCCGGGTGTCGGGGTGGTTGGTGAGGGTTCAGTGTGTTGGTTGTCTTCGTCGAAGTTGTCGTAGATGCTCTTGATTTTGTGGTGGAAAAAGGTGCTGAGTTTGTCGCAGAGGTCTTGTGAGGGAGGGATGTCGGTAGACTCGCTAGTGGGTTGGGCGAACTCCTTGATGATGCTGAAGAGTTTCTTGCTGTTGTGCGCGTGGGTGGAGATTCTGTCTTCAATCGCTTTTTCCTCGTTTCTCTGATGAGTTGATGGTGGGCGTTGGTGGCGGCTCTGAAGTTGTCGTGGGCTTCTGTGGATTTGGTGTTCCTCCAGGCCTTTTCGAGGCGGTGGCATGTGCTTCTGGACTCTCGAAGTTCGGTGGTAAACCATCTGGCTTTCTTGGCGCGGGTATTGTTGTTTTTCTTGAGGGGGCTATGGTGTTGGTGCTGTCCGAGATCCATCTATGCAGGGTTCGGGCTGCAGTGTTGGGGTCGTCGTTTTCCGCGATGGTTGGGGTGGAGTTGTTCAGTGAGGAGGTGAGCTGGTCGTCGGTGATTTTGGTCCAGTTTCTTCGTGGAAGCAGGTGCTGGTGTCTGTGGATGGTGGGTGTTCTGAAGGTGAAGTGGACACAACGATGGTCGGTCCATGGGAGTTCGGTGGTGTGGCTGAAGGTGATGGAGTTTTCTGTAGTGAAGAGGGGGTCGAGGGTGTGTCCTGCTGAGTGCGTGGGCTCGGTCACGATCTGGCGCAGTCCAATGTTGTGGAGGTTGTCCAGGAGGGATGTGGTGTTGGGGTCCAGTTGGTTGTCGAGGTGGAAGTTGAGGTCTCCCAGCAGGGTGTAGTTGGTGGATGCGATGGCCTGCGGGGAGATAATGTCCGTGATGGAGTTGGCGAAGGGTCCGCGGGGTCCAGGGGGTCGGTAGATGAGGGTTCCTCGGAGGGTGGCGGTGGGGCTGGCCAGTATCTTGATGTGAAGGTGTTCCATCAGTTCTGTGGGCTTGTCAGGGAGTGTGCTCAGGCGGAGGCTGGATTTGTGGACGATGGCGATTCCTCCTCCTGGGCGGGTGGGGCGGTCCTTCCTGGAGATCTTGTATCCTTGGGGGATGGCGATGGCGATGTCCGTTCCCGAGGTGGTGTTGGTCCAGGTTTCGGTGAAGAACGCTACGTCCGGGGTGGTGCTGTCGAGGAGGTCCCAGATTTCTGTGGCGTGTTTGTGGAGGGATCGGACATTGAGGAGGATGCATTGCAGGGTCTTCGGTTCGGTTGTGTTCTTGTGGGCGGGTTGTGCTGGATCCGTGTTCTTGGCGGTGCTGCAGGTGTGCCGGCAGAGGTGACAGCTGAAGGGTCCGTGGGAGTCGGCTGGTGATGCTAGCTTGCAGTTGTTGTTGCGGCCTGGGTTGAGTGCGTGGAGTGCTGCTGGGTCGTAGCGTTGGCGGGGCGGAGGTCCAGGGTTCCTGGCGCTGGTCGCGGTCGGGTCGCGGACGGGCGCAGATGGGCTTGCCTTTGACGCGCCAGCGTTGCGCCCGCGTCCCGCGGCCGCTGTGCGGCCGCACAGTGGCCGCCATTAAGTAGGGGTCGGGAGGGCTGGACAGCTGGGAGGCGGGAGCGGGGAGGGGAGCTGGATTGGGCCGGTCGCGCTGGGGGGGAGGGGCCACAGGGGCAGCAGCGGCGGGGAAAGGTAAAGGGATAAAGAAAAAAGGTAAAATAGGCAGAAATAAGGCACAAAAGAGCAGAGATGCAGAAAGGTGAAAGATAAAAGAGGGTAGAAAAACGAGTGAAAGCTAGTGAAAGGACAGAGCGAGAGGAAGGGAAAATGAGCAGAAATAAGGCACAAAAGAGCAGAGATGCAGAAAAGTGCAGAAAGGTGAAAGATAGAAAAGGGTAGAAAAACGAGTGAAAGGGCAGAGTTAGAGGAAGGA
Organism: Calotriton arnoldi; assembly: GCA_963921515.1. NCBI lineage: Eukaryota > Metazoa > Chordata > Amphibia > Caudata > Salamandridae > Calotriton > Calotriton arnoldi. The sequence continues at coordinate 170,123 of CAWUFW010016080.1, forward strand.
GACAGAGGTCCACTGGACCACCAGGGATGAGGCGCAGGGAAACCTGCGGGTGGAGGAGGGCCTCGATCACCAACACTCGAGAGTGCAGGGGCAGGGGCAGGCCTCACTTAATGGTGGAGCTGCGAGGGTGGGAGAGCAATTTCACTGACAATGAGTCAGTGGTCTTGCTCGCCTGTCCCCGCAGTGGCCGCTCATTAAGTAGGGTCGAGGAGGGTTGGACAGCTGGGAGGCGGGAGCGGGGAGGGGAGCTGGTTTGGGCCGGTCGCGCTGGGGGGAGGGGCCGCGGGGGCTGCAGCGGCGGGGAAAGGTAAAGGGATAAAGAAAAAAGGGAAAATAGGCAGAAATAAGGCACAAAAGAGCAGAGATGCAGAAAGGTGAAAGATAAAAGAGGGTAGAAAAACGAGTGAAAGCTAGTGAAAGGGCAGAGCGAGAGGAAGGGAAAATGAGCAGAAATAAGGCACAAAAGAGCAGAGATGCAGAAAAGTGCAGAAAGGTGAAAGATAAAAGAGGGTAGAAAAACGAGTGAAAACAAGTGAAAGGGCAGAGCGAGAGGAAGGGAAAATGAGCAGAAATAAGGCACAAAAGAGCAGAGATGCAGAAAAGTGCAGAAAGGTGAAAGATAGAAAAGGGTAGAAAAACGAGTGAAAGAGCAGAGTTAGAGGAAGGAGACAGAGGTCCACTGGACCACCAGGGATGAGGCGCAGGAAACCTGCGGGTGGAGGAGGGCCTCGAACACCAACACTCGAGAGTGCAGGGGCAGGCCTCACTTAATGGTGGAGCTGCGAGGGTGGGAGAGCAATTTCACTGACAATGAGTCAGTGGTCTTGCTCGCCTGTCCCCGCAGTGGCCGCCATTAAGTAGAGGTCGAGGAGGGCTGGACAGCTGGGAGGCGGGAGCGGGGAGGGGAGCTGGATTGGGCCGGTCGCGCTGGGGGAGGGGCCGCGGGGGCAGCAGCGGCGGGGAAAGGTAAAGGGAGGAAATAAGGGATAAAGAAAATAGGGAAAATAGGCAGAAATAAGGCACAAAAGAGCAGAGATGCAGAAAAGTGCAGAAAGGTGAAAGATAAAAGAGGGTAGAAAACGAGTGAAGATAAGTGAAAGGGCAGAGCGAGAGGAAGGGAAAATGAGCAGAAATAAGGCACCAAAGAGCAGAGATGCAGAAAAGTGCAGAAAGGTGAAAGATAGAAAAGGGTAGAAAAACGAGTGAAAGAGCAGAGTTAGAGGAAGGAGACAGAGGTCCACTGGACCACCAGGGATGAGGCGCAGGGAAACCTGCGGGTGGAGGAGGGCCTCGATCACCAACACTCGAGAGTGCAGGGGCAGGGGCAGGCCTCACTTAATGGTGGAGCTGCGAGGGTGGGAGAGCAATTTCACTGACAATGAGTCAGTGGTCTTGCTCGCCTGTCCCCGCAGTGGCCGCCATTAAGTAGGGGTCGAGGAGGGCTGGACAGCTGGGAGGCGGGAGCGGGAGGGGAGCTGGTTTGGGCCGGTCGCGCTGGGGGAGGGCGCGCAGGGCTGCAGCGGCGGGGAAAGGTAAAGGGATAAAGAAAAAGGGAAAATAGGCAGAAATAAGGCACAAAAGAGCAGAGATGCAGAAAGGTGAAAGATAAAAGAGGGTAGAAAAACGAGTGAAAGCTAGTGAAAGGGCAGAGCGAGAGGAAGGGAAAATGAGCAGAAATAAGGCACAAAAGAGCAGAGATGCAGAAAAGTGCAGAAAGGTGAAAGATAAAAGAGGGTAGAAAAACGAGTGAAAACAAGTGAAAGGGCAGAGCGAGAGGAAGGGAAAATGAGCAGAAATAAGGCACAAAAGAGCAGAGATGCAGAAAAAGTGCAGAAAGGTGAAAGATAGAAAAGGGTAGAAAAACGAGTGAAAGAGCAGAGTTAGAGGAAGGAGACAGAGGTCCACTAGGACCACCAGGGATGAGGCGCAGGAAACCTGCGGGTGGAGGAGGGCCTCGAACACCAACACTCGAGAGTGCAGGGGCAGGCCTCACTTAATGGTGGAGCTGCGAGGGTGGGAGAGCAATTTCACTGACAATGAGTCAGTGGTCTTGCTCGCCTGTCCCCGCAGTGGCCGCCATTAAGTAGGGGTCGGGAGGGCTGAACAGCTGGGAGGCGGGAGCGGGGAGGGGAGCTGGATTGGGCCGGTCGCGCTGGGGGGAGGGGCCGCGGGGCAGCGGCGGGGAAAGGTAAAGGGAGGAAATAAGGGATAAAGAAAATAGGGAAAATAGGCAGAAATAAGGCACAAAAGAGCAGAGATGCAGAAAAGTGCAGAAAGGTGAAAGATAAAGAGGGTAGAAAAACGAGTGAAAACAAGTGAAAGGGCAGAGCGAGAGGAAGGGAAAATGAGCAGAAATAAGGCACCAAAGAGCAGAGATGCAGAAAAGTGCAGAAAGGTGAAAGATAGAAAAGGGTAGAAAAACGAGTGAAATAGCAGAGTTAGAGGAAGGAGACAGAGGTCCACTGGACCACCAGGGATGAGGCGCAGGAAACCTGCGGGTGGAGGAGGGCCTCGATCACCAACACTCGAGAGTGCAGGGGCAGGCCTCACTTAATGGTGGAGCTGCGAGGGTGGGAGAGCAATTTCACTGACAATGAGTCAGTGGTCTTGCTCTGTGGTTTGTGGGGGCACTCATTGCATTTCTTCCTTAGCAAGTGGGGTTACTACCCATTGGTTGGTTTACATGAGCTTGGCAGTGGTGGCAACGTGTGCTTGAATCATAGTTACAGAGCAGGTATTTATCCTGTTCTCTGCGCTTCGACAAGTGGTCTACCAAACTTGTCCAGCTTCTATGCCATGTCCCTTGTACCTGGATAGCACATGTATGTAGGGCAAGTGTTCATTAGTGTGTGCCTGGACATCCTGCGCTTTGTGGATGGGAGATCAGTGGAATCAATCTTGGATTCCCACTGAAAGAGTATGGTACAAGACGGAAATTGGAAGAGCCTGCCGGACTAGTATAGTGTACTGCTAAGAAACTAAACGTAGTGGCTGAAAGTTACTTAACGGCACTAGGTATAGTTTCTTCAGACAAGTATAACTATCAGTATAACTGTAAGTGCTGAATTTCTATGATTTTGTGTGGGTAAAACGTGAACCTAACTCTATGTCCCTGTTACCTTTGTTTTTTTCAGTGAATTTGTTTGGCTTTTTAACATAAAGTAATATATAATTGGATCCGTGTCCCTAGATATATAAAGTTTCATTTCTTTAATAACTCCAAAATTACTGAACAGATTTACACCAAATTACAGAAAGACTCTTCCTAGATTAAGAGCTAGCTTTGTTCTAAATGTCGGTTTAAATCCGTTCAGCAGTTCGGCCTGTAGCCGTGTCTAAAAATTGCAAAATCCCCATAGACATTGCATGGGGAAAAAATGTTTTGGGACCCCGCTTGACAAATCACTCCAAAACTTTTCATGCAGAACTAAGCAATGTAGGCCAACTTTCCTCCCTTATGCCTACCCATCCAATTATAAGTACCTTGTGAGGACCTTTGCACAGTGGAATTATTTCATTCCTACACACGAGAAAACAAAAGACAACAAGAAAACTAATTAGCAAATTGTTAGCACCAAAAGAGTCCCAAAGATGGAAGGCAGAAAGCTTTAATTGCTAGAAAAGGTCAATTGGTATGAGTCCATCAAAAAGTCTTTTAATATACAAATAATCTCTTCCTATTTTTGTTTTATGCACAGACAGATCCTACATGATGCAAGGCTGAAGATCTGCAAGATAATTCCAGAATGGGCCCATGGAAAGGGCAGTAAGAGAAGGTTCGCAAACATGCATCTTACCCCCAATTTGGAGGTGTCAACACATTGAATTTGGGCTCCTTCTTCTTTGCTCCCTGCAATGGAAGTTTGTAGGAAGAATAAAAGGAGTTCGGGTCAACTACAATTTAATAATTACAGTGTAACCCATTTGGCCACAGTAAAACTCTGAGTCGGAAGATGGCATTAAGTATGGATTTATTACAAATTCAAAGCCAAGCTGATATAAATCAGTATCAAAAACATAATATAAAAATAAAAAATGGGGGCGTGGCCAAGCTGAGCTGCGAGATGGCCGCTTGCTAGAGAGGCTCCGCCGGCCGAGCGCACTATCCGACAAGTATCCGGTGTTTAATTGAACCAAAAACACTCAAAAAGCAGACGAACTGCGGCGGAAACTGCGGCGCCCTGATCGGTATAACTCCAGCGCCGCTCAAGGCATTATTGCGGGAGAATTCCGGCATTGAATGGCCAGACGGACTCCGGGCCGCGAAAGACAAAATGGTGCCGGCTGCCCGGAGGACGTCCTTAACAGCGAGAGAAGCCTGAGGGAAACAGGCGGCCGCACCCGGGCGCAAAGGACGACGTGTAGGAAGCCCAGACACCACCACAACGCGCTGGGAGACGACTACAAGAGAGCTACCCGCGGCAAGGGAAAAACGAGTGAGCGAGACACAACAAGCCGGTAAGAGCTGCGCCGGAGGGGCACCGCGTCAGGGCGATCCCCACCTACACAGAGGGAACGGTGGAAAGCGAGGGTGATTCAAAGCGGCGAGCACACACCCTCGATCGCACTGGGAGCCAGAAGCGGTGAGCAGCGCACAGTGTCAGCGGATAACTTTTAAGCTACCGAGGGGCCTGAAATGCTGCGCTGGTGGGAGCTGAATTTGGCGCGAGGGACAGGGTGAAGATAACGGCAGACCCAGAGGGCGGAGAACGGTCACGACTCTAGAATACAACACACTGGCCGCAGAGACTGCTGAGAAATCAGAAGGCCCCCCCCCATATGATAATTAAGGTGCGCAGCCGAGGCACGAGAGGGAGCGCAGGGGCGGACAGCGCTAGGACCGGCTGGTGAGCAACTTCGAAAGGAAGAGGGAGACCAAGCACTTGCAAATAAGAAGCGTCCTGGAAAAGGCAAGTGGGGACCCGCCAAAAAACTCTGAGCATGCATCCCTGCATTGCTGGCGCCCCGCACATAGGATCAGAGCTGCAGCAGATCAGACGTGAGCACGACAGAGCGAGACACAAAAGAGTAGCGCTTGGCCCAGCTCTCCACACACTAGTGGAATATGACACACGAGACCTAATTGAGAATCCCACCAGACAAAAGGAGGCACTACCGAGAGGGGAATGGCCACACAAGTAAGCCCTGCAGAATAGCGCGCACTCCCCCGTGGCCGGGGAAGATCCGAGAGCAGCACGGCCGTACAGTCGTTGACAACTCCTACATACATACGAGACAATACAGTGGAAAGGAGTCAAATCGTAAGGTAGGAGAGACATATCCCTGAGAAGGAGAGAGGAACCCTGCGAACATAGACCATACCCACTGTGAATATTTGAGATCCCCTGGGAGGCGAGCGAGGCCCGCAGAACTGGAGAGATTGAGCCGCGGGACGATCCAGGCAATGGACAGACGCTACAGCCGGAAAGCGGCGATGGGAAACCGGACAACAGACAAGCAACAATCAACTTTGAAAAACGCTCCTCCAGACTACAGGAACTCAACTCCACCCCAATTACAGTGGTGCCAGAAACGCAGATGGAGCCGGAACAGGAGGAGGACGTCAAAAGCATGCTCCGAGAAGTGAAGTTCAGCCTCAGGGCCATAGACACCAAACTGGACGCCCTAGTGCAGAGACTAGACAACGTAACGCAAAAAGTGAATGACCATGAGGCCAGAATTGACACCCTGGAAACCAGAGTCTCAGACTCAGACAACAGACAGGTAGACACACAGGAACAACTCCTCCGGATGGACAAAGTGCTGGATGTCATAAAGGCTCGCAATGAAGATTTGGAAGCGAGATCTCGAAGAAACAACATCAGCTTGACGGGGATACCAGAATCTACCAATATTACTAATATTGAAACATTTGTGGAAGACCTGTTGAAAGATCTATTTGGGCAGGATCGATCGCCGATGTTCCTGGTGGAGAGAGCGCATCGCACGCTGGGACCGAGACCACCTCCTGGTGCCCAACCACGAACAATCCTGGCTCGCCTGCTAAACTACAGGGACAGAGACACAATCCTCAGGTTGGCCAGGGAGAAAGGAGACCTATGACATCGAGGGAACAGTGTTGCGTTTTACCCCGACTTCACCCAAACAGTGCAGGCAGCACGGCGTGAATTCCTCCCTGCCAAGAAACTATTCCAAAAAGTCGGCACAAAGTATGCGATGCTGTATCAGGCGAAGCTGCGAATACAAATGGGTGGTAAACCACTGATCTTCACGGAAGCGGCTACGGCGCTGAAGCACGCAAAACAACTGGCCAGACAGCAACAACGCAAGGACACGGAAACAGCAGACTCTCAGAATAGTCAACTGAGTGATAATGACTGAGAAATAGTAAGGGTGTGCACCGATAGAAACGAGATGTGTGCTGCGCAATTGCATACTTTAACATAGCTATTCACTGTTGTTCTGCACTGTTTAGTTAAGCACACACACCGCTCGGCCACCCTGTCAAACTGATGACGGGGGGTATGCCGGCAAAGCCATGCCCCCACAGGATAATTCCCACTGTTTACATGTTATGCGGGTTGACTTTCGAAGTGGGTGGGGTTACAAGCGAGACACAACCTGATTGGGGGGTTGGTGTGGGTGGGGGGTGGGAAGGGGATGTTCCAGTTTCTTGTTGGCAAATACGCTACACAGCAGCTATGATGATTAGACCAGTAGAGATAAGCAGCACAATGCGAACGAAGGATTGCAAGGCAGCATTCCCAAAAAAGGCGCATGAGCTCCGGCAAAGTAAGAGGGTTGGTGGGCGGGTACTCCACAGCACGGGTACAAGCCAAGAGAAGCACGTAGGTGCAAGGACAACACATGTCTAAGCTAAATTGTATTACTTGGAACATTCGCGGTCTTAATGACCACTGCAAGGTGCGGTTGGTTCAGACGTACCTCGCCAGACACAACACGGATATATGTCTCTTACAAGAGACCCATCTGAAAGATAATGCGAGGAAGAGACTGTCAAACAACAGATGGGGATAGGTATATACCTCTAGCTACTCAAGTTACGCCCGCGGAGTGGCCATATTGATATGACAGGCACACACAACAATAAGCGACACAGAAGGTAGATATTTGATACTTAAAGGATCGTTATACAATCAGTCAGTGATTATAGCAAATACCTATGGACCTAATATAGAAGACCCTGCCTTTCTCCAATTAGTGTGGTACAAGATACAGACACTGGGAAATGCAGCACTGCTGTGGGGGGGGGGATTTTAACATTGTTTTATCACTCGAGGTGGATAGAGAAGGGGCGTCCCGCACACATCACCCACGAGCCACAGCAGTGTTAAGGGGGATTATGCAAGACCATGGACTGGTAGATTCATGGCGTACGCTTCACCCCTTAGCCCGAGAGGGCACCTGTGCCACTTATCACCAAAAAGCATGGTCTAGAATAGAATAGACTTCTGGTTGGTGTCAAGGGACATGCACACTTGGGTGGAAGATACACAACACAAGGCCCACACGCTCTCAGATCATTCTCCCGTTTCTCTGACTCTGACAGTCCCACTACCCTACATACAGCCATTCACGTGGCGGCTCCCCGTCCATGCCCTCCCGGACCCGGCATTTAAGGAAACACTCAGAACACACAATACTGACTATTTTGAACAGAACACGGGCTCCGTGGTCACGATGGGGACCTCATGGGACGCATTTAAAGTGGTGATACACGGCCACTGCATAGCAGGACAATCAGGAGTGTTACAGGACATTAGGAGACGTTTGAGCAGACTAGAGGCAGAGCTACGGGAGCTGGAATCCCAATATCACCTAGCGCCCACTTCAGAGATCCTGACGGATCTCAGAGCCAAGCTGACCGAATTTCAAGATGAAGCTGACCGAGAAACCAAATTCCTACACAAACACGCAAAAGCGCGACAATATGGGGAAGGGGACAGACCTGGGAGAACACTTGCAAATATACTTTGTAACCCTCGCGGTTCCACATTCATTACTGAACTCCGGACTCCCTCAGACACTATAGTGCGCACACCACCAGACATACTCGACACTATGGCAGACTTTTATGACAACTTATACACCTCGAGACACCACCCAACGGCAGAAGCCCTGCAGGAATACTTTGACACAGTGGAGCTACTGTGGTTCGGCAGAGCTCACCGCGAGTATATGGACTTCCCCTTCACAGTGGAAGATGTCCGGCGGGCAATAGGCAGCCTAAAAGCCGACAAGGCACCTGGAGCCGACGGACTGACAGCCAAATTTTATAAAGAATACTCTGACATCCTGGCACCACGACTTTTGGCAGTCTACCAAGAGGCTGCAGAGACAGGCACTCTACCGGCATCTATGCGCGAGGCCATAATAATAACTATATTGAAACCTGACAAAGAACCCACACAATGCGACCCTTACCGGCCACTCTCATTAATTAATCTTGACGCCAAGATTTTTGCGAAATTATTAGCCACTCGGCTACAGCCATTACTGCCCCTGATAGTCCGACCGGATCAGTCGAGCTTTATACCCGGGAGATCCACCTCCCACAACCTGAGAACACTATTTGCCCTTATGCATTACCTCGCTCCCCATGTGCCTGCGGTGGCAGCATTATTGGATGCCACCAAGGCCTTTGATTCTTTAGAGTGGGGATATCTGTTCCCGCTATTGCACAGACTAGGCATGAGCCCCTTATTTATAAACCAAATTAGACTCCTTTATACCAGGCCTACGGCACGCCTACGAGTTAACGGACTGATCTCCCGTCCCATAAATATCACAAGAGGCACGTGACAAGGCTGCCCCTTGTCACCATTATTATTTGCTATAGCCACTGAGCCGCTGGGATTCGGCAACATCACACAAACAGGAGCATCGGCTTCAAGACACGCGGGCTCAATGTGTCCATGTATGCAGATGATATCGCTCTGTACATGGTGAATCCGGAGGACAATTTCCCCCCAATGACACGTGAGCTGGTGCGATATGGGGGGTTAACAGGGGTGGACATAAACTGGAGTAAGTCGATAATATTCCCGCTGATGCCTGGCACTAAGGCATTTGATACGGAATACCCTATAAGGTGGGCGACTGAACCGACACGATATCTGGGTGTGTGGATCAGCAATGACATCCAGGAGCTCTGGACACACAACTATGGCAGAGTGGTGGACTGGATAACGGACAGAGTGCGACGGTGGAAGACTTTACCACTGTCCCTGATAGGCCGCATAGCGGTGGCCAAAATGGTCATCCTGCCCAAATTACTGTATCTATTTGTGAATGTCCCCATACCCCTCACAACACATTTCTTCAACAAACTCCGATCCTTGATGATCGAACTGGTCTGGGCGGGAAGACAACCAAGGGTGATGATGGATTCAACCCAGATCTGTGACTGGGGGTGAGTGTTTGAAAAGTTTCAGCACTCCGTCCATCATCTCCTTGTGTTTCCTTTGTCTTGGGAAACACTCACACTCCCACAGGCACAGGGTGGGCTGGCGGCACCGGACTTTGCCCTATACGCGTATTGCGCGCAGGTGCAGTTTCTCCACTACTGGGTGCACCCCACCCCGTTCCAGCCCCACGTGGCTGTTGAGCTGGACCGAGCAGCCCCCCTGCCACTTAAGACAGCTATCTATCAACCTTTTAAGTGCCCGCGCAATGAAGTAGATTCAGTGGAGGCGCTGCGATGGGCGTGGGAGGGATTTCGCAGAAGAGCCCACATAGATGTGCTATACGCGCCATCCATGACCTTGGCGGACAATCCGCTACTATCACCATTGTTGGAGAGACACGCTGTTAGACTTGGCATCTTTTGGCGTGTTTCCCCTGACTTTTTGCTTTCTGACCTCCTGGTTTTGACTCTGTTTTTGCTGGTGTAATGATTCTGCGCACTTTCCTCACTGCTGTCCAGTGGGAAAGTGCAAGTGCTCCTGTAGAAAATGTGTTATGGATTGGTGTTTCCCTCATTGGCCTATTTGATTTATGTGTCAGTCCCTAGTAAAGTGCACTGCGAGTGCCAGGGCCTATAAATCAAATGCTGTTGGTGGGCTGCAGCACTGGATTGTGCCACCGACGTAAACAGCCCGTAAAGTGGAACTCTGGCCTGCCATTGCAGAGCCTGTGTGCAGCCTGGGGCTGCCATGTCGACTTGGCAAGTGCACACACTTGCCAGTCCCTAAACCTTCCCTTTTCTACATGTTAGTCACCCCTAAGGTAGGCCCAAGGTACCCCTGTGGGCAGGGTGCATTGTATGTGAAAGGTAGGACATGCCCTGGTGTGTGTGGCATGTCCTGATAGTGAAATACAGCCTACTTCGTTTTTCACTATTGCAAGGCTACCTGTTCCCCATAGGCCAGAATGGGCAGTTTTGATTATTACATCCTATGATCCTAACTGACACAGGGAACATGGTAGAAATTCGAGTTTAGTATGCCTGAACTCAGAATGATAAAATGCATCGTTTAGTGCAGTTGGTTTTAACATTCTGTGTTTGAAAATACCACTTTTAGAAAGTAGGTATTTTCTTGTCTAACCATCCAAGCCTGCCTCTGCTAGGTTGTGTATTCCGTGTCTGGAGTGTGAGTGACAGGGGCTGGGGGATTCCAGGAGACAGGGTGAGTCAGCACAGGGCTGAATAGCAAGATCTACATGTAGATGGGTGGGAGGAGTTGCACCTGGGACCTGAATAGGACTGTGCCTTCCCTCCACAATGCTGGCTCCACCTCCTGTGGTGTGTCTGATGTCCCTGGCCTACACTGCAAAAGGAAAGAAGGAGTCTTGTCAACAAAGTGCTCCAGGACTGAACAGAACTGGTTTGGACTAGGCAAAGGCCTCTCTGCCTTCAGAGAACAAAGAGAAATTGAGGATAAAAAGGGGGACCCAAACCCCAGAACTTTAGAACTCTTTTGTACCAAGAAGACTGCCAAGAAGAAGAGCTGGAGAAGCTGTGAGGAGGAACTACCACTTTGCTGTGTGCTTTGCTGTGTTGGCCTGCAGTGGCTGCTTCTGTCTTGGGCAGTGAAAGGACTGGACTGAACTTTCTGCAATCTACTTTGTGAGTGTCTCCAAGGGCTTGAGGTAGAGCTTGCCCCCTGTTCAAGAAGTCTCAGGAACAGCAAAGACTTCAAGCCCGACGCCGTCTACGACGCCGCTGCTGACTCCGTGTCCTGAAGGCACCGCAGAGGGCACCGCCGCACCGCGACCGTGGTCTCACCGGCGACGCCTGCTGACGCCGCCACCGAGCCGCTGCTCGCACCGCGACCTGTGGGCACCGCACTCCGCACCGCCTTGCTTCACGATGACGCCTTGGTATCCCCGACGCCGCCGCTCCACGCCGGACTCGACGCCGCTGCTTGCACCGTGGTTTGAGGGCACCGCTCGTAAAGTTACACGACGCACCGCCCTCATCCCGCACCGCAGCCTTGGCCTACCGATGCCGGTGCCATCGACTCCAGTTCGTCAGCCGATGACAGCGCTTCAGCAACGACGACGCCACTGCTGCACCGTGACCTGCCAGCACCGTGACGAGCACCGCCTTCATCTCACACCGCGACCCTGGTCTCACCGGCGATGCCATCTGACGCCGCCACCGAGCCGCTGCTGCTGCACCGCGACCTGAGGGCACCGCACGCCACACCGCTGCACTTCGCACCGCAGCACCCGACGCCTGCCGACGCCAGCGCTCCTGACTTCAACAGAGAGGAGTTCGATCTGCAACGCGTGTGACTTCGAGGGCCCCGGCGAGCGCCTACACCGACCTCCGGAACCGACGCCTGCGGACGCCGTGTTTTCAGAAGCTCACCACGAGGTCATCGACGCCCTGCATTTCTGAAAGGTACTGTTTGCGGGTCTTCCCGACACCGTAGCTGACCCGCGACGCCGCGGTCAGCCAGAACTCTTTGGATTTGTTTGTTCACGACGCCGTGATAGCCCCGGACGGAGCTATCGACATCCAGGAACTGTTTTTAAGGATACTGTGATAACTGAAGATTTTTAAAGTACTGTACTGTGGATTTTTATCGTATTGGTCTTGTTTTAAGTATATAAAAATATTGGATATTTTTCTAAACTGGTGTGGTGTCCGTTTGTAGTGCGTACACTGTATTACTGTTGGTTATGTGCAAATGCTTTACACACTGCCTCTAAGATAAGCCTGACTGCTCGTGCCAAGCTACCAAGGGGGTGAGCAGGGGTTATTTTAGGAGTGTAACTCCCTTATCCTGACTAGGAAGAAGGGTCCCTACTTGGACAAAGGTGCAAGCCCTTGGCAACTAGAGACCCCCATTTCTAACATTGGTGGTCAGCGGTGAGGATAGGACTTGTGTTTGCACTTGACTTACAGTGATTGGTGTGCACTACTACCATATCGCAGACCATTACGTACCACATACAGGTTCTTTTTCTTTTGGCCTATTTTTGATCTTGCCAGTTTGAACTTGCTACTTCAACATGCCTGAATCTATAGTATCATCAATTGCATCAGTAGAAATTGCCTTTGAGGAGGATCGATTGGAAGCCTACAATGTCAAGAAGTTAAAATCGATTTGCAAGAACCTGAAAGTCCAGGTCAGAGGCCTCACCAGGAAGGATGAGCTACAAAAGGCGCTGAGGGCCTGGGTAGCAGCCAGACATGCCAGTGAGCAATCTGGTAATCTCAGTGGAGAGGTGGAGGAGCCTGGTCCTAGGGGGGATGTGCTTTTGGGAGGAGGGGAGCCTTCCAGGCCAGGCAGCAGTAGCTTGTCCCCAGAGGAGCTGGAGGACAGGCGGGAAGTAAGGAGGTTTGAATTGGAGAAACTCAGAATAGAAAGTGAGAGGGAAGACAAGAGAATAGCCATGGAGGAAAGGAAGATGATGTTAGATCATGAGAGAATTATCAAGGAGCTGGAGCTAAAGAGTAGAACCGGCTCAGATGGTGGCAGCAACGCTTCAGCACACACAGACAGGATTGTACACATCCCCAAGAATGTAGGTAAAGAGTACAAAAAGGGTGATGACATACAAAGGTGGTTTCAAGGGTACGAGTCGTCTATTCATATGAATGGGGTCCCTGAAACGAACTGGGGGGCAGGGTTGTGGCCTCTCTTTCCAGAAGAAGCTAGGGCTACCCTGATAGCTTTGGGTAAGGGGCAGGACCTCACCTATGCTGACATGAAAGACGCTCTCCTCACTAGGTATGGACTCACTCCTGAGAAGTACAGGGATCAGTTTAGGTCCAGTAAAAAGTCTGAGGCCAACACTTGGTTGGAATGTGTGGATATGTTCTGTAGGTCGCTGGATGGTTGGGTGAAGGGCAGTAATGTAACAGATTTTCAGGGGCTCTACAATTTGATTGCATGGGAGCACTTGTCTAGTCTATGTTTTGCAGATCTGCGCCAGCACCTAGTTGATAGTAAGCTAACTGACCCCAGGAAGCTTGCTATGGAGGCGCACCGCTGGGAGAGTACCAGGGTCCACAGGAAAGCGTTTGGGGGAGACTCAGCCAAAGGTGGGCAGGGTCCCCAGCAGAAAGGTGGGGGGACAAGGGTAAAGCACAGGAGTTCTCTAAAGGGCCCCAAACTAGTACCCAGGGTAAAGGTTCCCATCTCCCAGGTGATAAAAGAAAGGGGTCTCTACAGGAAAGCCTGTTGAGACCGGCCCCGCAAGTGTTATGCCTGTGACCAGGTAGGTCACTTGAAGGGGGACCCCAAGTGCCCAAAGGGGACACAGCCACCCACCGGTGGACAGTCCAAAGTGTTGGCTAGTGTAGCGCTTGGGGAGGAGGGGTGCCCACAGGAGGGTGGGGATCCCGCAGAAATGACCCTCGTCTCTTTAGGGGACAGTGAGATGGTCCCAGGAAACCAGGTGCCCCCTAACACAAAGAAATATAGCACCTGGGTGACCATCAATGGGAACAGGGTAGAGGCTCTCAGAGATACTGGAGCCAGTGTGACCTCAGTCAGGTGTCACCTGGTCTCTGAGAAGCAGGTAGTCCCAGGGGCATTCCACCAAGTAGTTGCTGTAGACAACTCTGAGCGCCAGTGTATGGTGGCGCAGGTTCCCTTTGAATGGGGGGGGGTCTCAGGTCCCTTGAGGGTGGTTGTGAGCCTTACCATGCCTGTAGATTGTCTGCTAGGTAACGACCTGGAGCAGTCCTTATGGAAGGATGTTGAGCTCAGGTCTCACTTGGAGATGCTTGGGTTGCCAGAGTGGGCATGCGTGTCTACTCGGTCAATGGCAGCCAGAAAGGGTGATCAAGAGGACTTGCAGCCTGGAACAATGGCCCAAGTCCCTGCCAAGAGGAAGGGCAGGGGCGCGGGAAACCGGCCCCGAAGTTCCCACGGACCGGGAGGAGGCGGATCTCGAGGGGACGCCCCAGTGCCTACAGGGGAGCAGGTAGCCGAACTGGGAGACATCTCTGAGCTGACCCATTGGCAGCAAGAAGGGGGTCCCACCAGGGAGGAGTTCTGCAGGGAGCAGAGCGAGGTGCCCTACTCTGGAGGGTCTGTGGCGGCAGGCTGCAGACCAGGCAGCTGGTAATCAGTCCAGGTCACATCTGATCTACTGGGAGAATGGTCTCCTATACAGTGAGCCTAAGGTTGCTGAGCCTGGGTCAGCCCGTGTGCTGGTGGTACCCCAGCGCTTCAGGACCTTCCTACTGGGTCTGGCTCATGACGTGCCTTTGGCAGGACATTTGGGGCAGGACAAGACCTTTGACAGGCTTGTCACCCACTTCTTTTGGCCCCAAATGCGAAGGCAGTCAGATGCACACTGTAGGTCTTGCCAAACTTGCCAGGCAAGTGGTAAGAGTGGGAGGAAGGTCAAAGCTCCTCTCCAACCTTTTCCTGTTGTTGGAACACCCTTTGAAAGGGTGGGGATGGATATTATGGGGCCACTGGATCCCAAGACAGCCATGGGCAACAGGTACATCCTGGTCTTGGTGGACCATGCCACCCGGTACCCGGAGGCAATCCCTCTCAGGACAACGACGGGCGCCAGTGGTGGGCCGGGCGTTAATGGGGATCTTTTCCCGTGTGGGCTTCCCCAGAGAGGTGGTTTCTGACAGGGGGACCAATTTCATATCCAAGTATATGACATCCCTGTGGAAGGAGTGTGGTGTAACCTACAAGTTCACCACTCCTTACCACCCACAAGGAAACGGTCTGGTGGAGAGATTCAACCAGACCTTGAAAGGCATGATCAAGGGTCTAACAGAACCCATGAGGCGTAAGTGGGACGTCCTCTTGCCATGCCTGCTCTTCGCATACAGGGAGGTGCCTCAGAAGTCTCTTGGGTACAGCCCCTTTGAGCTCCTGTATGGCGACCCTGTCAGAGGACCTCTGAGTTTGGTGAAGGAAGGCTGGGAGGCAGCTCCCAGGAAAACTCCCCAGGATGTGTTTAGTTACATGCTGGCCTTTAGAAACCAAACTGCCCGCTTCAGGAAACTCGCTCAGGCGAACCTAGAAGCAAGCCAGGAAGAAATGAAGAGGTGGTATGACCAGAATGCCACTCTGGTCGAATTTCAACCTGGGCAAAAAGTGTGGGTCATGGCCCCAGTGGAACCTTGTGCCTTGCAGGACAAGTGGACTGGGCCATATGAGGTGGTGGAGCGCAAAAGTAACGTCACCTACCTGATGGATTTGCAGACTCCAAGGAACCCTTTGAGGGTCCTTCACGTGAATCGCCTCAAGCCCCACTTCGAGAGGTCCGAAGTGAGTATGCTCTTGGTGACAGATGATGGGGTGAAAGAGGAGAGTGAGCCTCTCCCTGACCTCCTGTCTACCAAGGAGCATGATGGGTCAGTGGAGGGTGTGATCCTCTCCCCTACTCTGACTCCAGAGCAGCAGGGGGACTGTCGCCAGTTGTTGGGACAGTTTGCCCCACTGTTCTCTCTGACCCCCGGTGTTACTCACTGGTGTATCCATGACGTGGACACTGGTGACAGCCCTCCTGTAAAGCACAAGATTTACAGGTTGACTGACCAGTTCAGGGCCAGCATCAAGGAGGAGGTCTCTAAGATGTTGGCGTTAGGGGTGATTGAGCCCTCCAACAGTCCTTGGGCCAGCCCAGTGGTCTTGGTCCCAAAGGCTGCTGCACCCGGTGCCACTCCAGAACTGCGGTTTTGTGTGGACTACCGTGGGCTCAATGCCGTCACCAGGACTGACGCGCACCCCATCCCCAGAGCTGATGAGCTCATTGATCGGTTGGGAGCTGCCCGGTTCCTCAGCACGTTTGATTTAACGTCTGGGTACTGGCAGATTGCCTTAACCGATGGGGCCAAGGAGAGGTCAGCGTTCTCAACCCCAGAAGGTCATTACCAATTTCGGGTGATGCCCTTTGGGTTGAAGAATGCCCCTGCCACCTTTCAGAGGTTGGTCAATCAGGTGTTGGCTGGACTGGAGGATTTCAGTGCCACCTACCTGGATGACATTGCTGTGTTCAGTTCCAGCTGGGAAGAACATTTACAGCACCTTGAGAAAGTGTTGAGAGCTCTGCAAGGTGTAGGCCTCACGATCAAGGCCAGTAAGTGCCAGATCGGGCAGGGTTCTGTGGTGTACTTGGGACACCAGGTAGGAAGCGGCCAGGTGGCGCCCCTACAACCCAAGATTGACACCATTCTGGCTTGGGAGCTCCCCAAGACCCAGACAGAGGTGAGAGCCTTCTTAGGTCTCACCGGCTACTATAGGAGATTTGTTAAGGGCTATGGCACCATCGTTGCCCCCTTAACAGAGCTGACTTCGAAGAAGCAGCCCAGGAAGGTGATCTGGACTGAGTCCTGCCAGAAAGCTTTTGATGCCCTGAAGGCAGCCATGTTCACGGCGCCCGTGCTCAAGGCACCTGACTTCTCCAAAGAATTCGTCGTGCAGACTGACGCTTCAGAGCATGGTGTGGGAGCGGTGCTCTCACAACTGAACGAAGAGGGCCTGGATCAGCCTGTAGTCTTCCTTAGCAGGAGACTACTCCCCAGGGAACAGAGGTGGAGTGCCATAGAAAGGGAAGCTTTTGCTCTGGTCTGGGTACTGAAGAAGCTGAGACCATACCTGTTTGGGACTCACTTCCGGGTTCAGACAGACCACATGCCCCTCAGATGGTTGATGCAAATGAGGGGTGAGAATCCAAAACTGCTGAGGTGGTCCATCTCCCTACAGGGAATGGACTTTACGGTGGAACACCGCCCTGGCACAGAACACGCCAACGCAGATGGTCTGTCCAGGTTCTTCCGCCTTAGTGAAGAGAACTCCCGGGAGGTTGGGTACTTCTCCCTACTTTCAGCTGGAGGGGACATGTGTTAGACTTGGCATCTTTTGGCGTGTTTCCCCTGACTTTTGCTTTCTGACCTCCTGGTTTTGACTCTGTTTTTGCTGGTGTAATGATTCTGCGCACTTTCCTCACTGTTGTCCAGTGGGAAAGTGCAAGTGCTCCTGTAGAAAATGTGTTATGGATTGGGGTTTCCCTGATTGGCCTATTTGATTTATGTGTCAGTCCCTAGTAAAGTGCACTGCGAGTGCCAGGGCCTATAAATCAAATGCTGTTGGTGGGCTGCAGCACTGGATTGTGCCACCCACGTAAACAGCCCGTAAAGTGGAACTCTGGCCTGCCATTGCAGAGCCTGTGTGCAGCCTGGGGCTGCCATGTCGACTTAGCAAGTGCACACACTTGCCAGTCCCTAAACCTTCCCTTTTCTACATGTTAGTCACCCCTAAGGTAGGCCCAAGGTACCCCTGTGGGCAGGGTGCATTGTATGTGAAAGGTAGGACATGCCCTGGTGTGTGTGGCATGTCCTGATAGTGAAATACAGCCTACTTCGTTTTCACTATTGCAAGGCTACCTGTTCCCCATAGGCCAGAATGGGCAGTTTTGATTATTACATCCTATGATTCTAACTGACCCAGGGAACATGGTAGAAATTCGAGTTTAGTATGCCTGAACTCAGAATGATAAAATGCATCTTTTAGTGAAGTTGATTTTAACATTCTGTGTTTGAAAATACCACTTTTAGAAAGTAGGTATTTTCCTGTCTAACCATCCAAGCCTGCCTCTGCTAGGTTGTGTATTCCTTGTCTGGAGTGTGAGTGACAGGGGCTGGGGGATTCCAGGAGACAGGGTGAGTCAGCACAGGGCTGAATAGCAAGATCTACATGTAGATGGGTGGGAGGAGTTGCACCTGGGACCTGAATAGGACTGTGCCTTCCCTCCACAATGCTGGCTCCACCTCCTGTGGTGTGTCTGATGTCCCTGGCCTACACTGCAAAAGGAAAGAAGGAGTCTTGTCAACAAAGTGCTCCAGGACTGAACAGAACTGGTTTGGACTAGGCAAAGGCCTCTCTGCCTTCAGAGAACAAAGAGAAATTGAGGATAAAAGGGGACCCAAACCCCAGAACTTTAAGAACTCTTTTGTACCAAGAAGACTGCCAAGAAGAAGAGCTGGAGAAGCTGTGAGGAGGAACTACCACTTTGCTGTGTGCTTTGCTGTGTTGGCCTGCAGTGGCTGCTTCTGTCTTGGGCAGTGAAAGGACTGGACTGAACTTTCTGCAATCTACTTTGTGAGTGTCTCCAAGGGCTTGAGGTAGAGCTTGCCCCCTGTTCAAGAAGTCTCAGGAACAGCAAAGACTTCAAGCCCGACGCCGTCTATGATGCCGCTGCCGACTCCGTGTCCTGAAGGTACCGCAGAGGGCACCGCCGCAACGCCGCACCGCGACCCTGGTCTCACCGACGACGCCTGCTGATGCCGCCACCGAGCCGCTGCTCGCACCGCGACCTGTGGGCACCGCACTCCGCACCGCCTCGCTTCACGACGACGCCTTGGTATCTCTGACGACGCCGCTCCACGCCGGACTCGACGCCGCTGCTTGCACCGTGGTTCGAGGGCACCGCTCGTAAAGTTACACGACGCACCACCCTCATCCCGCACCGCAGCCTTGGCCTACCAACGCCGGTGCCATCGACTCCAGTTCGTCAGCCGACGACAGCGCTTCAGCAATTACAACGCCGCTGCTGCACCGTGATCTGCCAGCACCGTGACGAGCACCGCCTTCATCTCACACCGCGACCCTGGTCTCACTGACGCCGCCATCTGACGCTGCCACCGAGCCGGTGCTCGCACCGCGACCTGAGGGCACTGCACGCCGCACCGCTGCACTTCGCACCGCAGCACCCGATGCCTGCCGATGCCAGCGCTCCTGACTTCAACAGAGAGGAGTTCGATCTGCAACGCATGTGACTTCGAGGGCCCCGACGACGCCTGCACCGACCTCCGGAACCGACGCCTGCGGACGCCGTGTTTTCGGAAGCTCACCGCGAGGTCATCGACGCCCTGCATTTCTGAATGCGGTCAGCCAGAACTCTTTGGATTTGTTTGTTCACGACGCCGTGATAGCCCCGGACGGAGCTATCGACATCCAGGAACTGTTTTTAAGGATACTGTGATAACTGAAGATTTTTAAAGAACTGTACTGTGGATTTTTATCGTTTTGGTCTTGTTTTAAGTATATAAAAATATTGGATATTTTTCTAAACTGGTGTGGTGTCCGTTTGTAGTGCTTACACTGTATTACTGTTTGTTATGTGCAAATGCTTTACACACTGCCTCTAAGATAAGCCTGATTGCTCTTGCCAAGCTACCAAGGGGGTGAGCAGAGGTTATTTTAGGAGTGTAACTCCCTTATCCTGACTAGGAAGAAGGGTCCCTACTTGGACAAAGGTACAAGCCCTTCCCAACTAGAGACCCCCATTTCTAACACACGCCCAGGCGCGGGCTCGGATGCACAAGGTTCAGACGGGCCAAGACCTGTATCCTGGGGATACCTTCCTCACATTGCAGCAGATGTGCGGGCCTTCAGCCCCCTCAGCGGCAGACACGCTACTTTACTATCAGCTGCAGGCAGCCTGTAGACAGAAATTTGGCACGTTACCGGCGTCCCCTCCACAACTGGCGGCATTAGAAAATATTCTCACTGTCGAGTCAAGCCGCAAGCTGATCACACGACTATACACCATCACACAAAGGGAACACCTAATTATAATGCTGATAGCCCGTGTCGCATGGGAGGAGGACTTGGGGGGCAGCCTTACGGATGAGCAGTGGGCCTTCAGCTGTAGCCAGCTAAAGCAGCTAACCCCGAACTATCGGCTCAGGTTAATACATTTCAAATACATACATAGATGCTACAGGACCCCCATACAACTACGACGTATGGGGTTACGCCCAGATGACAACTGTTGGAAATCTGGAGCACCACAAGCCACATTCATACATTTAGCGTGGCAATGCAGGCCAGTAGCAAGTTTTTGGGCGCAGGTCATACAATATATAGGAAGTATAACGGGGTTAACTTTGCCATGCACGCCTCAGGTGGCACTCCTGGGAATAGTCCCTCACATACCGCCAAAGACAAGGAAACTGCCAGCCATTTATTACTGATGGCAAGGAGACAGGTGGCGATACATTGGGGGGGCTACACACCCTCCGACGATGAAGGAGTGGGTCAGAGAAGTGACTTATTGCAAGACCCAGCTGGCAGAATACTGGGAGCTGCTACCGATGCGCTCCCGTCCCAGAGATATATGGGAACCCTTTGCGAGTTGGCTGGGAACTGTGGATATAACGGAAGTGTAGATGGATGCCGAGGGGCTCTAGGATCACGATATGAGAAGTGGTTCGGGCTACAAGAGACATTCTGTGGGACGGGTCGCAGAGGTGAAGGTCACATAGGTTGATTATCCCCTATCCTATTTGCATGGATGTGCCCCAGGACCAAATGCATAAAGTATTAAGTGTGCTGTCTAATATTCACAACCTACGTCCCGCGTGGCCACCATAATGAGGAAATGCTTATGAAAATGTCATGATTGCTGCTATCTATTCCTTTTTATTGATAAACCGACGGACGACGCTGTACTATGCTATTGTGTAATAAATGCCACTGGTTTGTATTTTTTGGTTGGAAAATGCTAATAAAAAGAAATTTAAAAAAATCACTAATGGATATCCAAAACGTCTGACAAAATATATCATCAATAACAGAAAGCATATGAGGCCATAGGTGCAATACAGAGAATGAGAAACAAAGTCTGGTGAGTGGATTGAAAGTTTCTGGTGCTCATTTAAAGTGTTCTGATACCTTCGGGTCGAGTTCACGCTATATAAAACTCCCCCAAAAAGACTATATTGTGTTGCATGAAGCCACACAACAGAGATGTCGCAGAGAGGTCTGTACCTCTCAGAGTCTAAAGGGAATCTGATTAAAGCTAAAGTCAGTGCTTAATTTGTAAAAAAAAAAAAGAAGTGCCAGGGCCCTTGTCAGGAGGTCACTGCAGCTTACACCACCCACAGTGGCGTAACAAAAACTCCTTCAGCCCCTAGGGTGTGGGGGGGCCCAAGCTCCAGGGGGCCCCTCAGCAAAAGTGGTAGGTGGTAGGACAGGGAGAGAGGGGCCCTCTCCATGTACTTGGCATGGGAGCCCCCTGAAGTTTCATTACGCCACTGACCACCCATTGCCTCTGCCAGTACTGCCAATAACCGCACCAACACAACTACTAGCCATGACACTTCTATAAGTAGGGCAATTCAGACTGTTACAGGTCACTCAAAGCTATAAGAATGGCTTGGGTGGCAGGGGTTAGTCATTTTTAATGTATATAGAAATATTAAACAATTGTTGGTGTGCGCATTCCAAAATTAGACAGACAACTCCACCATGTGGCAGATTGTCATAAGTTCCAGTGCCGACAACTAAGTGGCGGGGCCAAGCACCGGAAACCACCAGCTCAAATTAAGCACTGGCTAAAGTGTGATCCTCAATTATACCTACAACTGAATCTTTGAGAATCCCATGTCACATGTCTCATTATTTTCCATCTCCAAGCACTAAAACGTGGCAACTACACTTGAGATTTCTTTCCTTTGGTCCACATATTATAACGTCCTTGAATTCCTCCAGTCTCCCTATTCCGCATGAACAGTAGTCCTCCCTTCGTCTGTTAAGGCCTCTTGTTCTTGCCAAAAGTACTCCTTCCAAGCCACACTATCCCTTTCACACAATGTGCCTTTCTTTAACCATGAGCTCATGGAAGGGCACTTGCAGAGGAGAGAAAAACATTGCATCCAAATTAAACTTTCATTTTAAAAGTAAAAAATTAAGAAATCCAAATACTTAAGTCCTTTGGTCAACTTAACATGACAAGCATCTCAATACATGTTTAAAATGCATGATTACAGATACATTTACAATTATAATATAGGTATGGAGTACTATTCAATGAGTGTCTGAAAAGTTTCAGCGCTCCGTCCATCATCTCCTTGTGTTTGCTTTGTTCGCCCTAAGTTGGCAGGGTGTGCCCAGACGTGGGTCCCTTGCTCACTTTGCCACTGGATTCAAGCTAGCCTGGCTGATGAAGGGTGTTACCCAGAAACCGGTCCCAGGATGCTTGTTTCCGGTTCAGGGAAGACCTGGCTTGGCAGTTCGGGCTGGACTGCTCCCATGAGGCACAGGGTCAAGACTGATTTGCATATAGCTGGGTCTGAACTGAGGTGGCGAAGTGAGCTAAGGAATGATGATGGATTCAACCCAGATCTGTGACTGGGGGTGAGTGTCTGAAAAGTTTCATCGCTCCGTCCATCATCTCCTTGTGTTTGCTGTGTACTATTCAATCGAATACATATTCAGTTATGAAATAAATAAAGAGTATTATTCAAATGAGTACGCAAATATATGACAACATTATTCAAACCACACAAATGCAGGTATATATGGGAACTACAATTCATTGTTACTGTAAGGGTAATGTTAATATGCACACTCATATCAATGTTGAGATTTACACAGGAAATGCACTTTGTGTATCTGTTCGAGGGCACTACATTACGTTAATAATGTTAAGTCATACGAATACATAAGGCCATACGTAAACATATATGTGGCCTAGTCAAACATGGAAGGGTGGAGCCAAAATTAATCTGCTCCAGAGGGATGGATTGCTGTAGGTAAAAATGTCGCTTTTACTTTTGAAGAAGCAGCCAGAAACTACCTATGTACACAGGGTATGTCATCCAATGCGAGGAGCATGTCGAGCCGGGAAAAAATCTGGATATTCAGGTTAGCCAATACTCTTTTAATTGCAGGCACTGATGGGCTCCTGAGTACAGTCTTTATACTCTACACTCGGGAACCCAAGGCACACCCAGTGGAGTTTCAGGTGGTTGAGCCGACAATGAGGACAGAGGAGAGACTAGAACGCATCCTCCCGTGCTGGCCCGCCTCTCCCCGGGGCTCATGTTGTCTGCACTATGCTCCTCAAATCGCGATGCGCTGCAGCAGCTGTGACAGTTTGGCTGCTGCGGTGCTTCATGGGTGTTTTTGTGATCCTATAGGAATGCGTTTTCCTGGGGTTCTGTGTCTAAATTTGTACCTTCCAACATATCAAATTCTACCACGAATCATGCTGAAGCAAGGAATTGATTGGCTCACCACAGAAAATGGTAATGTGAGTATCCGTTTCCAGCTGGAGGCTGAACCCTCTTTTATAACTGGGTCTATGGAAATCAAAGCCAACTCGATAAAAGTCTGTCTGTGGAGTGAAAAACATGACAAAATGCAGGTAAAACCTGAGCATCCTTCTGTCTGCTAAGTGTTCAGTGTATTCTCTTCAGCTCCGATTCCAAGCAGAATTTTTCAAATGCTTCTTCAATTTCTGGGGCTATCTCATAATCATCACAATTGGGATCTCCACCAACAGATAAATCTCTTCCATTTTCTTCGAATTCAGGCAATAAATCTTCTCTTTCACACAGCTCCTGATACAATCTAGGTCTGCTGCAGTAAATAGGACGCCATCAGAAAAATAAAATGTTTGTTCATTGATAAAATAGTTGGAATCATTTTCTTGAGTTGCTTCGTATTTTCTCCATATCCGTTTTCGCTTTGTCTTCCAAAAGTGACTCAATCAACTTTAGAAACAATATGGCATAGATTAAGTTACTATCCACTGTATTTGCGAAAAGAGCAGTCAGTATATCCCACAAGCCCCACAAATACATGAGATTTCTTTCACATTTAAGGGAATGCAAAGTTTCTGTGTATTTCTTTGTAAGCTATGCAGAGTTCTATGGAAAATCTCACAACCTCATGAACAAGCAAGTTTTTAGGCTTTCCCCACTTTTGCAAGAGAAGTGCGTCTTTGAGAGAACTTATGGGACAAAAGGAAAGGTTGGAGTAAAAAATCTTCAAGCCAGTGACCATTGTGCATAAATGAAGGATTCAAAAGGTTAATTGGCAGAGAAAAAAATCTGCATAGATTTCCATCTTGCCTGGTGGGTTTGACTAAAGCGCATATTATCTTTCAGTGACCTGAAAATTATCTCTCAAACTCTGGAAAAAGCTTCACATGGGTGAATGTGAACTTAAACTGCAAATCTTCAAATGTTTTGCATATTGTAAAAACTAGGGGTGTGTGGAATTCGTGGAGTTTCACTCCGTGGAGTTTCGTGGAGTTACCCAAAAATTCTGCGAGATTCCATGGAGTTCCGCGAGCGGCGGGGTTAGTACTTCGCTCTGCTCACACCGGTTTTTAGTGCCGGGAGCTTGTCCCGTGCAGTGAAATCAGTGCAAACGGCACCAGAGGTTGCTGCTTCTTTCTGCCACTCGAACCAATTTTCTACTCAAGCGGCAGCTTTCTCAACACGAGTGGCAGCTTTCTCAACATGCGCAGTAGTGGCCTTGCCTGCATAAAATAAAAACCTTTGCACCCCCCTGCTCATTATACTAGCAGAATACTGAGGTTTAAATACATTTGCTACAGAAATATCTTTTCCAGAATGCTGACTACCAAATATAGATTTACAATTTTTTTACCATTTACCATTCTTAACTTTACATATGTACCTTCATAATATATCTTGAAGAAACATAAATATCGAGTTAAGCATAGTAAATGTATTGTAAATCTATACTTAGCTATATGCAGGTCCAATGGAGTTATGCGATTTTGCGACTGCAGTGTTTTCCGCAAAATTATTATTTTGCCACATAATCCATCAACTGCAGCATAATCTGCAGAATTTTTAAAACAAATATTCCCATGTAAAGGATGAAAAGTCACTAAAAAGGTAGCCTATATGTTGCAGTGCAGTGTAACTCCATTTGCAAAGGTTGCTTGATCACGTTTCTGTTACTTATTGCTGTATTTGTGTGCTAAACAGGTACTAATGAGGTGAAAACTTTGTTCAGACAGAACACAAACATGTAAAAATGACAAAATAATGAACTAACGCTATTATAAAATATATCGCGTCATGCTTCATAATTTATCTTTTCTTGCCACATAATTTGGTCAACCCTGCTACATAATTTGGTCCTCCCCTGCTGCACAATTACAGTGGCCCTGCCTATGTGTACTTCATAATATTTTAGTAGGCAATATGCTGCCTACAATATTTGTGTACTCTTTGTACTACTGTTGGTTAGGTTGGAGTGAGAATATTAAATATGACTTCTGCATTGTTAAACGCTTTTCCTACTGTTGCTTACATTGGAGTGAGAATAGTATATTTAACCCCCTCCTGAGTCTAATGCTTTTCCAACAGATGCTTAGGTTAGAGTGCGAGGAGTAAATCTAACCCCTCCAAAGTCAAACACTTTCCTTACTATGGCTTAGACTGGAGCTGGAGTAGTAAATCTGACACCTAAAAATCCAATGCCTTCCCCACTGTTGGTTAGTTTAGAGCAGGAATAGTAAATGAGACCCTTTCGCACGGTAACACTTTCCCTTTAGTAGCTTAGTTAATACCTTTTTAACAGTTTTATAGGTTGAAGACGAAGTTGTCAATTTTAAGTTTTAATATGTAGATTTTTTTTAGATGTGGTAAGTTTGGAATGTTAATTTTGTTTTATTTATGTTTTTTATTTAATTTTTATTTCAATGAAGTGTAGTTTGTTTGATATATATTTTTTTCTATTTATTAATTTAAATGTAATATTTTAGATGTGTTTTTTTGTTGGAGACATACCTATTTTATTACTTGTATTTTTGAATATTGCTTGTTTTCAATAATTTCTTTATATATTTTGTGATTTTTCAGTATATTTGTATCTTATTTAGTAACACTTTTCGAGTAATAATTCTGATACTGTGTTTTTAAAGAGTAATTTTAATTAAGTAGTTATGGTGTATAATTTAATTTTTCATTTTTTATTATAAATAGAAATTATGTATATATTACGTTTTTCAAACAGTTTAGTTCTTATTAGTATTTGTTATAATGATTGTAAAAAAAGAAGTTTATTTTTTATTAATTATGCATTATATATATTATATAGTTTTCCATACAGAGACCGTGATCCTATGTCTCACTCTATTTCACTCTTCACCTCGTGCTGTGATGTTCTGTGAAATCCCTACATGACATGATTGGAGCACTCCCCGAATCTCAGTCACAACACCAAAGCACGCCCCTCATAAGCCATATCTCAATCAACAATCATTCTTGTAAGCATAACAGGCATTTACTGGTCCATCATGGAACTGCTTTGGGTTTAAAAAGGGGTAGGAAAGTGCCCTTGGATGCTGATGGTCCTTGGGGGCCAACAACCCCTCCTGTTACCCCAAGTAAGTCTGACTCAGCGAGATTGCTGAGCGCTCATCCGAGGCCCCACCCCCTTTCTCCACCACTCTGCAAATGCATCTCCTGGCACACTATTGATTGGCGGATGAAGTCCCCTTGGATCCTGAGAGTCCTTGTGAGCCAAGAAGCCCTCCTGTTACCTCCAGTAAGTCCCACACAGCGGGATTGCTGAGAGATCAACGGAGTCCCCGCCACCTTTCTCCACCACTGTGCAAATGCACCTCCTGGCACACTACAGTTGGGGGATAAACTCCCTTTGGATGCTGAGGGTCCTTGGAGGACAAGAAGCCCTCCTTTTACCAGCAGTAAGTCCCACACAGTGGGATTTCTGAGAGCCGTTCGGAGGCCCGTCCCTTTCCCCACCACTCTGCAAACACGCGTAGTTGTGAAAAACCATAGAACTTCACTTAAAAAACCAAAGGTTATAGGGATGACATAGTTAGGAAATAGAATTTAAAAAAACCTTAGAAATTCACTGAAAAAACCAAAGGTTACAGGGACGTTATAAATAGGCTCAGATTTCACTCGTACAAAACCATTGAAATTCAGCAGTTATAGCTGCCTGAGCTAACTATAACTTAAGCCGCCGCAGTGCACTGCTTATGACCTCACATATTATATCACTCATGACCTGGTCAGTGACATTACTGATGACATCTCAAATGAGATCACTGATGACTTGAGGGGTTCCATTTTGTCATAAAAATTATGGTTAGTGCTGTAGAAGGAAAAATTAGGACATGTTTTAAGTGAGTTCTCAAATATCTACCTTTTCTATTTCATTAAAACATTCTGACATGTAGACTGAAACATGCACTTTCAACACCAGCAGCAGACTGCCAGTAAACTCCCTGGTGATCAGCAGTTTACTAGAGTCTTATGATGAGCAACTAGAGTGCCAACATTCTGAATTTATGCCAAAGATGTGGTGGCACATCTGACCGCCATCTTGATCGAATCGAAGTGGAAAACTGAAAGCATTTCCTACTGAAGATACTGCAGTAAATTAGGAGAGTATGGAGCTTCATAACAAATAAGTCTCCCAAGATGGCCACCAGAGAGAAAAGAGCACAAATGTAGCACCAATATGTCACCCAAATGTAGCCCAAGTATAGCCCAATGACAGAAGTGTGCAAAACACTTTGGGGCCGATTCAGATTCGGGCCGGAAATCTCTCTGACCGAGCTGGACCCGGAGAGATTTCGGACCGAATCGGACCCGTGCAGCCCGACCGAACGAGTATGATGCGTCCGTATGCTATCGTACTCAAGTCGGTCGGACTCCCATTGAAGTCAATGGGACCCGGTCGTACAACGCGTACGCGGGCTCCCATTGCCTCAATGGGTGCGAGGCGAACAAGGGCGCCCCTACAGCGGGTACGCGGCGAAGCGACTCGCGCCGTACACGCACAGGTAGGGGGACCCATGGGTCCCCCTGTGTGCGACTCGCGTGGCTACGCGTACAGGGGGGTCCGACACGGACCCCGGAAGTACGGCTCCGACTGCTCTTTCGAGCCAGACGGCGCGTGTCGGTCAGACTGCTCGCGGCGCGCATCGTACTTACCCGGCCGGGGAACGTCTCCATTGCGCGGTGCAAGTCGTGTCCGAGCGAGTCGGTCGGTGCGGTTAGACCCGGGAACGAGTCGGTCGGAGCGGTTGGGACGCCCGAACGAGTCGGTCGGCGATTTCGCATCGTACTCGCTCATCCGGACGCGCGTACGAATCGGTCGGGAAATAGGGCTCCGAATCGGATCCGGTTATGCCGAATCCGATTCGGAGCCCTACCGGCCGAGATCGGAATCGGCCCCTTATTGTTTAGTTGTTTGCATTTTTGTATTTCACAGACTTGACCCGAAGGTATTGGAGTGTTTTACATGAGCATCAGTTACTTTACAGAAAGACACATTCCTTTTTGACTTTAGGCATGGGGAGCTTAAGTGATTTCCCAGAATCACAGAATATCTAGCTGACACTGAAACTCAAACCTGGTTCCCCAGTTTTAAAGTCTGCAGCTCTGGCCGTAGTGCAGCATATAATCAAGTGATCAACTGGATACAAAAATCAAGATAGCAAATAATTTAAAAGTGCTTTGTTGCTGTTTGAGAACCCAAAAATACGTCCTCATGTTAGTTTTTTAGAGCACTAACCATCATTTCTATGGGAATAAGATCCTCTTATTTTTATATTTTCTAAAGGAAATGGTTTAGGTATTACAGTTTTGATTACATCAGGATGACGTCAGGTGTGCCACACTTTTGTAATAAATATAGAATGTTAGCAATCTAGTTATTCATTAGAATTCTGTGAGAAGGCAGATGTCAGGGGCAAGGACTCGGATAACTGAAGGCAGGTAGGAGGGTGCAGAGGCAACAAGTTGACCCAGCTGGGCAGGTGGGAGGGGCAGTGGCAGCACAACAGACCTTGGAGGGCAGGGGAAAGGGGGGCAGGGGCAACAAACCAACCATGCAGGACAGGCAAGAGAGGTTATGGCAATATAACAGACCATTGAGGGCAGAAGGACCATACAACCATACAAGCCAACAGACCCAATTCAGGCAGGAGACTCCTGATATTTCTAAGCTCAAAAGGAATTTTTTTTATTTGTCTCCTGCCTAAAACCTCTACTTTTTCAATGTAAGTCAATGGGAAAAATCAATTCCCAAGGTTTTTATTTCAAAATCTCCCTCTTACCAAGTTCAAAATGTTTGCAAATATAGCACATTGGATCACTAAGGACAGGAGTAATGGGGTGGGGACATGGACTTGGATAACAGAGGGGAGGAGGTAGATGGGCAGGGGCACCAAACTGTCCTTACAGGGCAGGCGTTAGGGGTTGCAACAGCACAGTACACCACACAGGGCAAGCGGGGCGGCAGTGCAGCACATTGGACCATGGAAAGCAATAGGGAGGGGAGAGGGCCATGCACATGGACAACAGAGAGCAGGTGGGAAAGAGGCAAGAGCAGCAAGCTGACCATACCGGCCAGACAGGAGGAACAGTTGCACTCAGGTGTTCATGTGGATGAAATACCACTCGTGCTCACCAAACATCTGTGCTCTCTAACTGCTAGACAATTGAAGTGAGCAGAGTAGGGTCACCATTTGGCCATTTCCTCTGAAATAAGCTAAAAACAATCAATGTAGACAATGTTCAGAGGTATTGGTTGTTTATGCAATTGTGGATAAAAAAAAGTTTTACAGAGCTAAAAATATGTTTTATGTGTTCGTAATGTAATGTGAAATGTTTGTACATTGACAATATATTGTGTTATTTTATGACTTATGTTGTTGTGTTCTCAGTGTATGTCTAATATGGAAAACAGTGTATGTCAGAAAATGTAATATAAAAAAAGATTTTTTCCTAAAAAACAATTTAAAAAGAACTAAACCATCTAAAATTGATCAAAATAAAATGTTTTAAGATCAGATTGATTAGATCTTTTGATCTTGGTACGAAAGGATGAATGAATGATTATCAGTATTGGCATTCTCTGTGGTGGTTTCTAGTTTAATGGCCCGGCCTTACTGATTAAGGGCCAAACCCTTCTGTGATTTGCACTTAAGCGCGGGTGCTGACTCGCGAGGTTTGTTGGTTTCACACCTAAGGAGGTGGTGTGCTTTTGGAAAGGAAAGTGTTGGACATAGCATAGTCCTTTGTGCGGTAGTTGTCTAGGGATGACGGAACAGGACGCCTTTTCATACACTGAGGATCATTAAAAAACTAATAAATACTCCAGCCCTCTCCTCCTCGGTCTCTCTAAGCACCAATGCAAAGCAACTTAACGAATCCGATAAACTTATTAGGTTAAAAAAGAAACAAATCAGGACTGAACTTCATGGACATTTCCTTTAAGAACATCTAAAGGCAGGCACAATTCCTGCTGGATTACAGATACCTAATATTCCAGTCATTTTTACTGAAGACGCTACTTACAAGAAAGGGTACAGTTGTATAGGTACAAAATGCAGAAGAGATTTGATGGCGCTCACAATAGAAACTGCACAACGGTTATCACAGGACCAATTGCGTGAAATAGCAGTTTTGGAACAGGAAATAAAGGACAATCAATCTTTATCAGACACAAAGGCACTTCTGGCTAAAGTTGAGAAGGAAATATTGGAATTCAAGGACTTTACAATTAACCAAAAAAGCTCCAAATTTGAAAAAGACAAAAAAAACTTTTCATTTGAAAGCCATATCCGTATCTACAAACGGATTTCTATTCACGCCCGGAATCAAGAAAATTCTTACCTGATTATTTTGCAAGGTCAAGACGTAATTTCATTTCCTTTTCAGAGACTTCATCTTCCTCAACAGGAGAATCAGATTCTGGCAAACCCAGTGGGAATCAAAATAGACAGGGATGCAACCAACACCAACAGCAACAACCTTTTTTAGAAAGAGGCCAACAGCTGGCCAGAGGACGCACACGATTTGTCAATCAGCCATGGGAAATGAAGACGAGACGTCAATATTACAAAACTTAGACGCCTCTCCCATTTTTACCTTATCCAACAGACAATTGTCTGAAATGGAGAACAAAGAGGGTCATTACGATGACTGGCGAAAAAAAATCCAACCGCCATGGTAGCGGAAAATTACCGTCCGCAGTTACCGCGGAAACACCGCTGACCCTATTAGGATCAACCGCCAAAATATTCCAACCGCGGCGGTAGGAGGCATCGAAAAACCGCCCGTAGACGGCGGAGATGGGCAAAATCCAACCGCGACGGTCGGGTTCACAGTGTAAACACACAAAACCGCCGCCATGCACGCGGAGGGACCGCCAATGATATTATGATATCCCCGATGTCACAGCGGTACGTTCCACTGTATCCGACCGCTTCGGTCGCTAACAGTAATGAATGTGAGATACGGCGGAAGGCCTGCAGCATAGCCATCGCTGCGGATGCTCCATCAACAAAATGACGGCCAAGGAAAGAAACACACAATAAGGCCACCAAATGCACACAGGCAACTAGCCCTGCCCCCAAAATAACCTGAAACATCCCAATGACACACCCCCATGGCAAATACAAACATACAAATCACAGGACAACCCACACAGCACACCTGACAGCATAACACCATCTTGACACACCCACATAGCTGAGCATAAAACCAGCCCCTTCCCTGACCACAATCCTTTGCAAAACGACTCAACAGAAGGAAACAACACCAGAGCACTAAGGAGAGCCAAACCTGCACACATCACACCACCACCACAGCACACACACATACCACCTACACCACCCACACCACCCTCACAACTGCACCCCAAAACATCAGCACAGCACACACCATGGCACCACAGAAAATGCCAAAATTCACAGACACTGAGTTGACAGTAATGGTAGATGAGATAATTAGAGTAGAACTACAACTCTTTGGTAGCATGGTCCAACAGACACCATTAGCCACAAGAACAAACATGTGGGTAAGGATAGTGGACAAGGTCAATGCAGTAGGGAACGTGCCCCGCAACAAGCATGAAATCCAGATGCGGTGGCATGACCTGAAGAGTGTTGTCAAGAAGAAGAGGGCCAAGAACCGTGAGCTGGCTGATGCGACTGGTGGAGGCCCTCCCATTCCACCAAAACCATTCTCTGCGTGGGAGGAGAAGGTGCTTGCCATACTGCATCCAGAGAGTCTTGAAGGAATACCCGGGGGAGTGGAGGCTGGTAAGAACCAACTAATGTATACCATGAAACTGCCATGTACTATCTTGCACAACTACAAAGCTACATCTCTGAGGCACAAGTACATTCATCTGCACCCCAATACCAAACACAGGTCTCACTGATTTAACATTCACCCCACCTGAATCATCACAAAGGTACACAACATCAACTGTGCTGTATGTGTCCAGGCAAGCAGCACTACAACTCCCACCAGCCACCCCTGTCCCACCTCTCAGAAGGAGGAGCACTCCCCCCACCCAGAAGCATGTGTCAGCCATTATGTGCTTCACCCTCACCTAACAGGTAGGTATCCATCTTCCCAGAGAGGGCTGTTTGGGGGTGGGAGGCCTGTACAACAACTCCCACCAGGCCCTCTTGTCCCACAGCTGAGCAAGATGGACTACTCCCCCCACCCAGAACCATGTGGCAGCCATTGTGTGCTACACCCTCACCTAACAGGTAGGTATCCATCTTCCCAGG
Organism: Calotriton arnoldi; assembly: GCA_963921515.1. Lineage (NCBI taxonomy): Eukaryota > Metazoa > Chordata > Amphibia > Caudata > Salamandridae > Calotriton > Calotriton arnoldi. The sequence goes on from CAWUFW010016080.1 coordinate 202,874, forward strand.
GAGGCATGTTTGGAATAGGGAGGCCTGCACTACAACTCCCACCAGGCCCCCTTGTCCCACAGCTGAGCAGGATGGACTACTCCCCCCACCCAGAACCATGTAGCAGCCATTGTGTGCTTCACCCTCACCTAACAGGTAGGTAGCCATCTTTCCAGGGAGGTGTGTTTGGAATAGGGAGGCCTGCACCACAACTCCTACCAGGCACACCCTGCCCCATCCCTCAGCAGGATGGAGCACTCCCTCCCACCCAGAAGCATGTGGTAGACATTGTATCACCACAAACAAACTGACAGGTAGGTATCCATCTTCCCAGGGAGGGCTGTTTGGGGGTGTGAGGCCTGCACCACAACTCCCACCAGGCCCCCTTGTCCCACAGCTGAGCAGGATGGACCACTCCCCCCACCCAGAACCATGTGGCAGCCATTGTGTGCTACACCCTCACCTAACAGGTAGGTATCCATCTTCCCAGGGAGATGTGTTTGGAATAGGGAGGCCTGCACTACAACTCCCACCAGGCCCCCTTGTTCAACACTGAGCAGGATGGACTACTCCCCCCACTCAGAACCATGTGGTAGACATTGTATCACCACAAACAAACTGACAGGTAGGTATCCATCTTCCCAGGGAGGGCTGTTTGGGGGTGGGAGGCCTGTACCACAACTCCCACCAGGCCCGCTTGTCCCACAGCTGAGCAGGATGGACTACTCCCCCCACCCAGAACCATGTGGCAGCCATTGTGTGCTACACCCTCACCTAACAGGTAGGTATCCATCTTCCCACGGAGGCGTGTTTGGAATAGGGAGGCCTGCACTACAACTCCCACCAGGCCCCCTTGTCCCACAGCTGAGCAGGATGGACTACTCCCCCCACCCAGAACCATGTAGCAGCCATTGTGTGCTTCACCCTCACCTAACAGGTAGGTAGCCATCTTTCCAGGGAGGTGTGTTTGGAATAGGGAGGCCTGCACCACAACTCCCACCAGGCACACCCTGCCACATCCCTCAGCAGGATGGAGCACTCCCTCCCACCCAGAAGCATGTGGTAGACATTGTATCACCACAAACAAACTGACAGGTATGTATTCATCTTCCCAGGGAGGGCTGTTTGGGGGTGGGAGGCCTGCACCACAACTCCCACCAGGCCCCCTTGTCCCACAGCTGAGCAGGATGGACTACTCCCCCCCCCCCCCGAACCATGTGTCAGAAAGTCCACCTAAAAATGACAACTGGACAGGTAAGCAGACAGTGCATGCACCCCACCATTCCTCAACAAAAGCATTGAGCTAATGACAACACAAGGCCTCACATCACAACAAAATACACCCCAATAAAATAGCAATTGATAGTATGCAGACAGCTAAGCGTATGTAACTGTGACAGAAACAGAACTGTGACTCAACCAAACCCATGTGTAAGCAAATCAGGGACCATATATGCACTGCACCGAATGCTATCTGTAAATTCCATGGGTGCTGAGCATGAAGGACCATAGTAACAATAAACAGGCATGGTCTGTTGAACAATGAAATCCAAGCACAGAACATTACAAAGGTATGCATGAGATAACAATGGTACAATGGCTAGTACATGTGCATATGTAACATCTGCCAGGAAGAGTAATCAGCAAAGATGCATCACATCAAGTTGTATAGCAGCCAGTTGTCAGATGACAACCTTTCAGTTTAATACCAAGAGCTTCACGTGGGGCATGGTATCCAATGACTTGTCACACCATGGAAAAAGATGTATGTACCTCCACATCATGTCATGACGCACATCACTGTGCAGACATACAATTCATGAAATACGTAACTGTGTGTTGCATAACATGTAAATAAGAGACATCAAACACAGCAAGCCTAATGGGTGTAAGTCAATGACTATGTACCCTCTGTTCCACAGGTGACCAACAACTGACTGCAGAGGACGACAACCTCAACCTGCAGAGCCAGTCTCCTCCCCCGGAACATGGACACTCTGATGCGGAGTTCCTGGATTCTTTGGATGAGGAGCTCCAAGCCGGCCCATCTGGTGTGCCAGGGCGCAACCGGTCACATGACCCCACTGCCCCCCACCCTCAGCAACAACATCAATGCTGACCCCTGCTGGAACGACCTGTGCCGCCACCACCACCACCACCACCACCACCACTACCACTGCTGCCTGCAACACTCGCCCTGCCCGAGGATACCCAGCCCACACCAACAACTGCGGAGGGCAGGGAGAGTAGGCGTGTGCCTAGAGTGGTGAGGCAACAGGTCAGTGATAGCAGGGCAGGTGGGAGGACAAGTGGGACTCCAACACCACAGGACACTGTGACCGAAGCCCTGGCTAACATCACCAGAGTTGTTGGTGCCTATGAACACACACAGGCACAAATGGGCCAGGTCCACGAAGATGCCCTGGAGCTCCAACATCTGCTGAGGTCCATGGACAACCGTATGGGACAAATCGTGGACCTCATGGGCCAGTTTTTGGCGGTACAGAGGGACAGGCCAGTGCCACATACCACACCTCTACCTCTCCCCGTTGCCACGCAGGATGACAGTTCATCATCCACCCCTGCGGGCACGGAGAAGGGTGACTCCTCAGACCCCACTGGCCCAGCAGACGATGCCCCCCTGCCAAAAGAAGAAGGGGCCGTCCAAAGAAAAACTTGGGACTCACCCGTGGCAAAGCACCTGCCAAACGCCAGTCAAAGAGCCAGCCATGATGGCAACACTCTTCACCCTGCCATTGACTCTGAACACTGTCCTTACCCACACTGCCATGGTAATGGCATCCGTCTGTTGGACTGTGTCACAATGTGGTGCCTACTCGATTGTCTCATCTACCATCACTGCCAACTCATTGATTCACCATTCACACTTATGTAAATATCCACTTCCCTCTCACATATACCCATAGAAAATAAACAACAATAACGCACCAATGTAGTTGTGTCTGCTCCATGTTTATCACAGTATGTGCAATGTTTACCATGGTTACAATGTCACAGGAGCATGGATTCTCTGTAGGCAAGGAGAGGCAGAAGGGACCTAGCAAAACACAACAGAACAAAAGTCACTAGTCAGGTGGTGGCATCACAGCCATCACACAACACATGTCATCAATGTACTCCAATATGCACACATTACAATGTGCAACAGTACCAACATAGACATCCTGTAGCTGTGCCAAACTACCCTGTACCCAACACATAGGCAGCCAGCACTGAGTCAACAACAGGATGCAGTCACAAAGATCACATAGACCTTTACGCAAACAACTACATCAACAGACAATGGACCAGTTGTACATTGTCACTCACCTTCAAGTGAAGTAGCGGTTGATGAGCTGCTGACGCTGGTCGACACCTTCCTCCTCTCCACTATCCTCGTCACTGGACATTTGTGGGATCGCAGGTGGGGGCCTCGGCTGGTCATCATCCTCCAGGATCAGGGGGATTTCTTTCCGTAAGGCCAGGTTGTGCAGCATGCAGCATGCTACCACTATCTGACACACCTTTTGGGTGAGTACATGAGTGCCCCTCCGGTCCTGTCCAGGCAGCGAAATCTCGATTTTAGGAGACCAAAGGTTCGCTCCACCACCCGACGTGTTCTCCCATGGGCTTTGTTGTAGCGGACTTCAGACGGTGTCCTAGGATTGCGTAGTGGGCTCAGCAACCAAGGTCTGTTGGGATATGCAGAGTCACCTAGGTGTGAAAAACACATACAGATTGAGTGATACAAATGTGGCAGAGGACAGCATGGCACACACAGCACACAACTTGACTCTGCCAACTCACCCACAATCCACGCCCGCTCTGGAAGTAGATTGGCCATCAGCTGGGGCACAATGCTGTTGCGCATGATGTAGGAATCATGTGCAGAGCCGGGGAACTTGGCACAGACATGCGATATGATCATATCGGCCTGGCACATTGATGGAATGTGAATGTTTACGATTCCTATATATGTGTTCCCGTGCCTGTGGTGGAACCAGGCCAACATGTGTGCAGTCAATAGCACCTACAACATTAGGGATGTGACCAAGGACATAAAAATCCGCCTTCACAGCCGCCAAAGCCGCCCTCCTTGGAAAACTTATGTATCGGTCTTTGTATTGCATCATGGCCCACAGGAAATCCCGTAGCACCATGCTGAAGGTGGGCTGAGACATCCCCCCTGCAATGCCCACCGTCTCCTGGAATGACCCACTAGCCAGGAAATGCAGTGCCGCCATCACCTTTGATTCAGTTGCTAATGCTGTTGGGTATGTCCTGCCAGCCCGCAGGTGTGGCTCCAACATGGCACACAGGTCTTGGATGTTTGTGCGGTCCAGACGGAATCTGCGTATTACGTCATCATCCTCAATGTTAGCCAGCAGGGTGACTGGACGATACACATTAGGTCGCCTCCTAGGTGAGATAAAAGGGGACACGTCATTGCAACAGAACGTGAGATGTGCACAAATCTGTAGCTTCTGATTGACACAGTGCAAACATTGACTGGCATCACAATGCAGCATACAGTGCAAGTCAAATGTCGTGACACCTTGAGAAAACATTGTTGTACACTTGTTCAGTATTCGCACAGTGAGAACAACCAACATGGAAACTGGCTCTGTGAATGCTAATAGTCACATTTCAAACTCTTGTGTAAACAGCCCTGACAGTATATGATACAGGACATGTGTGAAACAGAAACACTGCTGGCTTCCAAGTGGCTGCTGTATCTGCCACACATTCTTGTGCAATCATGACAGGGGACACATGAACGACACAATTTGTTCAGTTCTAAAGGACTCATTATGGAATTTGAGCCACTTCAAATCCACACAAGTTTAGAGACATTCACATACATATTCACAAGCCTGTGCTAATATCCAGTGTCATCAGTAGACATGCCATACATGCTGGTAATCACAATTCAAAGTCAGTCAATGACCAATAATGAAAAGCATTTGCAGATTCTGTGTCGCCGTGGATCAAGACACAATGACACCACTGCACAATAGCATCAACAAGCAGACAGATTGTCAATGTGGCACACAAAAAGTGGATAAGGTACGTGATCCAAAAGGAATGCAGACAAACGTTAATCTGCACTTAATTTGCACTATGACATGCAGTATGAAGGTAGAACTGCCCAAACACACAAATGAAGTACAACAGTTGACATGGAGCTAATCATCCAGCTGCTTGGAGACACAACAGTGCCACAAAAACAACCTACAACACCACCAGGACAAACCCACACCAGTATACCTACAAGTCGGCGCATGAACATACTGAGTACACAACAAAAACACAACAGCCTCATACACATAACACCAGCGGATGTCATTGCACAACACAGGTACTAGCAGGCACAGGTCGCTAGCAGGCAGCATAAAGTCGACTTTTATGCTGCCTGCTAGCGACCGTGCTGATCGGCATCGGTCTACCGCCGCCGGGATACTGACTACGGGCTCTATTTGTACCCGTGTATTATTATATTTGTGAGCTACTTTCTTAACCTACTTTGGATGCTGTTTGCTCTTTGTTACGAAATTACCTCAGGTCTTATACAAACCTGCACTTTTGAACTTTGGGAGCCATTGCTTGAATCGATATGAATTAATTTTGTGATTGGCTTATAATCCAGAATCACGTGGACTAACTGAATAGAATCATTCGTATGCGCACTTATACACAACCCTAAGGACCAACCTTGAAATAGTGCGGTTTCTTGAATATTTCTGTTATTTCTAGCTAGCCCTGACGAAGTTCCCGTGGCACTAGGGAACGAAACGCGTTGGCTGTGTGCCGGTTTTAATCAAACAACCTAGAATAAAAAGAAGAACTTTTGGGATTACTAGCGTGTTTCCTGTTTGACTCCGATCAAAGTGCACCTTCCTTTCTTGTGGACAGCACGATGTGTCCATTGGTGCCTTAAACGTGCTCAAACAACACTATCACGCCCATAGTCAACAATGTCATGCTGCACCCTCGCCGTAGCGAGCGCCTGGCACCAGCGGTGTGTCACCGCCAATGGCCCAAGACACACTCACCGTAGTGATAGGCATATACACATGATCAAATGGCGGTTGGCATGTCTGGCCACACAAATCACGGTCACTCATAGCAATGCATGCCACCCATATCGCGGTAGCTGCCGCCTGGCACCAGTGGTGTGTCACCGCCATGGCCCAAGACACCATAGCGGGATTGATAGGCATATACACATGGCTAATGGCAGTTGCCATGCTCCAACACCCAGATCCCGGTCACTCATAGCAATGCATGTGCCCGGAATCGTGGTAGCTACCGCCTGGCACCAGCGGTGTGTCACCGCCAATGGCCCAAGACACCATAGCGAGATTGATAGGCATATACACATGGCTAATGGCGGTTGCCATGCTCCAACACCGAGATCCCGGTCACTCATAGCAATGCATGTGCCCGGAATCGCGGTAGCTACCACCTGGCACCAGCGGTGTGTCACCGCCATGGCCCAAGACACCATAGCGGGATTGATAGGCATATACACATGGCTAATGGCGGTTGCCATGCTCCAACACCCAGATCCCGGTCACTCATAGCAATGTATGTGCCAGGATTCGTGGTAGCTACCGCCTGGCACCAGTGGTGTGTCACCGCCAATGGCCCAAGACACACTCACCGTAGTGATAGGCATATACACATGATCAAATGGCGGTTGGCATGTCCGGCCACACAAATCACGGTCACTCATAGCAATGCATGCCACCCATATCGCGGTAGCTACCGCCTGGCACTAGCCGTGTGTCACCGCCATGGCCCATGCATTGACAGCCAATGGGAAGCACAATCGCGGTAGCCTGATGCAAGTTTGAAAATCGCGGTAGGCGTGCTCCGCCGCCGCGGGCCGGTCATTGGATGCACTTGAAAGATGCACCACTGCGGTACCGCACGCCTGTCCCCTGCGGTGTGTCACCACCATGGACCATGCCCTTCCAGCCAATGGGAAGCGCAATCGCGGTAGCCTGATGCAAGTTTGAAAATCGCAGTAGGCGTGCTCCGCCACCGCGGAGGCGGTCATTGGATGTATTTGAATGAGGCAGACCTGGAACACCAATTGCAGCAGCTTAGAACCACAGAAACGAGCCCTGGGGGCTATATATGTGTGTAAGAGAGCCACACATTGCCACAGCTCACTGAGCCTGCTGCCTGAGACCCTTCACCTGCTGCTGCCTCCAGGACTGCTGCCTGAGACCCCTCACCTGCTGCTGCCTCCAGGGACTGCTGCCTGAGACCCCTCACCTGCTGCTGCCTCCAGGGACTGCTGCCTGAGACCCCTCACCTGCTGCTGCCTCCAGGGACTGCTGCCTGAGACCCCTCACCACCAACTGCCGCTGTCTCCTGCCCACAGTGATGGCGACGACTGAGAAGATCCGTGCCACTCCCTTCACCACCGAGGAGCTGGAGGTCCTGGTGGACGAGGTGCTCACCCAGTATCCAAGGCTATATGGTGCGCCAAATGTCGTGGAAAGTATCTCAGAGTGTGAGTGAGAGTGCAGGGGGGTACACATGAAGTTGATCTGCTGCAGTATGTGCGTGAGAGTATGGCGTTGGGTCATGCACTGCCTAGCATGCTGTTTCCAGGGGGAAGGTGTGTTTAGCCTATTCCACACGTTTCCCTGCCTGCACATCCAGATGTGAGGGAAATGTAATGTCTTGTCAGACATACAGTGAGGCTGCAACTTTTCAATTTAGGAGTCAGGGCAGTGATTGCCAGTCTGAATGTCTGTGTGTGTCCCTGATGTCCTTCACAGGCCCATCTGTGGCCTTAGCTTGGGTTGTTGTCCAGAGGGTAGTGAGGGAATTGTTTCTGACTCAATATGTGCCTCATCTCTAGTTCTGCACTGTGCTCAGGACCTCAATCCCCCAGGGTGACACTCTTGTTGGTCATTCACCTATGACACTGTACATTCCAACATTATTGTGCCCAGACCCTTCCATCACCACCAGCATGTGCACATACTCGCATGTGTTGGCACTGTTTGTGTTTCCAAATAGTCCCTCCATTTAAAAGATCAGATGCCCCACGTTGGACCTCTGTGTGACCCCAACTGGCCTGCACATTCACCACCCAATCTGACAGTGACACAACACTGAATGTACAGAGTGTCAAATCTGTGCTTTTCCTCTTGACTCTCCATCAATGAGCCATTACAGACATGTAGATTGCACACGACAGGCCTTGTGATGAGGGTTTGCGTTTGTGAGGTCATGTCCCTCAATGTGACCTCCATGACACAGTGTGGCAGTTTAAGGGCAAGTGCTTTGAGGGCTGTGCAGTGTTGGGCACAGTGAGTATTCACAGTGACATATGTAGTAATGTCTTGCATGTCTTGATATTCCCAAAAATTTGCAGTAGATGTGGTCAGCATACACATTTTGCTCTCTGCTGGCATCCTGCATGGCTATGAGATGGGCACTGCTGGCATCCTGCATGGCTATGAGATGGGCATGTACTGTGTCCACCCTCATACCTGCATGCATTAATGTGTGTTTCCCACATGATGATGTTTGAATGTCGCAGATTTATTGTCTCTGCTAAAGTTATGGCTGAGGTTGGGATGAGTCAGTGTCATGCTCCTGCCCTGGGAAATGGTGGTAGGTTACACTGATTATTGCACCCTCTTGTCTCCCATGTCTGCAGCTCAAAGTCAACCAGCGCAAGGCCGTGTGGAGGGCCATTGCTTTCAAGGTGCGTGCTCTGGGTGTCTCCAAACGACGGCGCTCCCACTGTCACAAGAGGTGGGATGACATCTGCCGGCTGAGCAGGAACGTGGCCGAGATGACACTGGGGCTGATCCCTCGGGCCGGCAGGTTGGCGCGGCGCAGCATGACACCACTAATGGCACGCATTTTAGCTGTGACGCAGCCTGAACTGGATGCACGTCTGAAGGGGCATCAGCAGCAAGCTGGTGGTGAGTATTCTGTGAGTGTGACTTTGGGTGTTGTTTGGCTGCATGTGCTCCAAGCCTGGGCCAGTGCCGGGCTGTGATGTTGCTAGTGTGATGCAATGGCGTGTAAGTGGCCGCGGTGTTGGGTGCAGTTGTCATGCATTCCCCCTACATGTACCTTCCCATGTCATTGGTGTAATGGCCCTTGACTTCACATTTGTAGTTGTGGACTTCTGGTAACATCTTCATTGGGGTAGTCACGGACATCCCATGTCAGGGTCCGGCAGAGTGCATAATCTGAGTGTGCCATCATCAATGTGTGCATTGCCTGACGTCTGATTTGTGCTGGCTACACATCTAACACCAATGTGCAACTGTAGTTGTGCCCCAAGATACGACATGGTGGATGGAATGTGCTCATGGCCATTGTGGGCGTATATGTTGGAGTCTGTCTCTGTGTTGGACACTTCTGCTGGCTCAAGATGTGACAGTGGCAACATGTTGTGAGTAGAAGCTTTTACCCCCTCAGGGCCCTAGGTGTGCACAGAGGGATATGTGTGTCTGGTTAGATGGAGCCACCAACAGGCTAATTGGCTGTGTGTTCATCACATGGGTGAATTATGCCAAGTTTGCATTATGACACAGTAATTTCGATGTTTGGATTGAGGTTGCACAATGTTACTGCCCATGGTGTTGTCCAACATGGATGATTGTTCATCATTAGTGATGCTTTCCTTGCAGATATTTGTAATCTTGATGCCAATGTACTGATCCTACCTCTCTCTCTCTCTCATGCAGCATCTCACATGGGCACGGAAGGACAGGGGACGGACACCAGTGGTGAGGCATCAAGCACAACTGCTGCACACCAGCATAGTGACACGGATGTCACCAGCGCATCAGAGGGGGACCGTAGTCTTCTAGAGGACTCACAGCCAGAGACGCAGACCTCTACATCATCTAACGACGGCAGTGATGCATCTGTTTTCGGCCACAGGAAACGGGGAATCTGCCTCCTCGTCCACCACACAGCGTTCAGTGCCCACCCTCCCTGCTACTCCCACTGTTGCTGCCCGTGTTCGCACCACAAAAAGGGAAGAGTGTCCTTCATCCCAGGCACGGCTGCCCCTGCCCCTGTCCCCCTGCTGCCATCAGTGCTGAGTCTGTGGACCTTTGCGCCAGCTGTGTGTGGGTCAGACAGCTCTCCTCAATGCCTTCCTGGACCATGACAAAAAATGGCACAGGTGGTGGCTTACATGGAGGGCGTTCATTCCGACGTGGGTGGGCTACACCGGACTGTACAGTCTCTGTCCTCTGCAGTGACAGCAGCCATTCAACTTGCCCAATCCCATAGTCCTGCTCCAGTCCCTAGGCCCACCACCCTGCCAGTGGCCACATCTGATGATAGTGACCACACACCCCAGACATCAAGGGAAAGATACAGCACACGCAGCACACGGCAGCAGCAGCCCAAGCTGTCCAGGCTGCAGACACCATCCCCACAGAAAGGTAAACCCACATCAGAGCGCAGAGGCAAAAGCCCTTCAGGCCACACCCAGGGCAAGGATGGCAAGAAGCAGGCCTGAGGCTCACATGCCTCAGAGGCATCCCCAGCCAAGGACTCACCTGTCCCAAAAGTGTCTCGCATAGACAAGCACACAGTTTCCGTGCCCAGTGACAAACAGGTGCCTGCTAAGGGTACACGTAAGAAGAGCTCCAAGGCAAGTTCACCCACAACATCAACTCCCATCCAGAGCCCTGTGAAGCAGGGAAAGGAGACCACTGTAGGGGGGTCACCTGGTAAACAGGTGATGCAGGGGCAGAGGCAATCTGGGGCCAAGCGTCCCAAAGAATCCAGCACATCCCCAGAGGGGGGACCAGCATCTGCACATGAGCCTGCTTTTGTGACGAGTGTGCCTGTTGTATACACCCCACTTGGCATTAATCCCAGGACAGGGAAGCCATATCAAATCCCCAAGAAGCGGAAGGGCACCCCTCCAGATTCTCCCACACACACTGGGTCTCGTGCAAGCATGAGTCCACCTCCACGTGCCACCACCCTACCTGGTCCTAGCAGCCCTCAGGCTTCCCAAACCACTGATGGCTCTGCCACACCTGCACCTAGCAGCCCTCAGGCTTCCCAGACCACTGATGGCTCTACCCCAGCTGGGCCTCTCTCTCCCCGAGCCAGTACCCCAACTGGCCCCGACAGACAGCCACCTCCCAGTCATACTGCCAGCCAAGTCTGAGTGTTAGTCCCCCTCACACACATGTCTCTCCCACAGTGGTGCCATGGACTGCCCATTTTTGACACCCTGAGTGTGTTGCTGACCATGGCAGGGTACAGTACCACACATTCCCAGTGCTGGATTTCATGTACTCACTCTGCACTTTTTACTGGCCCTTGGCCTCGTTGTTGACTGTTGTTCTAGACTTGCCTGTGCAGCTTCTCATGTACCTCACCTGCACTGTGTCCTGGCCACTGGCCTTGTTGTTCACTGCTGTTTGCCCCTTGCCTGTGCAGCTTCTCATGTACCTCACCTGCACTGTGTCCTGGCCACTGGCCTTGTTGTTCACTGCTGGTTGCCCCTTGCCTGTGCAGCTTCTCATGTACCTCACCTGCACTGTGTACTGGCCACTGGCCTTGCTGTTCACTGCTGTTTGCCCCTTGCCTGTGCAGGATCTCATGTACCTCACCTGCACTTTGGACTGGCCACTGGCCGTGCTGTTGACTGATGTTCTAGACTTGCCTGTGTAGCTTCTCATGTACCTCACCTGCACTTTGGACTGGCCACTGGCCTTGCTGTTCACTGCTGTTTGCCCCTTGCCTGTGCAGCTTCTCATGTACCTCACCTGCACTTTGGACTGGTCACTGGCCTTGCTGTTCACTGCTGTTTGCCCCTTGCATCTGCAGCTTCTCATGTACCTCACCTGCACTTTGGACTGGTCACTGGCCTTGCTGTTCACTGCTGTTTACCCCTTGCCTGTGCAGCTTCTCATGTACCTCACCTGCACTTTGGACTGGTCACTGGCCTTGCTGTTCACTGCTGTTTGCCCCTTGCCTGTGCAGCTTCTCATGTACCTCACCTGCACTTTGGACTGGTCACTGGCCTTGCTGTTCACTGCTGTTTGCCCCTTGCCTGTGCAGCTTCTCATGTACCTCACCTGTACTGTGTCCTGGCCACTGGCCTTGCTGTTCACTGCTGTTTGCCCCTTGCCTGTGCAGGATCTCATGTACCTCACCTGCACTTTGGACTGGCCACTGGCCTTGCTGTTGACTGATGTTCTAGACTTGCCTGTGCAGCTTCTCATGTACCTCACCTGCACTTTGGACTGGCCACTGGCCTTACTGTTCACTGCTGTTTGCCCCTTGCCTGTGCAGCTTCTCATGTACCTCACCTGCACTTTGGACTGGTCACTGGCCTTGCTGTTCACTGCTGTTTGCCCCTTGCCTGTGCAGCTTCTCATGTACCTCACCTGCACTTTGGACTGGTCACTAGCCTTGCTGTTAACTGCTGTTTGCCCCTTGCCTGTGCAGCTTCTCATGTACCTCACCTCTACTTTGGACTGGTCACTGGCCTTGCTGTTCACTGCTGTTTGCCCCTTGCCTGTGCAGCTTCTCATGTACCTCACCTGCACTTTGAACTGGTCACTGGCCTTGCTGTTCACTGCTGTTTGCCCCTTGCCTGTGCAGCTTCTCATGTACCTCATCTGCACTTTGGACTGGTCACTGGCCTTGCTCTTGTCTAAATTTTGCTGCATAACTGTGTAAAATGTAAATAAAAATAAATTTACTCCTGTTGTCTGCCTTGTCAGTGTCTTTGCTAAATAAAGGGTTACTGTGTGGGTATGGTTTACTGTGACACATGCTCTATATGCCACTTCAACATTGCCAATGTCTTGTTTCCTCTGATCATGTTGTTTCAAGTTTGGTGTCCCAGACTTGTGCATCTGTGTGTGTTGGCTTAGATGTAGGTGTGTTTGCTGTGGACTGTTTAACTTCCTGGGTGTGTTGTTGTCTGTGTGATGTTTAGATTGTTGTTGTGTGTGTTCATGGTGTGTCACTCATCTCTGTTTGTAACTGGTATGTCTGTTGTGCACACACTGCTTGGTGTGCATGCAATGCTGTGAGTGTATGTTGCCTTGTCCTTGCCTGGTATGCACCCCCTGATGGGCCCCTGTGCACCCCCTGATGTTTAGCATATTGATATCTTTGCATGTGCATGTGTTGTGTCTGATGTGGCTGTGTGCAGTGTTTGTGTTGTGTTGTCTCATGCAGTTGACAGATGCTCTGTGTGTGGTGTTCTATTTGCCTGTCAGTGTGTGTGTTTTGTTGTTGTGCTTGATTCAGATGTGTGTTGCCATTGTGGTGTGCCTTACTTGTGTGTCTGTCACATGAACTGAGGTCTATTGTACTTCCCGTGCTTGTTTTAGGTGCATCCTTGGTGTTTTCTCCTCTCATATTTGATGTGTCTCTTGTCATTGTTGTGCATGTGCAGGCATGTGGTACACTATGACACCATTTTGAGTTGATGGGTGGTGTGGTATGTCTGTCTGTGTGTCATTGTGGGCCCATTTCTCCCTGTTTGTCTCCATTATTGTTTTGTGTGGATGCACTTCTTATATGTGTTGTGGTATGTTGTCTGTGCATTTTTCCTGACTAATAAGGTTGTGTACTCCTGTTGTGTCTGTGCTCCCATTGAATTTCCACTGTTTAACTGCACAGGTCCTGTCTGTTATTGTAGTAGTTCTGTGTGTGTTTTGATTGTGTTCTGTGTTTGACTGTTGTTTTTGTGCGTACAGTGGTTCTGCCATACCTGTGTGTTTGTGATGTTTGTGGATACCCCCCAGGGGGTGTGTTTGCTTGTCAGTGTATTGACTGGACATTATTGGCAAGCTTCTGTGTGTTTGTCACTGGTGTTGTGTGCTGCAGGTGTGATGGGTGTGGGGGTTGTGTGAAGGTTCATACTTGTGTTTGACAGTCATGGAGTGTTGCAATGGGCCCTGTGTGTTGTGCTGCTGACATACTCCTGTGATGTATTTGGATGCAGATGTGTGGCTGATCAGTGTTAGACTTCATACTCTTCCTTTCATCCCTGTGCCTATACATGGGTTGCCTTGCTGTCTCCCTGAGTTGTTGCAGTGAGGTGACTGTGGTTTGACTTCACTCACTGTGACTGCCATGTGTGATTTGTTGGGCTGGGGTTGTTATATGTTCCTTCCCTTGCATGTGATGTACACATGCTTGGTGTTCAGCTCCTTGCCATTCCATTGTGTGCACCTCACTTTAGGTTTCCTATTTGTTGTCCTCCATTGCTGCTGGCATGTTGTCTGTGTTTGTTGCTGTGTGTCAGTGTGGGGTATGTCTGTGTGACTTGGCAGGCTGTGTGTCCATTAGAGTGTTTGTTCATTATCTGTGTGTGTTTATTTTGTGCTTGGACTCAGTTTACTTGCCATGAGTGTGGTGTTGTTGTGGTGTGTGGGTTCCCCTGGCCCTGTGCTTCTACGCGGTGTGTTACTCTGCAGCCACACCTGATGAGGCTGTCTCCCTAGTTGTTTGTTGTGTGGTGCAGTGTGTGTGTTCACCTGGCTGGTTTTTGGGCATGTGGGAGCACAGAAGGGTCACATGGCATGTCCCTTCATGTTGTGGGTGGGCCTAGTGTGTGGAGCGTGGAGGTGTTGCCCTGTGTACTTTGTGCACTGCCCATGCCTTGCGCTGGCCCTGCCTATTACGTTGTGCGCATTTTTTAACGCGGATTCACCGCTGCGGTCACGTGAACTAAACATTATTTCAAGATCGCTGACATGGTGACCTGGATGAGGAGGGGTGAACTAGTGGCAGGTAGGACATGTGTGGCTACACCTGTGGTTGTGTTCCTGTCCCCACCAGGGTGTCTGGTGGGGACAGGAACCTTACATCAGCCATGGAGTTGTGGGTTGTGTTTATGTGCAGAGTTGTGTGATGGCGTACCTGCGGCGGCGTCCGCCACGGTCCATGGCTTGCTGGAGGTGTATCATGTACAGCGCCGGGAAGACGTGTAGTGCCGGATCCATGGTGGTCGGCTCCGGTATTCACTTTTGCGCTCCGCTGTGGTGCTTCCGCCTGCTCTGATTGGCCGGTTTCTCCGCTGCGGTGTGCCTGGCTGTTTGGCGCATCCTAATTTGTACGGCGGGAGGGACGTCATTCCGCACGGCGGTGGCTCGCGATTGGTTGACTGGCGGGCGCGTTTTGATGGCGGTTCACGTCGCACCGCGGCGGTCGGAAAATGGGCTGTGTTTGACCATTGTAATATGGCGGACGTGTGCACCGCTGCTCACGAGCGGAAAACAGCGTTTTCTCCCACCGCCAGCATCGCGGAGGTGCATCCGCCAGTCATCGTAATGGGCCCCAAAGTTCTGAAGAAAGGACTGTCATTTGTTCCAACTAGAAACACGGATTTTGTCAGAATGAAAGCTGAAACAATGGAATTTTGTCGTAAACTCAAACTCAAGGCATATTTCTCTCAAAATATTCATCAAGCTCAGAAATAACTGGATTAAGAAATAAATCGGATTTCTGCCCTCCAATCAATAAGATACCAAAGGAAATTCTTAACTTTGAGCAAACGGTCCTGTCAGCAATAAGTGACATGGAAAGGAGAAATACCTGTGTGAAATATAACATGTCCAAAGGTGAAATAGATGCACTAAGAGATCTACAAAATGACACCTCAATAATAATAAAGCCTGTGGATAAAGGCGGAGCCATCGTCATCTGGTCACCATTGGAATACCAAAAAGAGGCTTTAAGACAGGTGCAAAACACAGAACAATATAGGAGACTTTCATGTGATCCAACGAAAGAAATCCAGGGTGAAATAGCTACACTTATCAAATTTGGAGCGGACTCTGGATACATGGGCCCAAAAGAATTCAAATTCCTTACAAAACAACATCCCCGAATTCCTGTGTTATATTTGTTACCCAAAATACATAAGGACGAAAAACATCCACCAGGCCGCCCGATAGTTTCGGGGTGCGATTCGGTCTTGGAACCGATCGCAAAATATGTTGATTTTTTCCTCAAACCTTTCTTGGAACAAGTCCCTTCGTATTTAAGAGACACCATGCACTTTATAAATTCAATTCAGGACATTGAGTTTACTGAGACAACACAGAGACTGGTCACATTTGATGTTGTGTCCCTGTACACGGAAATTCCCCAAGAAGATGGACTAGAGGCAATAGAATCTTTCCTCTGCTCAAGGCCCAAACCAGAACAAGTGCCAACTGATTTTATCATCAATTTGGCAAAAATCTGTCTAAAGCGGAATTATTTCAAGTTTGGTGAAGACTTTTATTACCAAGTTAAAGGAACCGCGATGGGTTGCACATTCGCTCCAGAATTTGCTGTACTATACATGGCCAAATACGAAGAAAGATTTGTCTTTAATAATAACCCATTTCAACATCAAATAATATAGGTTGGGTAAGATATATCGACAATATATTCTTTGTATGGACTGGCACAGAGGATACACTCATGTAATTTTAAAGGTGGCTCAATGATCGTACACCAGATATCAAATTCAGTGTCCACCATAATGACAACCATATCACATTTTTGGATGTAGAGGTATACGCATCGGAAGGACGACTCAAAACAACACTTTACACAAAACCAACGGATAGAAATAAGGCCTTACACTACAACAGCCATCACCCTCGGAGTTTAAGAGATAATCTCCCGTACGGCCAGTTTTTAAGGATCCGCAGAAACTGCACAGAGAAGAACGAGTTTCAACTCCATGCCAATAACTTGATCTCCAAACTTAAAGATCGTGGCTACCTAAACGACTCTTAAAAAGATCAATGAAAAGAGCTTGGTGGACACAACGGGAGGAATTACTAACCAAAAAAATAAAACCACAATTGGAGCAATTGGTGTGTGTATCCACATTCTGTACAAAATCCAATCAATTTAAAAAAATCATTAACCAAAACTGGCATTTGATCACCAACTGGGACAATTCTTTCACAAAACCATTGTTTGCCTTTAGAAAAGAAAAAAGTTTGGGGAATCAACTAGCCGGGCATCCCTTCCTAAATCATCATCAAAGATGGACATGCGCCAGTACCTGAATTTACCTCCAATCCAAGGACATCATAAGTGTGGGACATGTGTCTGCTGCAGCCAGACAATAGAAGGCAATTTGTTTTCGTTTGAGTCAAAGAACTGGAAACATAAACATTCACAAATTACAAAACAAAAAATGTTGTGTACGGAATAATTTGCCCATGCAACAAACTCTACATTGGTAAAACCAACCAAGAAATACGCCAGCGTATTTCTCAACATAAATCGCACATCCGGAAACGAATTGTTACAGCACCTCTGGTTACGCATTGGTTGGACAGCAACCACACAGAAACTGATTTTAAGTGGACAGTGATCTCATCTATTGAACCGAACGACAAAGGAGGCGACTTGGACCGGAAATTGAGCCCACGGGAGGCGTTCCTTATTGTTAAATTTAATACTGCAAATAATGGTCTGAATGAACTGACAGAATTACATAATTTATGAGCATCACTCATCGCTACTGTTATACATGACTCCTTTATCTGACCAACAATATTGAGGCCATCAAGCTTGACCATATTCCTTTGTGAGACCTTCTTTGTGATTAGACCGGTAATGATTTTCTATGGAAACATCGAAGACTCTATTGGCCCCTAGCGAAAAGATGATTTTTGTCACGAGGTGTCTACCACAATACAACTCACAGTCTGGGATTTATTTTCTCCTAGCTCTTCTAGAATAACCAACTATGGCACACATATCACTCGAGTAATTGAAGGAATTCCGCAGTCATGCGCACATTTAACAAGTATTGTTTACAGTTCTTATATTTGGACATTTCTGAGACACTGTTCCTCCATGAAATTCATTGTTGCCCTTATTCTCCAATTTTTATTTAGTTGCAGTGATTTTTCTTTTTGCAAGACACAACGGGGGATATTCTCAAGAAGGGGCGATAATCATCGCCAACCTAGGTGAACGCAATTTTACATAACGCAGTCTATCGCGGGAAACTAACGCCATGTTAACGGCATATTCTCAATACGCCGGCAACAGGCGATAGTTTCCCGAAAACGCGTCAAATGTCCGCGTTAAAATTACCGGGACGCCGATAAAAAAGCAAACCTGAACGTGTAAAAAGTGGCGATGGGCCCAACAGCGATCAAAAAATCAGCGATAATCAGCGCCAGGCTTGCTATTCCCACGTCAGGCGGGAAAAAGCACCATAAAAGCCGCAAAAAAAAATAAAATAAATAAAATCAAAACCCAAACAACTGAGAAGCAGCATGGAGGAAGCTGGAGCAACTACAGAGGCCAACCAGAACCCCACAAACCCCCCGGAGGACCAGCCAGGGACCTTGGGGAAGGAGAAGGGCAAGGAGAAGAAGAAGAGGAACCCGCGATTCAGTCCGCAGGAAAACAAGATCCTGATTACGGAGGTGATAGAACACCACCAAAAACTGTTCATCACCTCCACTGTGTCATTGGCAACTAAAAATGCAATGTGGCAGTCCATCTTGGCCAAGGTGAATACAGTCGGAGTGAAGAGAAGGGAAGTGGACGACTGCAAGAAGCGCTAGAATGATGTGAAGCGCAAAACCAAGCTGAAACTCGCTAACAACCGGAAAGCAGCAATGCAGACTGGAGGTGGGAGTCCAGTGCCACAGCAGGAGCTGGATGAGATGGAGGAAATGGTGTCCACAGTCATCAGTGGGGAGACGGTGGCAGGAGTTGGGGGACCGGACACTGCTCAACATGACCTGACCCAACAGGGTGAGTAACGACCAGGGACTGGGGGAGATGGGCACAATGGCACACATGCACAATTAAGTATAGCACAGTGCACACCCACAATGACTCTGGATCATGTCCCTGATCTCCTTGGCATACTGCAGCACACATAGAAACAGCAAGTAGGCCCCCGTCGACAATGTGCACAGAGGGGGCCCTCCCCACACATCACCAATCTCACAACAAACCCATGCACATGTGCTGAACCCAGCAAAGCTGCGGGTCCGTGAGCCACACTGACAATGCAAGTGACACTGCATGACGATTAGCATGGCTGCAGTCCAATTATCATGACATGGTGCACACCACGACACTGAGGTGGCTGAGTGTGGACCACATCCGTGAAGGAGCAGGTCACACTCTGACACATCCACTTGCATAAACAACCCCTGACTTCAACAAGACATCTGCGGACAAACCATGCCCAAGAGTCCCAACTCCCACCAAGAGCCCAATTTACCCAAGTCTGCAACATCTCAGCACTGTATAAGCACAGAAGTGAAAGGCACACCGCCTGAAAGCGATAAGGGCCAGCAAAATCAGAGCTGCAGGGGCGACTCTCCCACAATGCAGCATACACACATAAGAATCAGAGCACACCAACATTGACAACAATGTGGTACAAACTGCAACACTTCCACAACAGAACAGAGAACACAACTGCTGCCGCTTGTGTGTAGAAACTGGCCAATCACATTTGGCATAACAGGAAACTGTGAGATGATAATGTACAAGTACAACCTCACATCCCTGATGGAGTAGAAATGTCCACTGTCCCGCATCAAATAGGCATCTCCTCCCAAACAGTCACAATGTACATTGTCATGCAGTCTGTTTGCAAACTTGTCCAATGCGTGAACATACATGGAACACACTGTTAAACTGCATCTCCCCTTTACATTGCAGAGGGAGAATCAACACCTCCTGCAGAGCAGACCGTACATCTCTTCACTGATGATGAAGAGGACCTCCACACCATCGACACTGACGCCCTCCAACAGCTCATGGACACCCTCAGCACCTCACCCCCAGGAGCAGGGCAGTCCAGCTGTATCGAGGAGACCCCACCCCCTGCACAGACCACGCAGCAGGAAGCACCCACCACCACGGCTGTCTCCCAGGACCCCCACGACCAACACATGGCATTCCAACGCCGTGTGTTAGAGGGCCAGAAGGAGATGGCTGATCAGGTGCGGGTGGGGTTCGACCTCATGGCAGCCAAACTAGATGCCATACGTGGGTGTCTAAGTCCCATCAGGGACCACTTACAGTCCCTAACGGGCACCCACAGTCCGCTCCATGCTCTCCAACAAGCCATGGCTGACATCGCTGGAGTCATGACTCTGAGACAGGAACAACTGTGTAGTCAGAGTGGCTCCAGCCATGTCAGCCGGTAGTTGGGACACATGCGGAGGATCACGGAGCGGATGCAGGTGGAAAGAATGGCTGCCACGGCTGCACACCAGCGAGATATAGCTGGGATCTTCCATGCCCTGCAGATCCTCATCATGGCATTGCTGCCACAAGGCCTGGCGCAGATGAATGCTGCTGATACTACTCCAGCCACATCTCCGCCCCCTGATGTTTCAGTGCCTCACAGTGCGGCATACAATCCACCTCCGGCCCCTGATGTGTCAGTGCCACACAGGGTGGAGAGGTGTGGTGCAGCGGCCAGGGCAGCTGATGTCGGAGCACAGGGCTCACGGTTCGATCCCCGGCTCCGGCAGCAGCTCAGCTCAGCACCATGTGACTCTGGGCAATAGCTCACTTAATTTCCACGACGGCCCCCAGCGCCTTGAGACCCGTAAGGGTGAGTAGTTTGCGCTTTACAAAAACGGATTTAGATTTAGATTTTACAGTGCGGCAGACATAACACCACCACCCACATGTGAGGCACGGATCAGTGACTAAATATCGAAGGACAGAATATCGACTGTCCAGAATATCGATGCCAAAATATCGAGGGACAGAATATTGAGTCCCTATCTACAAACAGGTAAGTACTAAAATATCGAGTACAAAATATCGATGTTTAAAATATAGTTAACTAAAATATCAAATTTTTTAAATGTATTAAAAATAATATAAAAGTAACTAAATAATAAACACAATTAAATAAAACATAGTTAAAATAATGTAAAAAAGCTTAAAATGTAAAAATAATAAATGTAATGTAAAAAAAAACATATTAATTCTTTTTTAACATATATATATTTACTTAATAATATTATAAAATAATTATTAATCTTAATTATAAAATATTTAAAACATTATTAAAAATATATTTACATATATATATAAATAAACATATTATATAAATATAAAAATAAATAATATATAATAATTTAAATAATTAAAGTAAATTTTTTTATGTTAATTAATAATTTACACTACATTAAATATAACAAAATTAAAAACGTTGCAAAGCTAAGGGAATAAAATGAGTATTCACACTCCAACAACTGCAAAAGTAGGGAATTTGTTGGATAGCGGGTGGGTACAAATTACTATTCCCACTCAAGTGAGTGGAACAGTAGGGAAAGTTTTGGATAGCGGGTGGGTAAAAATTACTATTCCTACTCCAGCGAGTGGAACAGTAGGGAAAGTGTTGGATAGCGGGTGGGTACAAATTACTATTCCGACTCCAGCGAATGGAACAGTAGGGAAAGTGTTGGATAGCGGGTGGGTAAAAATTACTATTCCTACTCCAGCGAGTGGAACAGTAGGGAAAGTGTTGGATAGCGGGAGGGTAAAAATTACTATTCCCACTCCAGCGAGTGGAACAGCAGGAAAAGTGTTGGATAGCGGGAGGGTAAAAATTACTATTCCCACTCCAGCGAGTGGAACAGTAGGGAAAGTGTTGGATAGCGGGAGGGTAAAAATTACTATTCCGACTCCAGTGAGTGCAACAGTAGAGAAAGTGTTGGGTAGCGTAGGGGAATAATTGAGTAGACCCATTCCTACAATATAATTAAAATTAATTAACAAATAATTAATTAATAAATATATATTTACCTTCCAACATTTTCCCCTATAAACGTCACCTCCAATAGTGTAAAATATTAATGAATCAACATAATTAATTAACATTTAATTAATTAGCTAATTACAATTAACAATCAAATTAATAACCATCATATCTAAATTAATTAACACAATTAACACTATAAAATAACTTTGAATAAATAATATTTAAAAATTATTAAAATTTGAATTAAATTTAACTTAATTCCCACCCTACTCCCTATCAACACTCAACACACTACTAAAAAAATGTACATAATTAACATATTAATACATTAATTTTTAATAATTAATATGTAATTAATTACTCATTAATAAAAAAATTGAACAATTTGCATAATTAATTAATTAAAAAAGATTATTATTCACTTTTTATATATTTAATAATAAATAAATTAACCTAATTAACAATAGTAATTATTAAACAATAAATTATTAATTAATTAATTATTAATTTTTATAATTTAAATTAAATTACTTCCCACCCTATTCCCCTATAAACCCACAACCCGCTACGGAACTAATATACGCAAAAATTATTAAACAATAGTTATTATAAAACACTAAGGGGCCGATTATGATGGTGGGCGGACTTAGTCCGCCCGCCATCGCCCCGTGAAATGGGACCGCCCGCTATGTGTGCGGTGGTCCCGCACATGTGATTAGGATGCCACCGCCACAGTGGCGGTGGCATCCCGCATTTTTAACATTGCGGCGGGCGGTGCTGCCAGCAGCACCCACCGCAAGGTTAAAAATGCAAGTTGTGCATTTGAATGCACAACGTGACAGGCACCGCGCGGTGCCTGCCATGTTGTATATGCAAATGCAGGGGGTACCATAGGTACCCCCATGTGCACCCCCACCCCCAAAATACCTGGGGGCCCGCTACGGGCCCCCAATGTCAGGGACCGCGAGCCTTTCCATGGCGGCGCCGCCGCCATGGAAAGGCTCATCACCGCCCGGCATCATAATGTGGATGGCGGTGTCTTGCAGACACCGCCACCATATTAATCCCTTTTCCGCCCGGTCGACTGATCGGCCGGGCGGAAAACATGCGGACGGTCTTTCCGTCCACCGGGTCCCCTCCGCCATGGTAATATGGCGGGGGGAATTTGGTGGCGGATGGACGAAAATGGCGGGCGTATCGCCACCGCCATGCGGGCGGTGGAGATCCGCCCGACATTGTAATTGACCCCTAAATTATTAATTAATAAATTATTAATTTTTATAATGTAAATTAAATTACTTCCCACCCTATTCCCCTATAAACCCACAACCCGCTACGGAACTAATATACGCAAAAATTATTAAACAATAGTAATTATTAAACACTAAGGGGCCCATTACGATACCCGGCGTAAATAAATCCGCCAGGCATGGAATCGGCAAAATACCGCCCGCATACACCGTCTGAACACCGACCACGCCATTACGATAACACAAACCAAAAACCGCCATCGGCGGAAAAATCGCACAAAATACCGCCCGCCATCGTCCGAGTCGGAGTCAAACCGCCCGCCACGGACGGAAACACGCCCGACAACACAAAACCGCCCGCCCTCACGGCCGACACACCGCACGTGAAATTACGATCGCACCGCCATGAGCGCGGGAAAACCACAAATATACCGCCCGCCAGCGCAAACAACGCCGATGCCAATCGACACGGCAGAAACCATGGCGCCCACGTCCCTGCACAGAAACCATCCGCTCACAAAACCAATAGCACACAACATGGCCAATAAGTCCACACAGCAAGGCACGCACAAATACACAAGCACAGTACACATCCCGAAAACACCCCCCGGACAAACAAAAACTACAAAGGCCAGAACACCAGACACAACACACCTGAAAACAACAGACCATGAGGACACACCCACATAGGTAAGTACAAAAGCAGCACTCCCACAGACCACAACCCCTTGCAACATTGCAAACCAGAGAGGAGAGGAGAGGACACAGTGACACAGCAAGGACAGCAGCACACCACAGAAACGCACACATCACTACCACCACTACCACCACCACCACCACCAAACACCACCACCACCACCACCACCACCACCACCACCACCTCCACTACCACCAAACACCGGCACCACAAACCCCCTGCACATTACACAACACACACCGCACCAGCACCACAAACATCATGGCACCACAAAGAATGCCCAAGTTCACGCCCATGGAGCTGACGGTCATGGTCGACGAGATCATCAAGGTGTACCCACAAATCTATGGGAACATGGTCCAGCACACACCACTAGCCACCAGAAACAGAATGTGGAACCGGATCGTAGACCAGGTCAATGCAGTCGGGACCCTGCCCAGGAACAGAGTCGAAATAAACAAACGGTGGAATGACGCCAAGAGCCTGGTCAAGAAGAAGGAGGGCAAAAACAGAGAGCTGGCTGCAGTCACTGGCGGAGGGAATCCCGCGCTCTTCAAGACCTTCAAAGCGTGGGAGGAGAAGGTGCGAGTCATCATACATCCCGAGATCCTCGCCGGATTAGCAGGGGGAGTGGAGGCTGGTAAGTACAAACTAATGTATACCAGCACACCGCTATGTACTCACATGCACTACCACCATGCCACAGCTCCCAGGGACAAACACCCCCATGTCCAGCACACAATACACAACACATCACACACACATGCAACAGACACCACCACACACAGCCCAAACAGAACAACTGCAAGATGCGTGGGGACATGTGTACACTAAGCCAGCCACGTAACCACCAACAGGTCCCCAAATATGCCAGAAGCGCCACAACGAGCACCCACCACACCCATGTGTCCGCCACAGCTGCACCAACCGACAAGTAACAGGTAAGTGGCAGGAACACAAAGTGCAGTGGGTGGGAGGGTGGACAGCCCAAGTACAACACACACCAGGCCCCTAGTCCCACAGTACAGCAAGGAGGAGCATCCCCCACACCCCACAGCCACGTGTCAGCCACCGCAGTGCACAACGACAGCCGAAAGGCAGACATCACGGTCCACAGCAATCGGTGTCAGTGGGTGTCCAGCCACCCCCACGACCCACAACACCCCCCACCCCCACAGACCTGCAACATGGAGCACCCCCCGCTTAGAGCCATGTGGCAACCAGTACAGTGCACGCACGAACAACTTGCAGGTGGGAAACTGGACAGGGCTGGATTACTGGAGGCATGAGGACCATAACACGACCAACACATGGGACATGTCACGTAGCAGACGAACACGCAGCACCGCCCACCGTCACGAACAAGTGAACAATGTGCACACGGACATGAACAACAGACTCACACCCCACATGACCCATCACAGACATAGCAACACCCAAGGAGCCACGTCTGCATGCACAAGCCACACTGAATATAGTACCACACGGCAGCCACTGTGCAACTCATCACACACAACCGAAACACCATTGAAGTCCTGTCCATGTAGCCCCTACTGCCTGTCAACCACACACCCCACAACTACGCCTATGTAAGACAAACAACACTAGACGCAACAGAGCGGAACAACATAAATGCACACGAACACCACTGAACCCATCAAACACACAGACACACCATGCACAAACAACATACCATCCATCCCATCCGTCAGCCCCAGTCTCATGAAAGGCATGTCATCCGCACAGCTGCCACACATACAGCCGTTACGCTAAGATACATGCCCATGACCAACCATGTGCCAGAAGTCAATGAAGTGCACGACACACTGTGAGCAACAACACACAACATGGGCCACACCCCCCCGAGCACTGCAGTGATGCACATGGCACAGGGCAGCACGCACACCAAGGAGATGGGACAACTGCAATACGTTGGCTGGCACACAACCATCACTCACTCATAACGATGCGTCCAATGCCATGTCCAGTAATCACAACAGACAGCAAATATGCAGGCCATGTCAAGCATGCACACACCGCAGACCATGCACTGTCATGCTGCCACAACACATGTCACGTTCGGCACCCATGGCTCACAGCATGTACCCCAAAAGCATATTCCCTCCCAAATGCGAATCTGGGGCATGGCCCCCATGTTGCCATATGCGTTCCTAAGCGTCCCATCTGAACCCCAAAAGCAAAGTACAAACCAGACCCAGGATGGGCCAGGAGCCCGCATACACCAGAGTCACAATAAGTAGGGGCACAGCAACACACCCATCGGCATGGCCAATCCGTCCCATGCCACATGTGCACAGCACACAGTCCCATTGCCTAGCACACACAACTACAGATGCCACAGCCACACACTCGCCTCCGGGAAACCCATGTACGAGATTGCACGAACTGCCAATGTCAGACGACTAATACATACTTCGCCAGGTGCAACACAATAACAAATCTCATTCTCTCCACAGGTGACGAACTGCTGGACGCTGGGGATGGAGACAGCAGCCAGCACAGCCAGCCTACAAGCCCCCAACGAGGACACACGGATCTGGAGGATCTGTCCACCTCTTCGGACACGGACCACCAAGCTGGCCCATCTGGCGTGGCAGGGCCCAGCCGCTCCCCAGGACCCCTCCTACCCACCAACCCATCATCCAGGGCTGCTGAACAGTCCCAGCCCCCTGCTGCCACTGTCGTTGCGGCCACTCCCACGGTCATTGCGGCCACACCCACGGTCATTGCGGCCACTACCACTGCCGCAACCGCCACCATCGCCGCACCGACCACCACCGCCACCACCACCACCACGTCTTCGCTGGCACCAGCCCCAGCGCAGGTGGTGGCCCGGCCGACTGGATCCACCCTGGGAGCCACAGCGAGGACCGCGGTATGCAATGTGGCTAGTGGGCAGGCCGGTGGCAGCAGGACTGGTAGGAGGAGCAGGGTCAGGGAAACGCCAGCCTCCCCTGGGAGCCATGCCCTGCCTCAAATGGCCAGAGTCCTTGGGGCCTATGAAGAGGCCCAAGAACAATGGGTCAGGTCTGCTTCAGACACGCGGGAGGTGCTGGGGGTGCTGAGGTCCATGGACGCCCATATGGGCCAATTCGTGTCCCGTATGGACCAACTCGTGGACCTCATGGGCCAGCTGGTGGTGGCGGTGGGGTCACAGGCAAGGCCAGCAGCACCACCTCCGCCACCACCTGCTAGGGCGCAGGGTCGGCCAGCAGTGTCCACATCCCCTGCGACCACAGCCAGTGAGCACACCTCACCCACCACCAGCAGGTCGCCACCACACACCCCCTCCCAAACGTGGAAGGGGCCGTCCGAAGAGGAAACAGGTCTCCCGGGAGGACTTCGCACGCACCAGTCGCAAGTGAGGCAGCCAGCCAGCCTTCCGCCAGCCTGCCTTGACCAGCCACTGCATTGACTTGCTCTACGATCCCACTCCACACAGCCAGCTGGATGGCATGTGTGTGTTGGACCATGGACATAGAACCAGTGGATACACCCTGAGCTTCACGCAGCCATGACCGACAGCTCATTGACACTGCACGCACCACTTTTGTCATCACCTTACGCACAATCACATGTCACAGTTTGTAATAAATGCACCTTTTTCACTAACTGCTGTTTGTGCCCTGTGTTTTATTTGTACGGAATACAACGGCCACCTTGGGCGGAAAGGCACCTGATGCGTGGCATGGCAATGGAATCCGGACGGCCTGTAGGGACCTAGGGGTGGGAGACAGAACAGGAGCACATTCAATGAGTGTGTCACACACCCATCACACAGTACATGTCAACAACTACAAGCAATGTACACACATCGCACAGAGCAATAGGGCACAATGCCACAGTCACCGACAGTGGCATACTACCCTGGCCATGGAGCGTTGACACACAGCACGTAGTGAACAAACGGCCACCCTGACACATCACACACACACCTGCACAGATACAGCCACATCAGCCGTCGTACATGGACACTCACCGTCAAGTGAAGTAGCGGGCGATGAGCTGCTGCCGCACATTCCCAGCTTCCTCCTCTCCGCTGTCCACCTCACTCGAGCTGTCCTGGTCTGCGGGCTGGGGCCCTGGTTGATCTCCGTCATCCACAATGAGGGGGATCTGCTTCCGAATGGCCAGATTGTGCAGCATGCAGCACGCCACCACTATCTGGCACACCTTCTGTGGGGAGTACGCCAGTGCACCCTCGGTGCGGTCCAGGCACCTGAACCTGGACTTGAGGAGGCCAAAGGTACGCTCGACCACACGTCTGGTCCTCCCATGTGCCTCATTGTATCGATCGTCTGCTGGGGTGCGAGGATTCCTCAATGGACTGAGCAGCCATGCCCCATTCGGATACGCAGAGTCACCTGGGTGTGAGGGACACAGAGAACCGTTGCTATTCCAACTGGACAGGGGACAGCATCGCACAACAAGCACGCTACACCACTCCACATACTCACCGACAATACAGCCACGATCCTGTTGCAGATTGGCCATCAGTCGTGGCAAGATGCTGTTGCGCATAATGTGTGCGTCATGGGCAGAGCCTGGAAACTTGGCACACACGTGGGTGATCACCATGTCCGCAAGGCACACCACTTGCACATTCAGGGAGTGCGTGTGCTTCCTGTTGCGGTACAGGTGCTCAGTGGCCTGTGGTGGAACAAGGCCAACATGTGTGCAGTCAATGGCTCCCACGACGTGTGGGATTCTGCCAAGGGCATAGAATGCACCCTTCACTGCCGCCAATTCACGAGCCCTGGGGAAGCGGATGTACCTGTTCCGGTAAAGCATCATGGCTGCCAGTACATCCCTCAGCACCTTGCTGAACATGGGCTGGGACATCCCACCTCCACTGCCCACTGTGTGCTGGAATGACCCAGTGGCGAAGAAATGCATGGCGGCCATCACCTTAGCCGTGGGGGTGATAGCAGTCGGATACACCCTGCGGGGACGGAGATGGGGCTCTAACATGGCACACAGTCGATGCAGGGTTGGCCTGTCCAGCCGGAACTTCCTGATAACCTCTGTATCGTCCATGTCCGCCAGCAATTGGTATGGGCGGTCAATGTTCGGTCTCCGCCTGGGGAAAATGGCAGAGGACACATGTCAAAGCAACACAACACATAGCAATTTCGCATACACATCACTGACATGACTGAGCAAGCACATGTGCCACAGCCCAGCTGTCAAGCTGGGACGGCACGGCCACAATACACTTACACAGATCTCCCAACAATGGCAATGGCAAGTGAGACATACCACTGCCATGGTCATGCACATGGGGATCTAGGCCCCAATGACTTGCGGGGCGTGCTGATGGGGACTGACTGCATATTCGTCAAGCGGCAACGCCACGGCGACATGAGTGTCTGCTGAGCATGGAACTGCTTCCGAGGCTGGATGAGTATGGCACACGACGACGACGATGTGGGCACGGGCTGAGCGGCCAATACAAGTGGGACCTGTGGCACGAGGGGAAATGAGACAGTAGTAGGTGTCAGCACTGCACCCTATGTACAGCACTGTACGGATCACAGCTCCCGAAACATTGACAGGTGTCCACATTGACAGCCCCATGCCAAGACGGCTGTGTGCTTGCAGTCACACGTCACAGGTGAGAGGTTACATTGCACGCGCCAGGTGGCAGACGTACATGGTGGGAGCTGGCATGTGTGTGCATGTGTCTCCTGTTCAGGATCCACCAGATGGGCGCTGACTCTGTACTGACCATTGGACACAGCATGTTCCGTGGTAGGCTTGTGTGTGTGGGATGGTGGCACTGGATGTGCCTCCGTTGGGTGGGGGGCCATGCACAGGGCGGGTACGTCGATGATTGCGCATTGTTGGTCACGGTGGGTGCACCTACTAAGATGTGTTGCCCTGTGTTCAATTCCTATGTCCGCATGATGATGGACTGTGGATGTGGGCAGACTACACATTGGTCGATGTGCTGTCTATATGCATGTGCCTTCACACCAGGCACAGCTGCCCCTGCACATGTGACCCCTGCTGGACTCGCTGCTGGGTCTGTGGAGCTGATGCACCTTCTGCGCGTGGAGCGGACAGCACTCCTCACTTCCCTCATTGCGCATGTCATGTCTTTGCCGCAGGTGACATGGATCATGGAGGGCCCACATGTACGCGTGGGTAGGCAACACATGATTGTTCACTGGTCGCCACCCCCAGTCAGTGTTTCGAATGGGAAGGTTGTCGTGCTGGTGGTATGTTCGATGTGGCGGATGGGCGGGCCTAGGTGCGGGCTTACATTCCGGACATGGGGGGTAGTTGAATTGGCGACTAGTTGCAGTACACACGGGACACGTCGCTTCCTTTCCACATCTGGGTCATCCCTTGTACTAACTGACAGTGATACAGTCATCTTCGCCCCAGCCCTCATGTCCTCCCCTCGCTCCCCCAATATGCATGCTCACCTGCGAGGCTAGCGCTTGCACAGGCAGCCCCAAGCTCGCACCAGAGAGGGCAAGGAGTGTATGTGTGGGTCCAGTTGCACGAGTGGGCTGTCTCAGGGTATGATGTGTGGCGGGACGCCGTCCACCTGCGTGGTGCCCCAAATGGAGACCCGGCCTGCATGGACTATGCATCACAGTCTTCGCCTTCCGGATCCGCCACCTGCGACACCCAGTGGCTGTGGCTGCCCTTGCGGCCATGCCGCGTCCGTCTGTGGCTGATGGCCCACACATTCACTCTTTGGCCTCTCTGGGGAGGGCTCGGGGGTGGTGGCGCACGCGCTTGCACTTAGTCGCAATGGCATGTGGCGTGGTTGGTATGATGGGCAATGGATGGGATGGTGCGAGCCACCTCCCGTGACGTCAGTGCTGCTCGTGCTGTGGTGCGTCCCCCTACACTTCCATCTGACTTGTGCCATGCTAGACGTTGAGGTTCTATTGCCTGCGTGATATGACCAGGAGGAGCGCGAGGAGACCTCTCACACACCATGCTCCACTGCCATCCCGTGCCCTGTATCGCCTGTGCGGATTGACTATGTTGGGGTTACACCTGGTCGACTGGGGCTGTGTGTGCCTTGTCAAGGGGCATGGTGGGCGCACAACAGGATCCAGCTTGTCCACAGAGGGTGGGCTGAGGTGCGCCTGGTACCGCTTTGTACGTGTGCCCGGCTGCTGTGCACACACGTGTTCACTCCCCCCGACAGGTGTCCTCTCACAATGCCCAGGGAAGCGGTGGTGTACTGTTCATGACCCCTCCCAACACGGCGTGCTCCAACTTGTCATGTGCGCATCTACCCGTCGCACCCACCCACCTGAGCACTGCGTCCATACGACTTCACACGACACATGTGTGTCTTCCACAGTAGTGCTACTCATTTGCGTTGACATCCAATACCAGTGGACTACATGGTCATGTCACGACTGCCGTGTACTTCACATACTCTCATCCTCTCTCATTCGTACTTGTGAAATGAGTCAGCGGAGACAGTTCTGGTTTCAAACATTATATTGAGTCTTCTGTCCTCTGTGATGCAGTATAGTGGACACTACTGGCAGCGGAATACATGTTGGGGATATACTGAGCATGATTGCAAATGGGATAGGGTGTGGGGTTACATGTGATTGGCTGTTGCATGTGGGATGTGGGCTTCAGAGTGACATCTGCTTGGCCAAGGCTGTGCTAATGTACATTTACGTATAGCTGCGGAGCTGCGGACTTTGACACAGACGGTATACATGTAGCCTACCAGACCGCTCGGCATCATGGGCACAGTCCATCTCAGTTCCATGTGACAGGTTTGCTGCGGTTGTTCCTCATGCACGCGTGCATGTGAGATGACATCAGGGCATGTGCTTGCGTGCATGCAGCGGCGTGCCACTTGTTGTTGCACTGTGGTGGTTACTGGACATGTCACAGTCACTGGGGTCGTGTTGTTGTTGTATGCACTTGTCGTCCATGCAAAGGTCCTGGTATGGGATTCCCGGGGCGGGGGTGGGAGGGGTGCAGCACCCACAGACTCCAGGCGACCTATTCATGTCCACTGAGCGGTGTGTGTGTCCATGTGCGCTGGATCCATGTCGTGTCCTGGTTGTACGTGCAGTTCCGTCCATGTGGGTGCGATGCACAGAGCCCATGCCACTGCCTCCCACGATGCATGCGGTGTTCCTGGATGTGATGGGGAACAGTGTGCATGTCCCGGTCATATCCGATGTCATGGCGATGTCGTTGATGGTGTGGTTACAGTTGCCGGTCGTTTGGTTTGGCTGTTGTGGTGGTGACTGGCCAGTCCGTGCGGAAGCTGAGCATGGGTGCGGGGTTGGACTTCATAGGTCACTCGGGGTACCTGCGTTGTGGTCCGACGTATTTACAGGTTGTCAGGTATGCGATGCCGTCCAGCAGGGCTTCCATGTCATTGGTGGTGTACATGTTTGCCAGCCAATGAAGCGGATGGTGGCTGTCAAGGTGTTGTTCGTAGGTTGTCCCTTGGAGGACCATGATGGGGCATGCTGGGTGACATTCGATGTAGCTGTTCTCGATGATCCGTCGTGTGGAGGCACAGTGGTCCCATTTCAGTGCGGGTGCGATGTTGGCCACATACGCCATACCCCCATAGGCAGAGCAGGCCCTGTCGTGTGCGTCCAGAGGGAGGAGTAGTGGTAGCAGGTCCGCCTTCAGACATGCCGGGTTGGAGAGGCATATCTCGACGGGATGCTGGTAGGGACACCTCCGACAGTAGAAGACGGGCATGACGCAGCTGAACAATGTGATGCGGTAAGTCAGTCGGTAACTTACGTTCAGCAGGGACAGGAGATCGCATCCCAATGTATGGAACAGGTTGGTTTTGTACAGCTTGAGCTCTTCGGCGTAGTTGGGTAGGTGTGTTGCGGTTGCCATTTCGCAGCGGTTCGTAGAGGTGGCGTGCTCCGGCTGTGTGTGCAGTCTGCAATGTGCACGCTCCGGGGTTGCTGTGAGCTCTGTGTAGTCGTGGGGAGACAGGACTTGTGTTCTGTTTGCTTGTTTGGAGGACACGGGCCCTCTTCCCACATGCTTCTCAGACAGTTCAAGGTCGGTGCTGTGTGACTCCTTCCAATTAACTTGCATGTGGCCGACATGGGGGAGTGTTTTCTTGTTTCTTCCCCGTCCGTTGTGTGCTTCTGTGATATGCGCTATCTGCCCTGTGGTCGGTCTCCTCGGCATGCCTGTGTTGGTCTATTCTTGGACAATGGCTGTATTCACCGGCTTCTGTCGTAGGGCTGTGGTTTCGGTGTTGGAATGGAAGGTCATTCAGTGCTGTCTGCTCTCCCTTGTGTGGGCGGCAGGCTGCCTTTCCGCTCTGCGTTGGGCCTTGTGTGTGGATGTAATTCTTGGGCCACCTGTTGTCGGTCCCCGGGCTCTTTGGTGTTCCGTTTTATATGTCTTGTTCATATGTGCAGGGTGGTATGGGTGTTTCTGTGAGGTACTGGCGTTCCTCTTCCCGAAGGGGCCCTGCTTCTCCTAGTTGGTGTTGCCGCCGCTGTGTGCTACGCCATGTTTGTTCCACTGGGGTGTGTCCTGCTGTTGCGTGTCTTCACTGACATGTGTGCGTCGGTTGTGTGGCGTTGGGTGTTGTCCGTGAATTGGGCGTTGGGGACATGTCTGTGGCCGGCCTGTCACGTGTCATGTGCGTTCGGGGTGGGGCTGATGTGTGTGCTGCTTGGTTGTGTCCCTGTGTCTGTGTGCGACGCATGCATGGCGCTGCGGTTGGCCTCTGCGTTGTGCGCATGTGTGGCGGCGTCATCGGCGCTTTGTGGCCGTGGCGGGGTGGTTGGTTCCTAGTCCCAGGTGGTGTGTACACATGTGTTCCGCGATGTTAGGATTTGGCCTGTGTGTCATATGTGGATGCGATGGTGGATGTGTAGTGTACACGCGCTGGTGGGGGGTTGTCCGCTTTTCCGCCCTTGCACTGTGTGCGCTGTTTGCGTGCACTTGTTGTGTGTGTGCCTACCTGCGTCTCCGCGGTGCGTTGCGTCCTTGGTGGTGCATCAGCAGAAGCATGGGGAGGGCCTGCAGTGCTGGATTCATGCTCGGGATGCCGCTTCTTCGTTTTCCGTGCTCTGCGTCCGTGTTACCGCCTCTCTTTCACGTGCGGTGTCTCTTAGCCGTGGGAGCCGTTTGTTTGCGGCATCGTAATTTATACGCCGGGCGGGACGTGATTTCGTCGGACGGTGTGTGTCAATTGTGCTGCGCCGCTACGTGTACGGGCGCACTTTGATGGCGGACGGTGTTGCTGGCTTGCCGGCGGTGTTTGGCCTGCTTTTCGCATCGTAATTGGGCGGGCGTGTGGACTGCTGCGTGCCGGCGGTAACTGGTGGTTTTTGCATCCGCCAGCACGGCAGTTGTGCTTCCGCCCGCCATCGTAATGAGCCCCAAAATTATTAATTAATACATTATTAATTTTTATAATGTAAATTAAATTACTTCCCACCCTATTCCCCTATAAACCCACAACCCGCTACGGAACTAATATACACAAAAATTAATTCACATAAAATCCATTACCTTAAAAAAATTGTAACATACATTAAAAAAATATTATATATTTTTAACACATATACTAACATATAATACAATTTAAAAAAATTCGATATAATAAAATTCGATATAATGACATTCGATATTACTTACCTATATGTCGATATTTTTTCCAACTATATTATGTCTTTTCTATATTCTGTCCTCTCGATATTTTGTACTCGATATTTTGTCCTTTCGATATTAAAACTTCGATATTATGGGGCCGATTCCGATTCGGGCCGGAAAACTCTCCGACCGAGCCGGACCCGGAGAGATTTGCGACCGAATCGGACTCTGGCAGTCCGACCGAACGAGTACGATGCGCACGCATGCTATCAGACTCGATTTGGTCGGACTCCCATTGAAGTCAATGGGAGCCGGTCGTACAATGCGTACGCGGGCTCCCATTGACTCAATGGGTGCGAGGCGAACGAGGGCACCCCCTACAGCGGGTTCACGTCGATGCGGTTCGCGCCGCACACGCACAGGTAGGGGGGACCCATGGGTCCCCCCTGTGTGCGACTCACGTGGCTACGCGTACAGGGGGGTCCGACACGGACCCCCAAAGTCCGGCTCCGAGAGCTGTTTCGAGCCGGACGGTGCGGGTCGGTCGGACTGCTCAAGGCGCGCATCGTACTTGCCCGGCCGGGGAACGTCTCCATCGCGCGGTGCAAGTCGAGTCCGAGCGAGTCGGTCGGTGTGGTTCGGACCCGTGAACGAGTCGGTCAGCGATTTCGCGTGCGCTCGCATCGTACTCGCTCGGCCGGACGCGCGTTCGAATCGGTCGGAAAAGAGGGCTCCGAATCGGATCCGGTTAAGCCAAATACAATTCGGTGCGCTACCGGCCGAGATCGGAATCGGCCCCTTAGTCTCTACACCGTGAGGCACATCACACATCAGAGGACGATGATGTGGATGATTGTGCCTTTGTGGTAAGAAGGAAGCGGTAGCATTCATCTCCGCCATATGGCCTGTTTCAGCTTGGTTCTGCCCTCTGCATCATGCCCTGGAATAACACCTTCCACTGTCCCCCGATACACTCTGCGACACTCACCCTGGCCCTCGACATGGACTGCCATATTTTGTTTAGTTACCAATGACACAGCAATCAGATTGCGGACTGAACTCTTTCTCTTCCGATGAACTTGTCAATCCCTAAAGGACTCTGGCTGGCCCTCCACGGGGCAACAATGTAAAGTGGGGTTTGCATGGCCATGTACTGGTCCAGCTTCAACACTGCACCGAATGTGATTAAAACATTCTAATTCACACAGATGTGTCATGTCTATGATCAAGCAAGTATGAAAGTATGGATGAATGTAGGGGCAGTGATTCCAAGAAAAGGTACTCCCTGGGAACTGATATCAATGCGCATGTTTGACCGTGACCCAGATAGGCAGTGAGATGACTGGGAATGTGTGAACTAGCTGTGACCCCAAATGACACCCAAAATGTCATATTTGACCCCAAATGACACCCAGTTGTCTTATTTTGAACACCAATGACAGCCTTCATGCCATGTTTTTGTACACATGTGATACGCTGATGAGTGGGATTACGTACTACATTTGACATCCTGAAATGGCAGTTTGAATACGTGACACCCTAAACAGCCTCTCTGTACAGAGGTGACATACCCACCATCTATTTGCTATTTGTGAGATTGTTAGCACTTAATGTTGCACTCACACTTGTCAGAGTGATGTGCTAATGCAGAGGACTGACATGCACACCGGGAATGTGTGTTGCAATGAATGTATTTGCACATGCTGTTCATGTGGTCATTTCGTACTGTTCCATAATTGCTAAGGACATTCACAATGTGACGTGCTCATGCGAAGAAATTGTTAATGATTGTGTTCCTTCGTGCTATTCCTGCTGCAGCTGCAGTGGGGTGTGGTCCACCTGCCTCATCTTCCTCATCATCGTCCGGTGCATCTGGCACTTGGATCCATGGGGCATTGGTGCGTACACATATGTTGTGCAATACACAGCATGCAATGATCATCTTGCACACTATTTCTGGGCTGTACAGGAGTCTTCCACCTGTGATGTCCAGGCTCCTGAAACGTGACTTTAACACGCCAAATGTGTGCTCAACAATGCCCCTGGTGCGTTTGTGGGCCACATTGTACTGCCTCTGGGCCGGGGTGTTCGGGGCTTGGAAGGGTGTCATCATCCACAGGCAGAGTGCATATCCTTGATCACCTGTGAGAGGTAAGTGAGATTGGTGTAAATTGGTGGTTCTGCATGCTGTGTTGGCAGACTTACAAGTTTTGTTGTGTGTGAATTGTGCGACTTTGGGAATCATGTTTGCCATGTATTGCTTCTGGCAAATGTGCGGGATCAATGTGTATTACGTAGCCTCACAGCTGCTCCTCCCTCCCCCCGAGCCTATTCACTTGTGTGCGCTGCTGTTGCATCACTTGCACTCCTACAGCACACCATTGTCATGCCTCTCTGCGCATGTCCGCAAGCCTGACAACAACACTGTAATGTTGGCCGTTGAAGGTGGGCGGCCACGTGTGTGTAGGCCTATGGTAAGGATAGGGCGGACACAGATGTAGAGTTCAGGCCTGGCTGAACTTGCGCTGCGATTGAGGCTAGGCCTTTGGCTTATGCTGCGGCAATGAAGATACACAAACAGCAGTTGGCATGTATGAGCCAAGACCCCAAGCGGACTTGCGCTCCTTTATTTATCCGTTCGGGCGAGCCTGCCCTCCGGGTACATGCTACATTGCAACATTGTCGATTAAGGGCCGGGTGGCGCCGACACTACAACAGAGACATACACCATAGTTACTTTAGTGGCCAGCCCGGAACTGAACCACACCCAGAGCCCGGAACTGAACCACGCTCAGAGCCCCGGGCCATTTCTTTACACTCCTCACACGCCGACGCGTGGGCCGCCGCGGCGGCTCTGGAATGTCATGCGCTTCGGAGTACGTCTCCAGACGTTCCACCCAGGCTTTCCAGCGGCCTGCCTGGGACAGGGGTGGCCCAGTGAATGTGAAGGGCTCCAGTGGCGTTACCGAGGACATGCTGTTGGCTGCTAGAGGCGGACTTGTGGGGTAGTCCCACGTGGCGATGACTTGCGGGGCACTGAGGTAGGCCCACCTGAAGAGCTGAGCGGGTGTGCAGCCTGTGATGATGCAGGAGGCCTGGAGGCTGGACGGTGACTTGTGGTGCACAGAGGTAGTGGCACCTGAGGCCCTGCATCCGGCACGGGCCTACCGCCACGTGGCAATGACTTGCGGTGCACTGAGGCAGGCCCACCTGAAGAGCTGAGCGGGTGTGCAGCCTGCGATGATGCAGGAGGCCTGGAGGGCCGGACTGGAAAGGATTTGTCTGAGACCTGCTGGACCGCAGTGTGGCCGGAGGGAGCAGTCAGCACACACAGAACTCCGTGGTGCGGTGCCGCAGGGTGCGCTGGGGGCCTGTTGCGCAGAAGCCAGCGATCGGCTGTGGAGGCTGCCAAGCTCGCGGGCCTCGGGCTTGAAGATTGCACCGGCACGTGGTGGGCCCTCTTGGAGACACGCCGGTGGTGGCAGGTGAGCAGTGAGGCCTGGGTGCGCAGGGGCGGGCAATCACCGCTGGGCACTGGACAGGTCTGGGGACCAGCGGGCTGGGGTGCAGCAGGCGCACAGGATCGCGCAGGCACCACTGGTCACGGCGGCGGCCTCGTGGCAGGGTGAGGGGCGCCGCCCTGGCAGACACGCCCCTGCAGGCGATGACGAGATGTGCGCCGGGTGGCGTGTGACGTAGCCACCTCATCGCCGGTGTAAATTTGGCTGTTGAAGGTGGAGCGGCCATGTGTGTGTAGGCCTATGGTCAGGATATGGCGGACACAGAGACACATGCAGTAGTTACTTTGGTGGCCATCCCGGAAGTGAACCACGCCC
The DNA here is from genome assembly GCA_963921515.1 of Calotriton arnoldi. NCBI lineage: Eukaryota > Metazoa > Chordata > Amphibia > Caudata > Salamandridae > Calotriton > Calotriton arnoldi. The sequence goes on from CAWUFW010016080.1 coordinate 241,001, forward strand.
AGGGACCCGGGCTATTTATTCACACTTCTACGCTGGACTGGCGTACGCCGGCCCAGCCCACTACGCTTACGCTTACAGGGGGGGGGACATCGCTACATGTCCAAGGTCTTCCCCACTGCCTGAGGTGACATGGTTGCGTCCACTGTCCACAACACTACAAACACCAGCAGTATATGTCCACATGGACATGGCTGTGCTCTGCATACTCAAGACTGTCCAGCACATCACCGCCATACTTGGCATTGTGTACATTCTTATTCATGGGTCACTTGCCTCCTTCGCACATTCTTGGTTCCCACCGCTCCCCACATTCTGCAATTGTGTGGCAGAGGGGCTATGCCTTTGTGGATGGTTTGTCTACATGTCTGGCCCCTGTTACCACAGTTACTTGTGTTGTCGTGTCTGGTAGGTGGGCATGTTGGTTGGCATGTTGTATGTGATTGTGTTACGTGTGCATTCCTACAGTTGTGAGTTGTATGATTGTGGAGTTGAGGTGTGTGGTGTGTTCCGTTGGTACTTACCAATGAGCAGTGCATTTCCATAGGTGCCATCCTGAAAGCGCTGGTTGATGATGGACTGTCGGAAGATGTAGGAATCATGCACCCTGCCTGGGAAGTTGGCAACGACATTGGTGAACAGTCCCCGGTGGTCCACTATTGCCTGCACATTGATGGAATGCGTGTGCTTTCTGTTGTGGTAATTGTGTACAGTGTCGGCAGGGGGCACAAGTAGGACATGTGTGCAATCAATTGCCCCCAACACGTGCGGGAAGCCAGCTATGGCGTAGAAGCCTTGCTTGGTCTCCAGCTGTTCCTGCGCAGTGTGGGGGAAGTGGAGGTGCTGGGGTATCAAGCTGATGATGGCATCCAAGACAGGTGTGAGGAACTTTGATAGGGCTGGCTGTGAGACTCCTCCGACTCTGGCAGTTGTTGGTTGGAAGGTACCAGATGCCAACAGGTGCAGCACAGCCAGCAGCTTTGTCTGCGGAGGGATGTTGGTTGTCCGCTGTGTTGGTACCGTCAGCCTGTGGGCAATGTGGGTCAGGATGCGGAGGATGGTTGTCCTTTTGAGCCTGTAGTGGGCAACAACATCCTCTGGCATTAAGTCTCAGAGGCTGGTGCGTTTTCGGAAGGTCCGCTGTCTTGTTCTGCACTGCCTCGGTGGTAGTCCGGGGGGTGGGGTCCTGGGGTTGGGGGTGGTCCTGGGGGTGGTGGCGGTGGGTGTTGTGGCCCTCTTGGGTCTCCAAGCTGCATGATTAGTAGCTCCATGGTATCTGTTGGTCTTCAGATGTGGCTCTGGGCTGGGCTCCCTTTATACCTCAGGTTTTCGTCCTACTTAAGACCAGAAAAAAGCCCCTGCTGCTAACGTGCCTTACCGCCTGTTTTTGGACCGCATCGCCGATCTGGCTGGTCGTTGAGAATATCGCGAAGTGGTGTTATCGTGAGTTTTTGCACGGGAACGCCTACGCTGCATATGATTAGCATTAGTTGTCGCAGTCAGCCTTGGCGATGTTTAGCAGCAGCTATCGTAGGTAAACTGACGATGTCGGCTGTTAGCGCAGGCTTGTGAATAGGGCGATAAATCTATCGCCACTTTCGTGGCGGAAAAGTGCCGCTAAATCGGCAATGAGTCCTTGAGAATATGCCCCAACTTGTCACTTTTTATCTAAAATATATGTCTGGCACAAACTTCATCGAGACACAAACTACAAGCAATTTCTGCGCATAAATACACAGGATATACGAAGGCCACAAATAAAGCATTCATCGTCCCATTTCAATTCTTCGTTGCGGTCCCAATCGTACTGACCCGATTGTAATTGATTGTCAGCACTATGAATAAACCTTTGGACACACAAGCCAGAAGCACTCCGGGATATCAATAAAGTTACTGCTTGTCCACATAAAAAAACCTCCACCACCAGAAATAGTTTTAAATAGGCCGCCGAGTACCGCCTTCACTCGCGATCTGGATCACCTCGGAGCAAGACCGTTACGAACGAAAATTGTGGATACAAGTTAGGGTCCGATTCCGATTCGGGCCGGAAAACGTACCGACCGACTCGGTACGGGAATTTAGTCCGACCGACATGTACTGGCGCTGCCCGATCCGCGTAGTGCGATGCAATGCATGTGAATTACGACCGACTCGTACGGAACACAAGCCGAACGACCGAACCGCACGGAAACCAGCTATCCGGCCGGGAAAGCACGCGAATCGAACCGACCGACACGCACCAGGAAGGAACCCGACAGAAACGTACCCGCGAACTTCGACCCGCGCAGTACGATGCAATGCGTGGAAAACCAGACCGAGTCGCACGGAGCTCAAGCCGTACGACCGACACGCATACAAAACGGAGCCGAAGCAAGCCAATACTCCGCGACCGACGCATACGCCGCACATGAAACACAGCAGAAACACAGCTTGAAAGACTCGGAGAAGCTCGCACGAGCCAACTGCAGCGTCCTACTCGGTCAGAAGAACGTCTCCTACATGCCCAAAAACTACAAAGGAATACATTTTAAAAAAAGGGCCAAACAAGCAATGACAAAGTCAATAAATACTGGGGGGGAAATGGAACAAAGACACACCCACAACTCCACCCATATAAAGGCCACAAATCCCTACCATGATGCTTTGCAAATTCAACTGACCTGCCAGCACAGAACACCATCAGACAGCAACCACAGACACACCCACAACTCATCCATCACACAAGCCACACACCATTAGCACCTCCCTAATAGCACCCTCACATACACCCAGCAAAACTGACACTCACCTACCCTCACTTGCACACTCACACACACATCAATCCCCACCACCACCCATCACCATGCCCCCAAAGAAGAATCCAAAGTTCCTAGACAGTGAATTGGAAGTGCTGGTAGATGAAATCCTCAGGGTAGAGCCACACTTGTTTGGTACACTGGTCCAACAGACCCCCATGTCGCAGAAAACCAAGATGTGGGAGAGGATCGTCGACAGGGTGAACGCACAATCACCATGTTTGCGCACAAAGGAAGACATCCAGAACAGGTGGTATGATGTGCGCAGGAGGGTCAAGGCCCTACTCAAGAAGGATTACACCTTGAGCCATCGCACCGGCAGTGGCCCTCCTTCCAAACCAGTATACCTCAGTCCCTGGGAGGAGAAGGTGCGGGCCATCCTACCACCAGAGAGCGTACATGGACTATCAAACATCCCAGAGCCTGGTGAGTACACAACCAATATACCCAATATCGTGTGACAATACACACACATCACTGTCAAGGGGATAGGGAAACCATGCACTGTTAGCAAAGCCACAGTAACCAAAACATAATCATCCCAAGATGTGTATGTTAGTTAGACAAACACAATACCTGCCATCCCATAGTGATATGTAACTGTGTCATGACATGTACAAACCCAACAACAAATAGAGCAAGGCAGCGGCACAAATCTAACCAACAAACACTGTCAGACATTTTGCCACCACTAGAACACCACCTCACAGGGAAGCTCACTGAAAGGAAGGAATTCTGTGTATGCTGGTGAAGTCAGTGTATCCAATAGCATGATGGGAGTTATAGTCACAGATATTGGTCACCCTCACAATTGGCCCATCAACACCACTCTGAACCATGCTCACATCACAGGGAGTGGAAAAGAACTGACAAGATGGCTGACACTGGGTACTGCTGTGGGGAGCACAAGGCCCTGCTGGGAACTGTGCACCAACCAACAGCAGGACACCACTGACTGACATCCTGAAAGCAAACTTGCACTCCCTGCAATGGAAGCACGTTCCATGGTGGGATATCTGGCTGGGTGGGAAGGAGGACTGACAGCACTGACCATAGTTACCAGCAGCTGTTCTCACACAAACCCTTAACACAAACTCCACACAACTCACCTGGGAGAATGCATTGCCTCACACTCTAATTAAATATCCCACAAAGAACCACCACCCTGGGTTATGCTGTGTGAAGCACAGGGACACTTTTGGGACTTGTAGCCAAACTAACGCCAGGACAACACTGTCAGCCAACCTGTCAGCACAGGCACACTACCCCACAGGGAAGCAGAGTCAAAAGGAAGGAAGTATGGGCATGCTGGGAAGGGGGCCGTAGGCAATAGCATGATGGGAGTGGTAGTCACAGCTCAACATCCCCCACCCGCATGGCCCAGCAAGCTCACACTGAAGCATGCACACCTCACAGGGAGTGAAAAGCCACTTCAAAGATGTCTGACACTGGTGCTCTGTTGTGGGGAGCACAAGGCCCTGCTGGGAACTGGGCACCAACCAACAGCAGGACACCACTGACTGACATCCTGAGAGTCAACCTGCACCCACTGCAAGGGTGGCATGCTTCATGGTGGGATAACTGGGCTGGGGGAGAAGGAGGGCCGGATGTCAACCAAATACCACCAATGCTGGCCATGCACACACCTCAACATTCACATTGAAATGCTTCAGGTTGGCAGGACAATGTGCTACACCAATATCAACCTCTGACTTTGACAACTTAGGACAATGCAATGTACAGGCCCGAATCCAGAGGTACAGTCACAACTGTCAGGTGTTTGAACCATTGATGCCTGTAGAAACATAACATACATTGTGTGTCTCTTCCAAAAACAGGTGATGATGGGGACACAGCAGCAGACGATGAGGAGTCCCTGTCCCAGGCTCCGGGGGCCCCTGAGCTCTCTGGTGTGGAACAGCCTCTGCCCTCCTCAGATGGCGAAGACCTACCTGGCCCCTCCGGTGTGAGTCATCATGCAGCACCAGCAGGACCACCATCTGCACCCCCTGCACCCACTCCTCCAACATCTGCCAACACACAGACCACCCCCGCCGACATGGACAGACCAAGGACCACCAATGACAACAGCACAGGGACCCCGGCCCACCGTGAAGCAACGGACAACAACCCCAGTACCAACCCCCAAGGGGGCCTAGGGTCACCTGTGCGTGCCACCGCAGGTCCCGCACATGTGGCCAGGGGTGGTGGGAGGGGTGGAAGGCAGAGGTCGCTGTTTGCAGAGGGGTCTGGACTGCATGATGACCCACAACTGGTACGCATTGCTGATGCGTACCAGAATAGCACCAAAGAGGTCAGCCAGGCAGTGGGTATCCTCAAGGACATTCAACAGCAGCAGGCTGCCCATCATGTCCGCTTGGACTCCCACATGTCCCGTGTGGAGACACACATGGCTGGCATGGAGTCCAAGTGGGACACATTGCAAGAACTGACAGCGGTGCATAGGGACATATTGACATGCCTCCGCCAGATTAGCACCAACATGGCCACACCTCCCTGTGTGCCCACAACATCTGGTGCCACAACAACTGCCACAGGGAGGGAGGATGACTCTGGCGGAGAGTCCTCTGCACCGCAGCAGCCTGCACGTGAGGGTCCCCCCCGAAAGAAGAGGGGTCGTCCGAGGAAGGAGAACTGAGAGGCCGATGGCCATGTACATCCCCCAGGAACCCAACACCTGTTCTGGAAATCCACCTTTGTGTGCAAACTGTTCACCCTGTCGAATGCAACCCAACTCTCTCACATGACATGGGGAGTTTAAGTTGGACCAATGTATCAGATGACTGTGGACTTTACTCAGGACATTTCTGCTACCAACACTTCCAACTCATCTGGGAACTTTGGATTCCAATCCCAATGTACAGCACCCACCATCCTGTGCACTATCCTCACACATGTATGTAAATAAACTCACTAATACACCATACTTGCCTCTGTTGTGATTACAACGTTGTTTTTGTCATGGAGATGATGATCTGCTAAATGACACTGTGCATGCTAACTGCTACAGCAAGTTCAACACCGTCATGTCAGTCATGGCGACGTGACACATATGAGGGAGACACACCACTAGGGCTACACAACACATACACACCAGGGCCATCTGACTCATCGCCTACACTGATGTTGCCAGGAAATACAGTGGAATGCACAGACACCACACCTATTCAGAGTCTGTGTTAACTAGCCCACAGGTGAAGTAAGCTAATGTCAGTCAGATGTGTGACCACAGACAACGCACATCCCAAAGTGAAGCACAGGTTTATTACACATTTGCAACATGTTGTTTCCACTACAGATGCAAGGTAATCCCACGTGGCAGTGGCCACACAGTCACCAAGTGTAGAGGAAACAAAGTCCAGGGGTGTGTGGCACATCACCTGCAGGGAAACGACTGCTCCACCCTGGAAGTTGAATCATGGTGTCGGGGGATCACAGTTGACCAAACAACTCTGAAAGTACCCTGTGAAGGACAGACATGACACACAGTCAAAAGCACTGAAGAACAGGACAGAACTGCAATACTTATGCCCAATACATGTCACAAGATACCTACACAAAACCAAGTTAGCATGTCAACACTGTTGGGGAGTACAGACTTCCTGTAAGGACACATCGCTGCACGCATACAGTCAAGTAGCACATGGCCACACTCAAACAGCAACAGAGCACCACCAACACATATCATGCAAACTCAAATCATTGACATACCAACTCTGTATACTCACATTCAGCTGAAGAAGCTGGTGATGAGCTATGTGCAGACATCCCCCTCATCATCATCACTGGCATCGTGGCTCAGGCCAGATCCTCCACAGGTGGCGGATGTTGATCATCGTCATCCAGGATGAGAGGCAACTCCTTCCGCACTGCCAGGTTGTGTAGCATGCAGCAGACGATGACAATCTTGCACACCTTTGCAGGGGCATATGGGAGGGCCCCTCCTGTCTTGTCCAGGCAGCGAAAGTGGCTCTTCAGGAGACCAAATGTCCGCTCGATCACTCTCCTGGTCCGACCATGTGCCTCATTGTAGCGCATCTGGGCTGGTGTCACAGGGTTCCTGAGGGGTGTCAGCAACCACGGCATGTTGGGGTATCCGGAGTCACCTACATACAGACAATTGCACATTAGCTGACTTGGAAAAGAGGGTGGAATACAACATTGCAGAACACACACAATGGTACAAAGTCAGTACACACCAACAGGCCAGGCACGCTGGTTCTGCATCTGTGACATCATCCTCGGGATGCGACTACTCCTCATCACGTAGGCATCGTGTGCAGAACCGGGGAAACGTGCACACACATGTGAGATGCTCATATCTGCAAGACATACCAACAGGGCATTGATAGAATGGTAATGTTTCCTGTTCCTGTATGCCTGCTCATGTGCCTGTGGTGGTACCAAAGCCACATGTGTCCCATCAATGGTGCCGATGACATGTGGCATCCTCCCCAGGGCATAGAAGTCACTCTTGACGTCAGTGAGTTGTTGACGTTTAGGGAAATAGATGTACTGGTTCAAGTATCTCAACATCGCCTCCAAAACATCACGTAGCACACGACTGAACATGGTCTGTGACATCCCACCAGCAGACGCCACAGTGTGTTGAAAGGTACCGGTGGCAAAGAAGTGTAGGGCTGCCATCACCTTCACCTTGGGGGTCAGCGCTGCAGGGTATGGCCGGCCAGGTTGCAAATGTGGGGCCAACTGCACCGCCAATACCTCAATAAGTGGCCTGTTGAAGCGGTACCGTCGGATGCAGTCACGTTCAACCATGGTTGCAAGGTCAGGGAATGGTCTATGGACAGCTGGTGCCCTGCAGTGCATAGGTGAACAAAGAAAGATTGTCAGTCCCCCCACATATGTGGCATTGACCATACTCAATATCACATGATACATCATTACGAGACACAAGTACTTGATGTGTGTGCCATTCTGTATGCACATATATGGCACCTACATGGCCAACATCTAACATCTCAGTTCAACATGTGTTGACAACAAGTTCCAGGTTGTGCTATGGGAAATCATTCGGATGTGTCACAGTACCCATGTACTGCTGTCACGTTCCAAACACACACCACAGTGACAAGTGAGGACAGATGTGCCCCAGGCATCACAGCTCTTTGACAGGTAGATTCCCAGGGACCCTGTATTGCCACATGGACACTGGCATGACATGGCGTATCATGTACACGCCAGCAAAACAACCATGACTCCCACAGGTAGTGGCCCCTGTTGCCTCTGCAGGACAGACATGGACGTCTGTGACACACACACGCACAACATCAAAGTCGATGCACAAACAACGTGGATGTGGAGACTGTCTCCCATTGTGCACATGGAATCAGAGACATCTGAAACACAACATGCACACAGACTGTGGAGGGCCATCACTATTGTGGCAATGGGTCACCCTGACGTACATACCTTCCCACATGGGATTCAGGGTGTATGTGACATGACATACACATACACAACCTGGAAAAGTGACCATGCCACATGCCCTGAACTGAACAGTTGCACATCACAGTGGTCATGTGCACAACACAGAAAGGATTCTGTCCCCATGAACACGTGCACAGCCTGGGAGTGGCTGCCCCCAAGTGCTACCGAAAAACTACATGTTGACCCCCATACACATACAGGTAATGCAGCCTTACATGCCTTAGGATACAGTGTGGACAGGCTGTGGTGTCGTAGGTGTGCCCCTGAGTCCCTGGCAAGTAATTGTGGCTGGCATACGTTCACCAGTGACTACCATGGTGACATATGCGAGTGACTTGTACAGGGACGCGTTGTACAGCAATGGACCTATCGGTGCGCACGCATTGGCCATTGCATATGATGTGGACGGATGCGTGTTGTCATCCGAAATACACGTTGTACAGCAATGGACCGATCGGTGCGCACGCATTGGCCATTGCATATGATGTGGACGGATGCGTGTTGTCATCCAAAATACGCGTTGTACAGCAATGGACCGATCGGTGCGCACGCTTTGGCCATTGCATATGATGTGGACGGATGCGTGTTGTCATCCGAAATACGCGTTGTACAGCAATGGACCGATCGGTGCGCACGCATTGGCCATTGCATTTGATGTGGACGGATGCATGTTGTCATCCGAAATACGCGTTGTACCGCAATGGACCGATCGGTGCGCACGCATTGGCCATTGCATATGATGTGGACGGATGCGTGTTGTCATCCGAAATACGCGTTGTACAGCAATGGACCGATCGGTGCGCACGCATTGGCCATTGCATATGATGTGGACGGATGCGTGTTGTCATCCGAAATACGCGTTGTCCAGCAATGGACCGATCGGTGCGCACGCATTGGCCATTGCATTTGATGTGGACGGATGCGTGTTGTTTTTCGAAATACGCGTCGTACAGCAATGGTCCGATCGGTGCGCACGCATTGGCCATTGCATTTGATGTGGACGGATGCGTGTTGTTTTTCGAAATACGCATCGTACAGCAATGGTCCGATCGGTACGCACGCATTGGCTATGGCCTGACATGGCAACGGACGCGTTTTCGAAGCTTTAACGAGTCTGATGCAGTGAATTCAGTTGGCCACCCACAACAATGTTGCAAATTCATGGGTGTCATGAAGTTGAACTTTTGAAGGATGCTGTGGGCGTGTGTAAGTGGTGCAATTCCATGGATTGGTCAGATTCAGAAGATGCAAACGACTTGGACCTATCACTTTGGACACATGGGACAGTATCTGCCTCTGCAGCACACATATAATGCTGGCTGTTCCCCTGAGAGCTCACTTGCCTGCACTACATGCTCCAGGACGACATCTGCCACCACCACTGCTACTGTATCTGCATCCTCTGGCTACTGCAATGGCACGTACTGTGGAGAAAGCCCCAGCCTTCAGCACTGAGGAGAACCAGGCCCTGCTGGACAGCCTCCTTCCACAGTACAGCAAGCTGTATGGGAAACCAGGGGAGCAGGTGAGTGTGCTGTCCACTGCCTTACTAAATGTGCATGTTGTCTGACTAGCAAGACTTACAGTGTGCACACCACTGGCTAGCATGCTCACTGAGTAGTTGTCACCCCCCAAAGTGTGTAGTTACATGCACTGAACAGGTATAGTGCAGTAACAGTGCATTCCAACAAGGTTTTACTTCCCAGGCAATGATACCTTTTGGTAACTGCTGGCAAACTGTTCATAGCCATAGTTGCACTGCCTGTGTACATCATATGCCCCTGTGATTGAGACATGTATATCCAACTGTGTGATGCACGGATATGTTGCATGTGTAGTAATGGCCTTTTCACTTTGTCATCCTCACAGGTTGATGCCCACCAGAAGCAGGACATCTGGCTGACCATCGTCCGGGCAGTACGATCGGTGGGGGTCTACAGGCGCAGGATCCGCAACTGCCAGAAGAGGTGGCAGGACCTTCGGGGCTGGACCCGGAGGATCGCAAGGGTCCAGCTGAAGCTGTCGCCTCCTCGCAGGAGGGGCGGACACCGGACCCTGACCCCCCACATGCTCCGGATCCTGGCGGTGGTCTTCCCTGACCTGGATGGGCAGCTGAAGGCCAGACAGCAGCAAGGAGGGGGTAAGTGCTAGCCTCAACTGTGTACTTTGACTGACATGCTCTATGCACTCCTTTAGCCTGGTTCCACTTCCACAGTACAACTGTCATGTCGTCCTGGACTCATGTCCCTCACTTGTGTCATGCCCCCTCCTCATCTGATACACAGGTGTGGCCCTTACAGTCTGTGACTTAGGTCACTTGGGTACTGTGTACTTGCAGTTACCTGTGGTTCAAGTTGGGGACAGCATCAGTTACAGGAACTTTGTGGTGGGCTGCATGGGTGGTACAATTGCTCACAATGCCTGTGATCTGACATGTACTCTGGGTATGGCTTTAACATGTGTTCCAATTGCTGCTCTGACTCACCACATGTCTGGGGTATGTGCCACACACCCATGCTGCTGCAGAGACCAAGGTAGGAGCCTCAGTAGTATGTACATCATGTGTGTGACACATGCATAGCCACCTGCCTAGTGTTCAGGGTAATACCATGTTGCACATGGACCAGGACTGTAATGCCTACTCCGGACATCGAAGGCACTCTGTTCTCCCACTCCCGTGTGTCAGCATACATATTGGGCATTGTGAAGAGGGCACTCAGGTGTATGCCTCTGTGTCACCGTGGTGTGGCCTTGCTATTTGGACTCCTGGAGTGTTTCACAATTTGGGGTGGCCAGCCATCTGAGTTATGACTATGGGATCTGCACATAGGTCAATGCATAGGTCTCTGATCCCTTGACTGTGCACAATTTTGTATGTAACATTGGGGTGCAGGCAGCTTTGGTTCATTCTCATCAAACGTTGAAGTGCTCATGTGTATGGATTTGTGTTTGCAGTCACTCAAATGTCTCATTTGATTGACGTGGGATCATCTCAGTCCTCATGATGTGGCTGGCCAGGGGTGCACATGTGCACCTGTCAGCTACAGGGCTTACTTTTCAGGAACTTCCATGATTGTGACACAGTGCAGACTGGTGTTGTGTGTGTGCACTGCCCCTGTGAAAGGAGACAGTTATGACTGACTTGCCAGACAGGCCTGTGCCATGACATTCCAATTGCAAAGGGTGATCCAGCAGTGGTGTGACATGTCCTGCATGCACACCATTGTTGCATTGTCTATCAAGACATGAGGACATCATTGTGTCTGGTGATGGGACCAAAAGCCGCATATCAACAGAGACTTTGCCCATCACTTCTCCTGACACATGTACTGAGTCAGTGGCAGGAGATGGCATGTGTTTGGAGTGACACATTTCCATATGTTCTCTTGGATGTCCAACAACTGTGTATGTGGTGCATGTGTGCACATATGATTGGTCGCATACAACAGGCAGCAGACAGATGGGTGCATGGACAGGTAGGATATGACTGACTGTCAGGCAGACAATGGGCTTCTTCAAATCAGTGTCAGCACTTATTGCAATGTCTAGCAAATGATGGCAGGGCTTGCTCTGTGATGTGCTGTACTTACTGTGGTGTGTGTGGTCAGTACAGGTGACTAATGTTGTTCTGTTTATCCTGATTGTTTGCAGATACATCCACGGCCACAGGAGGAGACAGCTCCATGGACCAAGAGAAGCGGCAGAGCCAGACTGGGTCCACTGCAGGGGAGACCGAGGGACCCAGTGGCACGGAGGGTGAGGGGAGCCACACTGAGGAGACCTCATCTACGATCACCTCGGCTGGGGAAAACAGCACTTCCAGTGAGGACTCCCTTGTGGAGGCGGGTGTCAGCAGACCAGAGGCGACGTCAAGCAAGTCTGTCCCCGCCACCACCACCATCTCCACCCTCCCATCTGCTCCCATCCCACATGTCCATGGAGGCTCCCGTGTAGGGGAGCGTGTCTCCTTCATGCCAGGCACCGTACCCCCTGCCTCTGTCCCCCCTGCTGCCCTGAGTGTAGAGTCTGTGGACTTGCTTAAACAGATCCATGTAGGGCAGACATCAATGCTGAGTGTCCTCCATGCACACACGGGTCTTTTGACACAACTGGTGTCATTCATGGAAGGCATGTCATCTGGCATGTCTGCCCTACATCAGACCAATCAGTCCATGGCCTCCTCACTGATGGCAGCAGTGTCCCTCCTGCAACAGTCCCTCACCCCTCCTACCTCTGCCCCATCCACAATCCCCAGCACCCTACCTGTCCCAAGCACACACACACCGGCACCGGCACGCACCAGCACAGACACAAGCAGCACACAGACACACACGCCAAAATCCACACGCACGCACAGTCAGGGGACTGATATCTCACTCACAGGGGATGGGGCCCAGACACACACACACGCATCCACGAGCACTCCGCAGTCCTCAGATGCCTCTCCCTCCAAAACCCCTTCCCTTGCCTCACCTGCAACCCCCCCTCCCAGAAGCTCTTCCTCTGTGAGCTTGTCCTCTTCCCCACAGATACACCTGACACGAAGTCCAGGCGGAAGAGGCGACCACCACACACAGAGGGGAGTGCCCCTCACACCCGGACACCCTCCCCCAGGCACAGGCAGGCTGAGGACCCCATTAGAAAGTCCCCCCGGACCAGGAAGAGCAAGACCCCACCACCACCACCACGCAGCTCCACCACACAGTCTCTCTCCTCCATCCCCCAGCCCACCACTCCACAGGTTCCACCGCCACACCCTGCCCCAGGTTCCCCCACACACCGATACCACATCCGCAAACTGCTTAGGCCCTCCCCCCCTACCACTTGCTCTGCCACCCCCAAACCAGACGCTCTGCCTGTTTGTGCCACTGGTGTGGAGACCGGGTCCCCCCCCCTCTGTCCTGCCCACCTCATCTGCCCCCCCTTCCACTCCCTTGGAGTCATGCACTGCAGTGGAGTCCACAACCACCCTGTCTGACTCGGGCACTGCAGTGGGGACCCAGTCCACTCCATCTGACCGGCCCACTGAAGTGGTTGCAGCACCCACACCATCTGACTTGTGCCCTACAGTGGTGCCGGCCCCCACTGAGTCAGACACCTCCACTGCAGTTGCCGGTGACACTCCTGCACCCACCACCCCTTCACTGCCTCCTTCTGGCGTCCCTGATCCTGTCCCTGCGGTACCTGGCTTGCCCCTTGTATGCCCCTCCGAGGGGGATGTCCCCTGTCCGTACCAGTGCAGGCAAGCAATGGGTGACAAGTTGTCACATATCACCCTGTTGGGACTGTGTATTTGGACTGGCCATTGGCCTTAGTTTCTTTTGGACTTGAATTTTTAGTTTGACATTTGCTGAATAAAGCCTCTTTTTGTTTACTTGTTGTTTTTCTTTGGATGTACATGATGTAGATGAGTATCATCATGCATTTGCAGTTGTAATAGTGTTCCGATCATGTAAATGAAGTGTTGCTGTGATGGACTCCATGTGGTCCATGGGATATGTGTCCTAATGTAGTCTGGATCCAGTGCATCCTTTGCTGCAGTCTGAGGGTGTAATGTTCTGCATTTGACACAGGGATGTCCGTTTTGCATTTGTAAATTAACATCTTTGGCTTACACTGATGCACATCTGGTGGGCTTACCACTGTTCAATGTTACTGTTTCCCTGACTGTGTGCCCATCTCCACTGGACATGCAGTTTAGCACATCAATGTTGAAGGACTCATCTGTGTATACAGTGCAACTTGCTTGACACGTGTTTTGGGTGTATGCAGATGACTGACGTGACACTCCCGTACCCAGGCTGATGTGAGCAGAGCCTTCAGTGTGTTGTAGTCGTTGACTCACTGACCGAGTGTTCTGCTGACATGTTTGAGTGGTGCACAGACAAGGTTTGGCACAGCGGACCTTCCACAGGAGTGGAGTGCCCTCATGGCAGTGTGTAATCCCGTGACATTGGCTGGGCCCGTGTTGTGTGTTGTGTGAGCATGTCTGTGTGTGTTCCCTTCCCTTTTTCTACACAGGCTGTGTCCCTAGGGATGTTCCTGTTTGTGATGCTTGCTGAGTTGTCCTGTGTTCATCCAGCATCTTGGACCTGGTTTCTCCGGGATGTGGGTGCATGGCAAACTAATGTTCATCAGGTTGTCATCCCTAGTTGTCTTTGTTGTCAGGTCTGGGGATGTGGGCAAATGCAGATGGGACACAGTCAGGATTCCCCTTGGCACTTGTTGGTTACACAAGTCATGTAATTTACGGTTTGTGGTAGCTTTCAGTGATTGTGACACGTTGTGTGTGTGACTGCTGCCACTCCTCAGGGTCAGAGCTGCAATGTTGGAAGTTGTCTATGTGTGTTCTTTGTGGGTCACCTTGGCTTCTTCATTGGTGTGTGACTGTGGCCGGGATCCCATTGATTGGGGTGGATTTGACATCATGCCCATGTACGGCGTACTGTGCAGTGTGTCAGACATTCACGAGTCTTGTTGACTGGCCATGTGTGATGGGTTTCTGCACCTTAGTTCCCACCACCGCCCCTGGGATTGACATGGGTGCATGTGCAATGTCACCAGTCCATGTGAGCTTCACTGCTGCACATTGGTGGAGATCAAGGTGTGTGGTGTTGAGTGTGTGCAAATGAGACCCCTACCTCCATATTGGCCTTGGCTGACAGGCCGTGCTGATTGATTTGTGCTTGTGTAGGTGTGATGGTAGTTTGTTGCTCAGGACACATGACTGTGGTTCACAGTGTGAACGACATCTAGCTTTGTCATCACAGTGGGATTATCATGCAGGCCAGTGTCACCACAATGTGGGGTCCCTGGGGGTAGTGCTGTGGTGGGTCTGTCTCTTGCTGTGTTAGTTGCTGTTCCTACAAGCTTGTGTGACATGTGTAATTTGGGCTCCCTCTCATCTAACAATGCCTGATTGCCCACATAGGGGAATCAGATCCATGAGTTACTTTTGTGTGGCACTGTATACACATCTGTGTAATTGGGATTCAGGCCTCCTCATGTGTTGTGTGGTTGCCTGGGGACACTGGCACACCCCCCATCACCTGTTGTGTTTGATATGCAGTGTGAGGCTGCCTGTTTGTGTTTGTGCATCTGCACCACTGCATTGGCATATCTTTAGTGTGCCATTGGCTGTATGCTGTTTGGTGGGTTTCCCCTGCTGTCCCTGGGACTCCTAGGTCATCAGTCAGCACAATGATCATGGTTTGTATGTCCCATTGCTGCCATGGTATGGTATTTGTTCACCTCACATCTACAGTCTCCACAGGATATCTACATTTGTGTGTCCATTGGTGCAGATATGTGGGTCTGCATTATGATGGTCACTTCTGTCATTGTGTAATTGATGAATGTTGACAATGTCAGCCCCCATGGGTGATGTTTGTCTGCACATGGCCAAAGGTATGTCTTATTTGCACTGCACTGTTTGCCTCACCCAATCTATGTTGCTATGGGACACAACCACTACTTTGCCACTGATGTATTTGTTGTTCTGTGACCAGGAATCATCCATGCTGTTTGGCATTTGCAGCTTTTTCCATGACAACACTTACATTTTGGTCACTGTGATGACGGGGGTTTAGACCCCATTGCCACATTGTTCAAAATGTGCTTCAGCTATGGACCCCACACTTACCTTTTGGTCACTGTGATGATGGGGGTTTAGACCCCATTGCCACAATGTTCAAAATGTGCTTCAGCTATGGACCCCACACTTACATTTTGGTCACTGTGATGATGGGGGTTTGGACCTCATTGCCACAATATTCAAAATGTGCTTCAGCTATGGACCCCACACTTACCTTTTGGTCACTGTGATGATGGGGGTTTAGACCCCATTGCCACAATGTTCAAAATGTGCTTCAGCTATGGACCCCACACTTACCTTTTGGTCACTTTGATGATGGGGGTTTAGACCCCATTGCCACAATGTTCAAAATGTGCTTCAGCTATGGACCCCACACTTACATTTTGGTCACTGCGATGATGGGGGTTTGGACCCCATTGCCACAATGTTCAAAATGTGCTTCAGCTATGGACCCCACACTTACCTTTTGGTCACTGTGATGATGGGGGTTTGGACCCCATTGCCACAATGTTCAAAATGTGCTTCAGCTATGGACCCCACACTTACATTTTGGTCACTGTAATGATGGGGGTTTGGACCCCATTCCCACAATGTTCAAAATGTGCTTCAGCTATGGACCCCACACTTACCTTTTGGTCACTGTGATGATGGGGCTTTAGACCCCATTGCCACAATGTTAAAAATGTGCTTCAGCTATGGACCCCACACTTACCTTTTGGTCACTGTGATGATGGGGGTTTAGACCCCATTGCCACAATGTTCAAAATGTGCTTCAGCTATGGACCCCACACTTACCTTTTGGTCACTGTGATGATGGGGGGTTAGACCCCATTGCCACAGTGGTCATGGTCTGCTTGCATTGTGGAGGCCAAACACATTTATGTGTGAGACATGTGATAGGGGTCACATTGTATGTTCAATGTCATGTTCAGTGTTGTAGGCATTTGACACAGACTACACACGCTTGTCATGGTGTTGGGGGGATGTGTTTTTCTGACATTCCTTATGTTGGAGTATGCTGGTTGTGTCATGCATTACCCGTCCTATGAGTAGGGGTGGTGTTGGTGGTAGGCATCCATCCCCCTATGAGTGGGGATGGTAGTAGTGACAGGCATCCAGGCCCCCCTGAGTAGGGGTGGTGGTAGTGGTAGGCATCCAGCCCCCCCTGAGTAGGGGTGGTGGTAGTGGTAGGCATCCAGCCCCCTCTGAGTAGGGGTGGTGGTAGTGCTAGGCATCCAGCACCCATGAGTAGGGGTGGTGGTAGTGGGCGGCATCCAGCCCCCCATGAGTAGGGGTGGTGTTAGTGGTAGGCATCCAGCCCCCCATGAGTAGGGGTGGTGGTAGTGGTAGGCATCCAGCCCCCCATGAGTAGGGGTGGTGGTAGTGGTGGGCATCCAGCCCCCCATGAGTAGGGGTGGTGGTAGTGGTAGGCATCCATCCCCCTATGAGTGGGGATGGTAGTAGTGACAGGCATCCAGCCCCCATGAGTAGGGGTGGTGGTAGTGGTAGGCATCTAGGCCCCCATGCGTAGGGGTGGTGGTAGTGGTAGGCATCCAGCCCCCCATGAGTAGGGGTGGTGGTAGTGGTGGGCAACCAGCCCCCCATGAGTAGGGGTGGTGGTAGTGGTAGGCATCCATCCCCCTATGAGTGGGGATGGTAGTAGTGACAGGCATCCAGCCCCCCATGAGTAGGGGTGGTGGTAGTGGTAGGCATCCAGCCCCCCATGAGTAGGGGTGGTGGTAGTGGTAGGCATCCAGGCCCCTATGGGTGGGGATGGTAGTAGTGGTAGGCATCCAGGCCCCCATGAGTAGGGGTGGTGGTAGTGGTTGGCATCCAGCCCCCCATGAGTAGGGGTGGTGGTAGTGGTGGGCATCCAGGCCCCCAAGAGTAGGGGTGGTGGTAGTGGTAGGCATCCAGCCCCCCATGAGTAGGGGTGGTGGTAGTGGTAGGCATCCAGCCCCCCCTGAGTAGGGGTGGTGGTAGTGGTAGGCATCCAGCCCCCCCTGAGTAGGGGTGGTGGTAGTGGTAGGCATCCAGCACCCATGAGTAGGGGTGGTGGTAGTGGTATGCATCCAGCCCCCCATGAGTAGGGGTGGTGGTAGTGGTAGGCATCCAGCCCCCCATGAGTAGGGGTGGTGGTAGTGGTAGCCATCAATTCCCCTATGGGTGGGGATGGTAGTAGTGGTAAGCATCCAGCCCCCCCTGAGTAGGGGTGGTGGTAGTGGTAGGCATCCAGCACCCTTGAGTAGGGGTGGTGGTAGTGGTAGGCATCCAGCCCCCCCTGAGAAGGGGTGGTGGTAGTGGTAGGCATCCAGCACCCATGAGTAGGGGTGGTGGTAGTGGTAGGCATCCAGCCCCCCATGAGTAGGGGTGGTGGTAGTGATAGGCATCCAGCCCCCCATGAGTAGGGGTGGTGGTAGTGGTAGGCATCAATTCCCCTATGGGTGGGGATGGTAGTCGTGGTAGGCATCCAACACCCCCTGAGTAGGGGTGGTGGTAGGCATCCAGCACCCATGAGTAGGGGTGGTGGTAGTGGTAGGCATCCAGCCCCCCCTGAGTAGGGGTGGTGGTAGTGGTAGGCATCCAGCACCCATGAGTAGGGGTGGTGGTAGTGGTAGGCATCCAGTCCCCCCATGAGTAGGGTTGTGGTAGTGGTAGGCATCCAGGCCCCTATGGGTGGGGATGGTAGTAGTGGTAGGCATCCAGGCCCCCATGAGTAGGGGTGGTGGTAGTGGTAGGCATCCTGCCCCCCATGAGTAGGGGTGTTGGTAGTGGTAGGCATCCAGCCCCCCATGAGTAGGGGTGGTGGTAGTGGTAGGCATCCATCCCCCTATGAGTGGGGATGGTAGTAGTGACAGGCATCCAGCCCCCCATGAGTAGGGGTGGTGGTAGTGGTAGGCATCCAGCCCCCATGAGTAGGGGTGGTGGTAGTGGTAGGCATCCAGGCCCCTATGGGTGGGGATGGTAGTAGTGGTAGGCATCCAGGCCCCCATGAGTAGGGGTGGTGGTAGTGGTAGGCATCCAGCCCCCCATGAGTAGGGGTGGTGTTGGTGGTAGGCATCCAGCCCCCCCTGAATAGGGGTGGTGGTAGTGGTAGGCATCAATTCCCCTATGGGTGGGGATGGTAGTAGTGGTAGGCATCCAGCCCCCCCGGAGTAGGGGTGGTGGTAGTGGTAGGCATCCAGCACCCATGAGTACAGGTGGTGGTAGGCATCCAGCCCCCCCTGAGTAGGGGTGGTGGTAGTGGTAGGCATCCAGCACCCATGAGTAGGGGTGGTGGTAGTGGTAGGCATCCAGCACCCATGAGTAGGGGTGGTGGTAGTGGTAGGCATCCAGCCCCCCCTGAGTAGGGTTGGTGGTAGTGGTAGGCATCCAGCCCCCCTGAGTAGGGGTCGTGGTAGTGGTAGGCATCCAGCCCCCCATGAGTAGGGGTGGTGGTAGTGGTAGGCATCCAGCCCCCCCTGAGTAGGGGTGGTGGTAGTGGTAGGCATGCAGGCCCCTATGGGTGTGTATGGCATTGGTGATAGCCATCCCGCCCCTATGGTTCTGCTGTTGCTAGTGTACGTCATTTCTGCATCCCTATGTGTGTGTGACATATGTCGGGAAGGTGTCGTTTGTTTGTGTAGTGGGTGTTTGACTTACCGTCTGCGCCGTACGCGTCCGTACCTGTTCCGGTAATAGATGTCAAGTATTGGTAGGACCTGCACGATGGGATTCATGGTTGGTTCGTCTCGTTCGGGTATCTCGTTGCTTCGACTCGTACTCGTCGCTGGCTTGTTCGTCTCGTTGCTGTGGATCGTCTTGTGGTGCGAATCAGAGCTTATGTGCGGCTCTCCCGGATGCTCTGACGTGCCGGACGTAGCGACGGGTTCGGCGCGTACGGAGTGCGCATCGTACTAGTCCGGCCGGAAGGTGCTGTATATTTGCTTCCGTGCGACTCGATTCGGCGTTTACGGATCCGGCTCGGGCGGGGAACAGGAGCTGGAATGGGTACGTACGGCTGGGTCGGGATCTGGGCAGTTATGCGCATCGTACTTGCTCGTTCGAACGAATGTTCGAATCGGTCGGGAAACACGCGTTCGGCTTGGTTTTTTTCCGGACGAATAGTGTTAGGTGCGCTTCCGGCCGAGATCGGAATCGACCCCTAAGTGTTTTGTTCATTAAAACTCGCAAGTTTGCCGCTCAGCATTTTTTCGCGCTACAGTGCTCTCGCAGCCAAACATGATATTCCGATCCTCCCCTTAAGGGCGTGCTCAACTCGAACTGAGACTCAGTGGGACACCCAAGGTCGTATGTTTGTAACAAAAACTATCAATTGTAGGTATTAGGGAACACAGTATCCACACTTTTGAAACGGTACTTTTTGATTGATGCGATTTAACGTAGCTTGCATATCACACACACGCTAGCCCGGGAGCACGAGCAAGCCCATTGCGTTAGTCCCAAACGCACGTGCCATGTAACATGCTTTTCATTAAGTATAACTTAAACTCCTCCGACCGGACGACCAAAGGTCATACAGCACTGGAAACAGAGCCAGCAGTTAGAAATCCCCCCAAACATTCTCGTGCACAAACAGACATATACATTTCTTTCTAACAGACACACTTGTTTAAAAAATAACTCATAGGTCGATACAGGAGCAAATGGCATAGTATAAGTTTGACACTCTTGTCTTTTGGTTCACTCACCAGATAGAAAGTGGCGACATAAATCGGTATAAGAAAAGGCGAGTCAGAGGTCGCAAATTCCATTATACAAGTAAGCATTTATTCTGACAACACAATTCGTTGTTTTCACTAAGGATGACAGGACGTGGTAGTCTAAACAGTTTCTTTTGGACATTGCTTTATAGTGGTACCCTCAGTGGCAACTGTCTATGGATGGTGAACAGTGAATGAAAACAAGGAGATTTAAGCCTGGTTTAAAGAGACAGAGGTAAATGAATTGGGGTGAATGGGGTTAAAGTGAACAAAGAATGAATGTGACTACTATTTTTTCAGCATTTAAACTGCAGCATTTTTTCTTTCTTTAATTTTTCAGCTCTTTTATTTGTTCTGTGTCCTGAGGAGAACCCGTCAAGAAATCTAAGTGGGTTCGAAACGCGTCGACTGTTTTTTTGTTGACCAAATAGGTGTTCATGTGGATGAAATACCACTCGTGCTCACCAAACATCTGTGCTCTCTAACTGCTAGACAATTGAAGTGAGCAGAGAAGGGTCACCATTTGGCCATTTCCTCTGAAATAAGCTAAAAACCAATCAATGTAGACAATGCTCAGAGGTATTGGTTGTTTATGCAACTGTGGATAAAAAAAAACTTTACAGAACCAGAGCTAAAAATATGTTTTATGTGTTTTTAATGTAATGTGAAATGTTTGTACATTGACAATATATTGTGTTATTTTATGACTTGTGTTCTCAGTGTATGTCTAATATGGGAAACGGTGTATGTCATAAAATTTAATATAAAAAATAATTTTTTCCTAATAAACAATTTAAAAAGAACTAAACCAACTTCGGGGCTGTTGAATCAGGAGGAACTTTTATTTTTAACAGTCAAACCAGTCAGCCCCTGTTTCTGTATGTTACCTAAAGAACACAAACACAGCACCAATCCACAGGGTAGGCCTATCATCTCGGCTATTGATAGTCTTTTGGAGAATGCCTCGATCTACTTAGACCATTTTCTATTCCCCTATGTCTGCAGCCTACCCTCTTACTGCCGTGACAGAATGGATTTCATATCCAAGGTCTCGGATACACCATGGCAGCCTAACTATATTCTCTGTACAGTAGATGCGGACTCACTCTACACTTGCATCCAACATGATTTGGGGATTCAGGCTTGCAAACATTTCTTTAGGGACAGCCCCATTGCCACATATGACCACTCCAGCTTACTGCTCGAGATACTCCAGTTTTGCCTGGAAAACAACTTTTTCCTGTTCGGCAAACAATGGTACAGGCAACTGATGGGGACCTCAATGGGCAGTTGCTTCGCGCCAAGCTACGCATGTATGTTCATGGGGTGGTGGGAGTCAGAGTGTGTGTGGTCTGAGTCTTTCGACAAGAATACCAAGCATCAGATATATTGATGACATTGTTCTCATCTGGGACGGCCCCCAAGCCATCTTAGATGAGTTCCTCAATATCATCTCCATCAATGACCTGAACCTCAAATTTACCAGCAAAACAAGCACAGAAAAGATTGATTTCCTGGACATAGAGGATGGGGTTCAGAATGGGACATTTGAGACAAGACTACTCAGGAAGGAGACTGCTGGGAATAGTATCCTGCAGGCGAGGAGCCACCACCCACCCAAACTTAAATGCAGTATCCCATATGGGGAACTCCTCAGAGCTAGGAGGAACTGCAGCACTCTGGAAGCCTATGAGCTAGAGGAGGGAAGGATGATTGAGAGATTCTTGCAAAGGGGCTATACACGCAAAGTTCTGGACGAAGCTAGACACAAGGTCAGGGGGGTGGAGAGAAAGACTCTACTCAAACCTAAGCCACGCACATCCAACAAACCTGAGATCAGACTCATAACAACTTACAACTCGAGTTGTACTGAGGTTCAGGTGATAGTGAGAAAACACTGGAACTTGGTCAAGCTGGACCAAGTCATAGGCAAATTGGTTAGCCCCAACCCACAGCTCACATACCGCAGGAATCACTCTTTGAAAGACATGCTAGTACACACTTTAATGGAACCAGGCAAATCACAAAGCAGCACTTGGCTGAGGGAACTCCCCGGTTTCTACAAATGCGGCAAATGCAAGGCATGTACACACAGTACCAACATCAAGTCTGTACATTTACCCAGTGGTAAACAACACAAGATTAAGCCTTTCATTAACTGCAACAGTGACTATGTTGTATATGTGCTTGTATGTGTGTGCGGCATGAGATATGTGGGGAGCACAATTTTTCCCGTCAAGAAGCGTATCCGAAAACACCTAAAGGCAATTTGGAACAATGACAGAACATATCCCATGGCTAGGCACTGTAACACCTTACATAGCTCCATTGAAGCTGAGAATCTGAAAATCTCATTTTTTGGAATTGACAGGGTGCCAACTAACCCCAGAGGCGGAGACAGGGAACGGGCCCTCAGAAGGATGGAATCCCGATGCATAATTTATCTCTGCAGCAAATCCCCGGGTGGCCTCAACCAGGATGAGGAGCTCCATGTTCATTTGGGATAGCTCCCCTTGGAGCAAAAACAGTAGCATGCTAAACCCTTCTGCAAAATACCCCGTTTGCCCCCCCCACCCGCCCCGCCCCCTTCCCCCACCCCCCACCTTTTCTTTCCCTGATCTGTTCCCTAGGTCACTGGACCGATACCCCTCATTTCTGAACTCCGATTTGGGCACTTAAGAGAAGTACTGTTGCACCGCAGAATACATGCCCTTGCATGATTTATGGTTTACTTGATTAACTGAATGATCTTCTGTTTTCTTGTCTATAATTTAATTCCAAATGATTTCTTTTTATACATGAAGATATGTAATGTTTATTTATTTTGAGGGAAGAAACATATATATATTTTTTTGTTGGCTATATGTAGACTTTTTTTCCTAATACTGAATGGCACAATGTTTGTATAAGTGCCGAAGTGTTTTTCCTATGTTTATTATTTATGCAACAGTGTCTCTCTGACTATATAGAGAACACTGCCACAATGTTTCCCCAGCTTTGAGAAAGACCGTCAGGTCGAAAGCGTCAGTGACAGTAAAGTCACTATTTGGACTTACCTGGTGTGCGGGTCTTCTTGCAGCGCAGCGGCGTCCGCAACGGATTGTGGAAATATAAATATATAAACAGCAGCACAGTGCAACGCACCGTAATCGCCCTTCCCCTTCCTCTTGTGACGGCGGTCTGCGGTGAGGAGACGAGCCTCATCACACCAACACACGCTGTTACCTCGTAGCACCAACAGCAACCACGGACACCATGAGCTTTCAAAGCAGTGTTTATTCAGCAAAAAATGGAACCACTCGACGCGTTTCGGGATACACTCCCTTGATCACGACTATATATAGATATAGATATATATATATATATATATATATAAAATATATATTTCAGCTACTGCATTCCTCCTTTAGGAATGAGCTCGGCACTCCAGATGTTGTTTCAAATCATAAATTTATTCAGGCTGAAGTATCCACACATTTCGGTTAAACATTGCAACCTTGTTCACGATTCATCATCATCAACATATTTAAGATGATGTAGAGGAGCACCACTGGTCTGTGGGATGGTATCATTGCCATGGCAACAATGATGGGGGCTCTGTTTGGAGAGGTACTAGTGATTCGTGGTGACCCTGATTCCAAGCCAGCCAACCAAATACATCAAACTGAAGGGTCGCCATCTCTCTAAGGAGCATGCACATGATAATTTTTTTCTTGTTGTATAATTATAATTATAGTTATTTTTACATTCTCTTTCGTATTCCTTATTCTTATTTTTCAAATGTTTGATGTCTTAAAACTGTTTTTAGAGGTGGGATCCAACTATTATGACGTTTATT
The DNA here is from genome assembly GCA_963921515.1 of Calotriton arnoldi. Taxonomy (NCBI): domain Eukaryota; kingdom Metazoa; phylum Chordata; class Amphibia; order Caudata; family Salamandridae; genus Calotriton; species Calotriton arnoldi. Next base: position 265,400 of record CAWUFW010016080.1, read on the forward strand.
GTTCATTTCACTTTTACCCTGATGTGAATTTCAGTTATTAGCATATAATAAACTTAAACACTTTTCTTTGTTAAGATTATTGCTTCTTCGCCAATGATTTATCTATCACATCCTAAGTTCACCTACATGGCCTAATTTTAAATGTTTGTAATGTATGAACATTGTGTGTCACCGAGCAAGTGTGGTGTAGCAGACAGCCGGGCCACTACACGCTCCCAGTGTGGTGACAGTGGTACCATTAGCTGGCAACAGGAGCATTTAAAACATAACATGAAGTAAATAAAATAGTCCCTCTCTAATTAGTTGCACCCCACACTTGGATGTGCAATTGCACAATTTGCTCCTCAACATCTTGTTTGCTGTACAGCACCATAAATGCACCTCAGTGGTCATGAAATTATGTAACAAAAGGGGAAGCAAATTATATGGCAATGAAAGGCACATTGTGTAACATCCGCAACAAAAGGCAAATTGCTCAGCATATTTAAGAGTATCACTAACTAGCTATTTTTGCTTTTTAAGACATATTGATAATTAATCTATTCAAATGCTATATATAGTTCTTAAGAAATAAAATGAAACACCTTCATCGTTCCTAATCAAATGATATTTTCCAAAAATCAAAGAACAGCACATCATATTCTCTCATTTCTACATCTGAGAGTAAAATAATTTATTCAAACCTTATATAATTATGCACTCAGCAGCAAGCAGGGTCATATGAGTGCATACCTCCTGCAATACAAAATGCACTTCTTTTATGCTGTACATTGCCGTCGTTTTTTGATTTTTTTTTGAGTTTCGTGTTTACCCCTTGTTCGTAATGCAGGGCCTCAAGAAACACCTCTTTCCATGAAGAAAGCCCTGGAGAGCGGTACCAAATGTCATATGTACATAGGTGTGCCTTTCACTAGGAGGGAATGTACTGCAGCTATTAATCTTAAAAATAAATGCAACATATTTGGGATGCTTCCAAACTCTAAGGACCACGTGCACAAGGCTATTTTTCGTCTGCATACCCTAAGATTTGTAAAATCTCAGAGTTGCAATTGCACATTGCCTTTTTTTTAAATGTAAAAACGCATTTTACAAGTTGGAAAAGGTTTTCCAACTCCTATCAAATGGGTTTTGCGGCCGAAACAATTTGATTGGGGTTTCATTCCAAATTGCACTTTTGCATTCAATGTTTTAAGGGTTTGCGGCCAAAATTCCAGTAGCAAACCATTGATTAGTTACCGAAACCTCAACAGAGGTAGTAAGTGATTTGCAAAGGGGAAGGAATCTCCCCTTTGGGAACCGCCCTGGCAGCCTCCTGGGAAGTAGAGAGCGGACCACTGCTTACACCTCATGATGTTTTTCCAAATGAAATCTTTTTGTTTTTGAAAGCTGCTCCGATGCCTAAGGAACACAGGCTCCTTTAAAATTAGGCGGGTAATTCTAGGGCCCGTGCAAATGGTGATTTTGCAATACGACTGATTAGTTCTAGGCTACTTCACAAGATCAGAGTCCGTTTGCAAAAAGTCAGTGCATAATTTGCAACCACTTTTGTGAATGGGTTGTTAGTACATCTGGACTCAAGTGTTTTGCTGAAATAAAATAGTGTCTCAAACAATTGTTGCTTTGAAAACAGCATCAGCATTTTATGTTTTGGTTCCTGCTACAGAAAAAGCTCTTCACTCTTTACATTATTTTGCAATGTTTACACTATCTGCGTAAACTATCATTTATTTAATGGAGCCCGACAGAGTGGTAAAGCAATGGTTTGTGAGAGAAGGGAATTACAGAGAGAGGGGACCAGGATCAGGCTGGGACAACAAAATTGCCCCGGTCACCAAAATAAAAGTGACTCCTCGTTGGGGAACCAGATAGCTAAAAACGTGGCCCACATTTGCAAATCAGGCAAGTTTTGAACTTGTAAAGACAGGCTGAATGACAGGCTGAATTTGTGTCTGCTGCAGGCAATGTTTGTTTTAATATAAAAAATCAACAGTAAAACCCAGCCCTCCTGCCCATAAAACTGGCCCACAAACTGGTGCAGAATTAGGCCACACACTGTTCCATGCAATGCTTATTTTGCAAAAAAACATAAGTGCCAGGGCCCTCGTCAGGAGGCCACTGAGGCTTGCACCACCCTTTGCCACTGCCAGAGCTACCAATGACAGGACCAAACAATACTAATCATCACACTTTTAAAAGTGTGACAATTCCAGGCCCCCAAAGCAATAAAAACAGCTTGGGTGGGTTGGTATTAGTAATTTTTATTGTGTATTGAATTAATAAAGAACTATTGTGCTCATCTCAAAATTTGACTGACAGCGTCACCATGTGGCAGCCTGTCATAAGTGCTGGTGTTGACAATTAAGTGCTGGTGCTGAGCACCGGAAACCACAGGCTCAAATTAAGCGCTGGATCTGTGAGACCAGCCCATCGGGCACTACCTTATTGCCCTACAAGCCAGTCCGACCTTGGAGGGGACATGAAAATTGAGAAAATCTTTACTTGACCTTTTAGACCTTAACATTTCTCTTACTCAGAAGAGTCAAAGGTCACTACCAAACCAGAAAAGTGCACATGCAGAACGAGAAGAGGAAGGACAAGGCAGGGGTAGAGAATTAATTTATCAGATTCCTGATGGAATGGTGAAATTCCTCAGACCAGTGCTTTGATTTTTGCTTTTGCATCGAGAACTAGAGTTGTCAAGTGGAATTAAGTTCTGTTTTATGAATAACCAACAATTAATTATACAATTTTAAGTGCTACTTTGCATATGTCTTATTGTAACACTACGAACTAGTCCACTATTCATCCACAAAGCCATCCTTGTGGTCTATTTCTTACAATTGGAGAAAAGAAGCATGTTGGACACTAAATCCCACATAAAAAAATATTGTAGCAGGACTAAATGATCTAGATTTGAACAAAAAAAGACATTGTTTTATCCACACGTGTTCAAGCTTTCTATTGGCACTATTTAGCTGGTAAACATCAAACAGCTAGAGCTTTTGCTTGTTCCTGGGTGCCCATGTTTCTTGAAGATTAATGTATAATTAAGTTATTTTAGCATCTCAAGAGCTTGAATTAGCTGAAAGTGGGTAAAAAATAGTTCCAAACAGATTTCCCCAGGAATTCTTACATTTGTGCTGCCCTGGGGGTCTGGATGAATTTCCCAATCTGTGGGTTGGGACTAACTGAAGGGTTGCGTTTGACTTTAGGCGGGTTGTGAAAGTCCTGAAGTATCTCCTAATGGTCAAAATACTTTATTTTCAAAGTAATGCAACATGACATCAGCTGATAGACGCGCTCATGTTCCCAGTCATGTGTGTGGTCTCTGTATTGTCCTTCATGATTGATTAAATCTTGTTACAGCAGATTAAGCACTGTACAAAGATGGGGAGATGTGAAGATGTGGAAGTATGGAAATATGTTAGTGGCAAATCTGCTGGATTTTGACCATTAGGACTGGGAAGGAGTGAGTTACAAATCAAGCACAAGCTTTAAATGTGATTGACTCTGACTCATCAGGCAGGACATGCCTGCAAGTAATAACATTACATTTTCCCCCTCTGGCCTTGAAGAGAGGTGCATGCTTCTGACAAGACCAAGACACTGCAGGCTGTAGCTCCAAACTCAAGTTGAGACAATTGACCTTCAAAAACAACAGATAAGCAGATGCTGTAAATTTGTCAAGGTCAGGAATATCAGCATATTATCTCTCAAAGGAGCTCGATTTTAGCTTCCAGGGGTTGGATTCAAACTATACCCATATTTTATTGCCTGTAACACAAGCCAAAGAAAGTTCCTTGAGCTCAAAAATCTGATCATGTTCTACCAGACAGTGCATGATTGTGATATACACAACACCGTGACAATGCACACAACTGCCCCATGTGCCAGCCACCAGAGTTCGTTATTGCAGGCAGAAGATGGCATTCTTTACAGTAAAAAATTGCCCCAGCCTAATTTTTATTAAACCTAGATGGGTCTCAAAAGTTTGTTGTTCTAAACACTGTGTTGCGCTTCTAAAAAGTTTGGGAAGTATTCGTTTAGAGAGTATTTGCTGTGGTTGCTTTCACCACCCAGTCTTTACTGGGTGTTTAATTGAGTCTGTGCAGTGGCAGTTGCTGCCTATCTAGGGTGGTAGGGTGGGCCGAGGGGGGGAGGAGGGTTGGGGTCGGGTAATGATATAAAATAAAAAAAAGGCTTACCTGTCACTCCTCTCTCGCTGACGCTCCCAGCCGCCTCGTTGCTTCTTTCTTCCGGCCCCGGCTCCCCACCCAATCCAGCTGCTACTCTCACAGCATGAGAGCAGTGCCAGGATTGTTCTGAGTAGCCTCAGTTGCCGCTCAGACAGTGCATTGGAGCCTGTGGCTTTTCTCCAACCCGGCCACACAGACATGCGCACTTATAAGTACACACAACTCCTCCTCCAAGCCATGCCCGGCCCTGCCCTGTCCTATACGTATTGCACGGCTTAGACAGCAATAAACAAAATGATAATAAAATTGTGTTATTCCAATTTTATTTATGATCTCCTGGTTCTGGGCAGTGGGGCGACGTTCATCCACCATTACGGAGGAGCCACCCCTGGGTCTGTGTTATGGCTGCGGACTCTGCACAGCACTTGCATACATCAGATACATCACTTGGCAGCCAGACTTGCCGCACACTCTGGGTCCTTTGATGTTAATGTGCTTGATAGTGTAGCAGACTTCCCCTGTCCTATTTTTTACTGTTAACAGTTGTCGCCACAGGTCCCTCCACTGTGTTCTTAGCACCCAGGGGAGCGAGGGTGGTTCTCTACCTTGTTAGAGCACTTTCGGTATTCAGACTGCCAGAGGCTGGCATAATTGCCCCATTCACTGGCGCGTGACACATGACACCTGAGCAGGTAATGTATTGTTCTCCTGCAGAGCTTTGCTCTTATCCCCAAGCACCGCATGGCATTAGTGAGGACTCTATAAAAGCTCTTCGTCACCGACAGCTTATTACCCATAAACCTTTCTTGGAAGCACAACAGGAGGCAAAATGAAGGTGCTTTTGCATAAAAGAACTCTGCACGTGTGCTACTCACTACTTTTAGCGCTAATCTGCTGCCTGAAAGCAGGTGTGTCATATTTCACAGGGGAATAGTTGGATACTCGTGTCAAAGCGTCTCGTCTCAATCTTGAGAGCATCCTATTAGTATGGCGCACCTTTTTGTCTTGGGTTTTTAGGGGTGTTTGAATTTTGCATAAGTTGCTTTTGCATAATTCTGTGAAATTTCGGCTAAATTATGTGAATTTGCGCATAATTACATTGAATGCAAATCCATAATTCTGTGCTTTTTTTTTTAGCACGAAATGCATCCTTGCAGCAATTTTTAGGTTTAAATCGTTTTTATTGGAATTTTATAAACAAACAATGCCGTAGATAACACAGCGGAAATAGCAATGGGACAGTGCATGACATTGAACAGGGTTACCAAATGAAATTTACAGTAGGATCCCAACTCCTGCCCTCCCACCCACCCTCCCGACGAACAAAATGAAGACCGAAAAGAAAAGGAAAGGGAAAAAGTTCTCCTGGGTTCTAATCTGTCACTTGTCATCACTCTCTCCTTTCGCTCACCCGCCTCGGCCCCCCTGTCCTAGGGGTTTAGCTGGTAGTTTGTGGTGACTCCCCTTCTGTGTCCGGAGCAGTGGATGGGATAGGGTCTTGAGTGAGATTCTCAAGTCGCAAAAGTCGCAAGTACTTAGGGCAGGTTAGTTCCCTCATCTCTGTACTAAGTATGAATAGAAATGGGCGCTGGTAGTCTGTAAACGAGTCCCCCTCCCCTTGTAGTGTGAGTGTGATGCGCTCCATGCCCAGCACAGTCCATAACCTTCCCAACCAGCCTTGGTGTCCCGAATCCTATCGGTGCCCCAGTGGGTTAGTGTGTTCTGGAGCGCTGCTCCCAGCGCTATACCCATCTGCCTGCCTCTGCGGGATTTAAGAAGGAAGGTGATCTTGTTAGGTAAGCCTAATACAATATAGGCTGGGAAGCGCGGGATTTGTGTATTAAAATGGCTATCAATGTCTGATAGGACTTGTTCCCAATACCCAGAGAGGTGTGCACACCCCCATTGTAAATGAGTTAGGGTGCCCTCCTCCCCGCATTGTCTCCAGCAGTGTGAGGGGCGGTTAGGGTTATATCTATGCATTCTGGGCGGGGTAAGGTACCAATAGGTGGCTATTTTGGTTGTAGTTTCAATACTAGAGATGTTCCGTGCTGTATGGCGTGCACGATAATTGACATCCCCCCATTCCTCCTCCGAGAGTGTTCTGCCCAGTTCAGTCTCCCACCTTCGTTGCCTGGACGTGGAGGCCGCCTGTTCGGGAGGCCGCAGCATATGATAGAGTTCAGTGATAAGGTGCGTATTGGCTGTCTTTGTGTGAAGCCACTTTTAGTATGGTGTTAGCCTTCTCTGGGCCTCAGGGCGAACCGGAGGGTGCGTCACCCAGTGCCTCACTTGGTGGTAATGGTATCGCTCAGACTCTGGCAAAGCGAATGCGGATTTGAGGTCAGCAAACGTTAGGGGGCCCTCTGCGTCAAACATATGCCCAATGAAACGGCATCCCTGGGCCTCCCAGTGATGGAACACCCTCCAATCTAGTCTGGGGGAGAATTCCTCATTCCCAGTTATGAGGGTAAGGGGTGACGGAAAGGAGGTTAAATTATACTTATCCGCCGTGGAGTCCCATGCTCTCAAAGTCGTGTTAATGATTGGCGAGTTATATATGCCTTCTGGACACTGTGATTTGCTTAAAAAGGGGACCCCCATAGAGCCTGCCCTGCAAGCGCCCGCTCCATAAAGAGCCAGTGTTTCTCCGACTCGCTGCGCGACCATTCCAAAAGAACGCGCAACTGGGTGGCCCGGAAGTAGCGGATCAAATTGGGGACTCCTAATCCCCTCTCCCCAGATGGTCTATAGATTTGGTCCCTGCTAATTCGGGGTTTCTTATTAGCCCAGACGAACGAGCAAATCTCCTTCTGTAATTGTTTGAGAATTCCGGGGGAGGGGGGGAGCTATGGGGAGAGTTTGAAATATATACAGGATTTTGGGTAAGATGTTCATTTTAACCGCTGCCACTCTGCCCAGCCAAGAGAAACCAAAGGGTCCCCATCTGCCCAGCTCCCTGCGCACCTGGGACAGGAGCCGTTTATAATTCAAGGGTGCTGTGTTTTGGGTGGATTTAGTAAGTCGGATCCCCAGATATGTAATAGATCCCGTGTCCCACTGGAGCGGGATTGAGCATGCCAGAGCTTCCTTGGTGGACTGATGGAGTGAGAACACCATAGCTTGAGATTTCGCCACGTTGATTTTAAAGCCAGACGCTGCCACAAATCTCTCTAGCTCAGCAAAGAAGGCGGGGATAGATCTCTGAGGTTCTTCTAATGTGGTGACCACGTCATCGGCATATAGGCTAATTGCATGTGCTTCACCCCCAAACCGCATTCCGTGAATCTGTTGGTTCTCCCGCACTCTTTGGGCCATCGGCTCCATGTAGAGCGCGAAAAGCAATGGGGAAAGCGGGCACCCCTGCCTAGTACCCCGGGAGATCTGAAAAGGCTCAGAGGAGCGCCCGTTAACACGCACCGTAGCCGTTGGCTGGCTGTATCCGCTAAGCACTCATTTTAAAAAACGGCCTCCCACCCCGAACCGCGCCAGGACAATCTTCAAGTATCCCCAATCCACCCGATCAAAGGCTTTTTCGATACCATAACCCGTTCCATGTCCTGGCGCTGCGCATTGTCTAGAAGGTGGAGTACCCTCCTCATGTTATCACTACATTGCCTGGTGGCTACAAAGCCGGACTGGTCCGGGTCTATTAGCCCTGGCATCATCGGGCCTAAGTGTGCTGCTAATATGCCCGTGAGAAGCTTAAAATCAACATTTAGGAGTGATATTGGTCTGTAGGAGGCACAGAACCTAACATCCTTTCCAGGTTTCGGGATCACTACGATAGAGGCACCCAGCATTGTGGGAGGGAGGACCCCAGTGTCCCCTATTGCTTTATATAATCTAGTGAGGATGGGGGCAAGTGATACACAGAAAGTCTTGTAGAAGATATTAGAGAAACCACCCGGGCCCGGTGATTTATGCAGTTTGAGGCGAGATATAGCCGAAATCACCTCCTCGACTCGGATGGAGCAATCTAGTCTAGCCGCCTGGTCTGGGGTGAGCCTTGGGAGGTTGGCTCCCTGTACGTAAAAGAGTGAGTCCTGTTCTGTTAATTGTTGTGCGGTGTACAATTTGGCATAAAAGTCCCTAAACTCCCGAGTGATAGTGCTGTCGTCCGAAAACTCATTACCAGCTTCATCACATACTGTGTGAACTGCCATCGACTGGCGTTGTGCCCGGAGTTTGTTGGCCAGGAAACGCCCACATCGATTCCCCCCCACGTAGAAGGAGTGTCGCAATCTGAGTGCAGCATACTACGCTCTGTCTAAATCGAGTCCTGCGAGCTGCCGGCGAGCTGTCTCCAGCTCTAGCCACACTCTTGCGGCACCCGTCCGCTTATGGATATGTTCTAGTTCTTGTACCTGACTGGTGAGGTCCCTCCGTTTTTCTTTCCTGATTTTGTTGTCAGTTGCGGATATAGCTATCAGTTCCCCTCTGGCGCATACTTTCAGTGTTTCCCATAATGTGTTTATGGCGGTGTCTGGAGAGTCGTTTAATGTAAGGAATTCCTTTATGGCATTATCCAGGCGTTTTATCACCTCCAGGCGCTGCCGCAAAGTATCACACAGTCGCCAGGTGAACGATAGCCGCTCCGGGGGGGGGAGGGGAGTTTGAGCGCGAGGGTCAGCGCAGCATGATCAGAGTGTGAGCGCGGCTCAATGTCCGAGGTTTGCGTATGAGAAAGTAGGGAGCGCGACCCAATAAAATAATCAATCCTAGCGTATGTTTTCGTGCACGAGTGAATAGAAGGTATAGTCTTGATCATTGGGGTGCATGTAATGCCATATATCTACTAATCCCAGATCTTGCAGCCATTCCCGTCCCGCTTGTGTGAGGGCCCCAGTCGCCCCGTGACGGTGTGCAGAGTGATCTAACTGATTGTCGAACACTAAATTAAGGTCACCGCCCAGTAGGAGCGATCGCTCTGGAGAGGCAGCAAGATCCATCACCGCCCATCTCAAGAATGCCTCCTGACCCTCATTGGGTGCATAGATAGAGCCAAGGGTATAGTTACGATCATCAATCATAATCGTAAGAGCCAGGAACCTACCCTTGATCTCTGCACGCTTCGCCCCCACTTTGCCCCTAAAAGAGCGCGAGAAAGAGGATAGCCACGCCTGCTGTTTTGGTAGTGTGCGAGGAGAAGTACTGTTGGGGGAATGCCCGTGACCTGAGTCGGTGAGTATCTTTAGTCAGGAGGTGAGTTTCTTGTAATAGGCAAATTTGTGCTGCCGAGTGTTCTAGATAGGACAGGACAGCCCTCCTTTTATAATCGGGCCATTTAGACCCTTCACATTCAGAGAGAGGATTTTAATCTCGTCTATAGCGCCTGTAGAGTCCTAAAGGATCTTGCGGTGTGAATTGGTGGTCCTCCATCCGTTCCCAGCGAGAGCCCCCCATGGATCCGGTGCTCTCCCATCGCAGACGGCCACTGCTACAGATAGTACAGTTAAGGGCCATGACCCAGGAGAAAGAACTAAATTAACAAAGGAAGAATAAAAAACCCCAACAAAGGAACCCCTACAACAAAGTCTCAAGGGACAGAAGTCCAACATCGTGGAGTGTGTGTGATCCGAGTACTGCACCCCAGCTCCTGATGGGGAAAGGGAGCTGGAAAGGGTGCTTGTGGCCAGTGTCTCTCCGCTCCCCCGGACGGACCAGGCGTCCATGAATGTTATGAGTAGAGGTGGGCATGCAATATTTACTTGTTACCTCGTGTTATTCCGAATGTCCATCCCCTGATGTTCCCCGGGTGAGGGACTCCAAGACTGCCTGGCGCTCTTTGGTGATGGTGGCTGAGTCTGGTTTCAGTGAACTATGAGTAACCCTGATTTGAGTCCAACCATGGCCGCTTCTCCTGTTCCTGGTTGGTTTACTTGGCAGCGTCCCCTCCGCTGTAGGATCCGCGATGCCCAGGAGCTTGCTGGCCTCTGCAACCAAGCAAGGTTGGCGAAGTTCGCCATTGTGCGAGAAGATCAGTCTAAATGGGTGACCCCATGAATACGCCACTCCAATGGATCGTAGGTGTGCAGTGATGGGTCGAAACGCTTTTCTTTTCAGTAGGGTTGAGGCCGCCAGATCCTGGTCGAAAGTGGGTTTCTGATCTCTATATTTGAAGGTAGGAGTGTCTCTGGCTGCATGCAAGATCTGTTCCTTCAGCTGGTAGTCATGGATGCAGGTTAGAATATCTGCTGGGGGGGCCGGAGGTCCGGGGGGCTCCTCCGGGGCCCCACTCTGTGTGTATGGTCTAGCCGAATAGAGAACCCCTCCGCCTCGCCGAGAAGCGTGCGAAACATGTCCACCACCATAGCTTCAATATTGGTGTCCTCAAATCCTGATGCAATGCCACGTATGCGAATGTTATTGCGGCGGGACCTGTTTTCCAGGTCTTCTGTGTGCGGTTGAAGGTCCAAGTTTTGCTCTCGCAGGCGGATGACCTCCTGTTGGAGGCTCTCAAGCTCCTCCGCGGTGTTCGACTCGTGGTTCTCCAGAGAACTGACCCTCTCTCCCAGGGAATATATGTTCCGCCGCACTTCTCTCATGTCCGCAGACAGCTCCCTCTTCATTGTGGCAAGGTCCTCCCGTAAGGAGGAGAAGAGGGACTCCAAGAAGGAGCGACTGACTGGTCCCTCCATGTCATCCCCCCCCCCTCCGTCACCGTCAGATCCCCTTGGGTGGATGGGTTCTCGGACTGGGGCGTTCTTAGGAGCATGTCTTTGACCGATCTGTCCTTCTTCGATCTGCCTGCTGCCATGGTTGGGAATCACCACTGTGGCCCACTTCACCTCCCTTTGTCTGCTTTAGGTACACTTCGCAGGATTCGCTCAATAGCAATGGGCGAAACTGTAATATCCCTGGCTCTCACACGTCCAAGTCAGAAGGGGAGGACCGCTGTGTGCTAGGCCAAGGGCTCTTTCCACCACCCCTCCTGGCTTCCGATTGGACCAGACTGGTGGCTTAACGTGCAGGTATGATGGGGCCCCAGGTGTCACAGATTGGGCCCAGCCCCGGCGCAGTCTTACTAGGGCCGATACTCCTTCGCCGCAGGCCAGTCACCCTCCACTCTGTTGTCTCGAGAGTATGTCCTGGAGTTCCCACGCCAGCCTCTCCGGCGCGGCTCGTCACAGTGCAACCGCGCTCTAGATGATGCAAGCTGGGGCCCCTCTAGGTCTCAGCGCTTCGTCAACAGCTAGCTGATCCTATTTGGTGAAGCTTACTCACTGTGTTTTTGCAGTCTCCGCACTGCCGCTCTGGAGGGGGTCCTCCCCAGTTCTCAGTCAGAAGGCCTGGTCTGAATCGGGATCCGGACCTCGTCCCCTGCCCGGTCACCCGCAGACCACAGTGCTGAGGCTCACCTCTGGGGGGGAGGGGCAGCTGGGCGCCCAAGAGCCAGCAAGCGGGGGCACTCCCAGGTAGCCACAAACTGCACCCGGACTAACCGGGCCGTCTCCGCAGCGCCTGGAGCCCACACTCTGAGGCAGCCCTCTAGGACCGCCGCACTTGCCGCTCTAGCCCGCCAGAGTGCTCTGAAGTGGCCTCCTAGTCCTCCGCTCCCTGCAAGCAAAGGGTGAACCGCTTTTAGCACTCCAAAGCAGGTGCAAGATGAGGGGGCCCCGTCCGTACCAACCGCCGCTGCAGCAGGCCTCCGCTGTGGGCCCCAGCGTCCCAGAGTTGCGTGGGTCACTGCAGGGGGCACCGGTGGAGGAGAGGGGGCAGCAGCCCCACCAGACCCTCCAGCCGGACCTGTGGCTGCGCCCTGATCATGCAGGGGCCTCCAGGCCTCTCCTCTGCAGTCGACCACTGCCGATCCTGCCGTGTCCGCGTGCACGCGGCTGGGACCTCTGCGGTGCCTCCCGGTACGGGGGAGGGGGGTGGGGTTCACCCCAGGGAGTCCCCACTCCGCCTCAACGTCCTTGGGGTTGCCACTCAGTCTCACTCGCCGCCTTGCCATGCCAATTCACAAGGGCCGCGTGGGCTCGGCCTCTCCACCGCGACAGGTCACTCTCCCGTCCTGAAGTGCTGCGTCAGGTCCTGGACTCCGGGATTGTTCGTCCAGGGGGAGACTCCTTGCTTTGCCCATCCCTCCTGGAAGGAATTATGCCGCTAGGCCCCCTCTAGGCACTGATTAATCGCCCAATCCGGTCCGGCGGGAGCAGAGAGTGGGAGAACGCGTCCTACCGCTCCGCCATCTTGGCCACGCCCCTTGCAGCAATTTTTACAAAACACAGTGAACAACAGCAGCTCACATTTTGTTATTCTGGTGCATTTGCAGTAAAATTTTCCACGGACGTCCCCATTCGTGGTAATGTTTTTCAGCTGTTGGTACAAAATTACATGAAGTGGCGTAATGACGTAATTTTCGGAATTTCCACATAACAAGCATAATGCAAATTTCTCAAAATTATGTGAATCACACCCATGTAATTTAAATTTCACCCAGGACTAGGTTTAATGCAGTGCTAAATGTACGCAGATAGTGGACATCAAAACTCATTTTTTTGGGCCAAGAATTTTTCATCATCAGAGAGCCAGAGAGAGAAAGGAAAACAAGGGATAACGTAGTAGGAAAATAAGGACAGGAGAACAAGGACAAAGGAGGCAAGTAGGCATGAAAAAGAACATGTAAGAATTAGATAACAAGCATTGGCATAGCCAATAGGTCTCGCCTTTGGGACCTTATAAGTGTTTAGTTATGCAACAGTTGATGTTGTTGCACCAAGGATATTGTGCTGGATAACAAAACACTTATAAGGTCCCAAAGGCGAGACCTATTGGCTATGCCAATGCTTCCTGAGTGGAGACACTGCAGCACCCAGGCTCTCCTCGGATATGTTTTGTTTACAAAATGTTTGGGAAATGTATTTTTGCCTGATGCCCCCTGAAGGCACACCCAGTACACTCTTATGTTGGGTGACCCCGGGTCGCAAATAATGGAAAAAATGAAAAACAAAACCTAGCATTCTAATTTTTATTACCATCTTGAGGACTTGGCAATTTGTGAGTGTGGCCTCAAAGTCTGACCCGCTCACCACCCCACACAAAGCTTTCTTTTACCCTGTGGTTGCCAAAGACACAATGATGTCAGGCCAATTCACAAAGATGTTTCTGTTAAAATGTGTCCCTTGTTTATGAATTTTCAGAAAAAGTTTGCAAGGGCTCAAAGAGGGAAAAAATATAGCTCTTTTAACTGTGGGCAAAGTACAGACTTCATTCAAAGTGTTGCCAGAATACCCCAAATCATGAAGACACTTGCATCCAGTGGTGGCCATTCCTTTTACAGATCATTTTCATGGGTTGTGTGGGGCCAATTGGCTCAACTGAAGCATAAATACTATATTTCCTCATGTTAAAAAGTGGAAGGAGCTAAAGAGAAAACGTTCTGACTGAGGAACACCCGGTTTGAGCTGTTCGGACTACAATTAAAAGCTTAGAGTGATGTCACTCTGAACAATACTTTGTCTTTCAAAGACAGGTGTTTCGAGGTGAGTTCTGTCTTGGAGTTCCTCGGTGCAAAATCGTTTTCAGGCTTTCTGGTTAATACAGGGAGGGGAGACAGAAACTACAAACTCTGCCCACAGCAGGTAAACACAGATGAGATAATACCAGATGCACGGGGCCCCTGCTGTCTCTTACTTAGGGTAGGTGATGGCAGGATCCTAGCAAACACAAGGAGATGATGGACGGAGCGCTGAAACTTTTCAGACACTCACCCCAAGTCACAGATCTGGGTTGAATCCATCATCGTTCTTTAGCTCACTTCGCCATCCCAGTTCAGACACAGCTATATGCAAATCAGTCTTGACCCTGTGCCTCATGGGAACAGTCCAGCCCGAACTGCCAAGCCATGTCTTCCCTGGACCGGAAACAAGCATCCTGGGACCGGTTTCGGGCTAACAGCCCTCATCAGCCAGGCTAGCTTGAATCCAGTGGCAAAGTGAGGAAGGGACCCACGTTTGGGCATACCCTGCCAACTAAGGGCGAACAAAGCAACCACAAGGAGATGATGGACGGAGCGCTGAAACTTTTCAGACACTCACCCCCAGTCACAGATCTGGGTTGAATCCATCATCGTTCTTTAGCTCACTTCGCCACCCCAGTTCAGACACAGCTATATGCAAATCAGTCTTGACCGTGTGCCTCATGGGAACAGTCCAGCCCAAACTGCCAAGCCATGTCTTCCCTGGACCGGAAACAAGCATCCTGGGACCGGTTTCGGGCTAACAGCCCTCATCTGCCAGGCTAGCTTGAATCCAGTGGCAAAGTGAGCAAGGGACCCACGTTTGGGCATACCCTGCCAACTAAGGGCGAACAAAGCAAACACAAGGAGATGATGGACGGAGCGCTGAAACTTTTCAGACACTCACCCCCAGTCACAGATCTGGGTTGAATCCATCATCGTTCTTTAGCTCACTTCGCCACCCCAGTTCAGACACAGCTATATGCAAATCAGTCTTGACCCTGTGCCTCATGGGAACAGTCCAGCCCGAACTGCCAAGCCATGTCTTCCCTGGACCGGAAACAAGCATCCTGGGACCGGTTTCGGGCTAACAGCCCTCATCAGCCAGGCTAGCTTGAATCCAGTGGCAAAGTGAGCATGGGACCCACGTTTGGGCATACCCTGCCAACTAAGGGCGAACAAAGCAAACACAAGGAGATGATGGACGGAGCGCTGAAACTTTTCAGACACTCACCCCCAGTCACAGATCTGGGTTGAATCCATCATCGTTCTTTAGCTCACTTCGCCACCCCAGTTCAGACACAGCTATATGCAAATCAGTCTTGACCCTGTGCCTCATGGGAACAGTCCAGCCCGAACTGCCAAGCCATGTCTTCCCTGGACCGGAAACAAGCATCCTGGGACCGGTTTCGGGCTAACAGCCCTCATCAGCCAGGCTAGCTTGAATCCAGTGGCAAAGTGAGCAAGGGACCCACGTTTGGGCATACCCTGCCAACTAAGGGCGAACAAAGCAAACACAAGGAGATGATGTACGGAGCGCTGAAACTTTTCAGACACTCATCCCCAGTCACAGATCTGGGTTGAATCCATCATCGTTCTTTAGCTCACTTCGCCACCCCAGTTCAGACACAGCTATATGCAAATCAGTCTTGACCCTGTGCCTCATGGGAACAGTCCAGCCCGAACTGCCAAGCCATGTCTTCCCTGGACCGGAAACAAGCATCCTGGGACCGGTTTCGGGCTAACAGCCCTCATCAGTCAGGCTAACTTGAATCCAGTGGCAAAGTGAGCAAGGGACCCACGTTTGGGCATACCCTGTCAACTAAGGGCGAACAAAGCAAACACAAGGAGATGATGGACGGAGCGCTGAAACTTTTCAGACACTCACCCCCAGTCACAGATCTGGGTTGAATCCATCATCGTTCTTTAGCTCACTTCGCCACCCCAGTTCAGACACAGCTATATGCAAATCAGTCTTGACCCTGTGCCTCATGGGAACAGTCCAGCCCGAACTGCCAAGTCATGTCTTCCCTGGACCGGAAACAAGCATCCTGGGACCGGTTTCGGGCTAACAGCCCTCATCAGCTAGGCTAGCTTGAATCCAGTGGCAAAGTGAGCAAGGGCCTGCCAACTAAGGGCGAACAAAGCAAACACAAGGAGATGATGGACGGAGCGCTGAAACTTTTCAGAATGCTTGTTTCCGGTCCAGGGAAGACATGGCTTGGCAGTTCGGGCTGGACTGTTCCCATGAGGCACAGGGTCAAGACTGATTTGCATATAGCTGTGTCTGAACTGGGGTGGCGAAGTGAGCTAAAGAACGATGATGGATTCAACCCAGATCTGTGACTGGGGTGAGTGTCTGAAAAGTTTCAGCGCTCCGTACATCATCTCCTTGTGTTTGCTTTGTTCGCCCTTAGTTGGCAGGGTATGCCCAAACGTGGGTCCCTTGCTCACTTTGCCACTGGATTCAAGCTAGCCTGGCTGATGAGGGCTGTTAGCCCGAAACCGGTCCAAGGAGATGATGGACGGAGCGCTGAAACTTTTCAGTAAGGGTGGGCGGAATTTGCGAAGTCGAGTTACGCAAATCTCCGTGAAATTGCTAAAAAATTCCGCGAACACGCGGAAATTCCGCGGAATTTCTGGTCCCGTCCGTTCGCGATGTGTTTTTGCGTGCTCGCGGGAAAATATATCGCTAACTCGCCCATGCGGTCGCTAACGGGCGCGGCCATCTTGTTTTCACTTGTCCCGCCCGCTCGCGATGGTATTTCCTGTTCTGGGTCGCGTATTGCATGCTCCCGCCCGCTCGCGATGCTTATTTCCAGTTCCGGGTCGCGTATTGCATGCTCCCGCCCGTTCGCGATAAGGGTTTCCTGTTCGGGAACGCGCATTACGTGTTCGCAACGCTTTTTGCGTGCTCGGGGGGGAAATATCGCGCGAACTTGCCCATGCGGTCGCAATGGGCGCGGCCATCTTGTTTTTCAGTCTATTGCTTTGGTTCTGGGCCTGCTTTTCAATCCTCCCTCTATCTTTTCAATCCTTTGTTTCTGTAAACTTTTTTGGGGTCTTTTTATTTATTATCTATCTCTCTATTTTCCTGATTCTATATTTTGAGTTTTTTCCTACTTTTTGTGTCTTTTTAACTACTTTTTCACACTTTTTCTATTACCTGCTTTTTCATTTCTTTTACTTACTTTTTTAATTCCTACCTTTTCTTTTCCGTCCCCGCCTACCCAGAACCATGGCAAAGGGCCACAGCCACAGGGCTCGAAGTCGGAGCCAGAGCCGCGACCGCCTTCCTTGCGGAAGGCGGCGCCAAAGAGGTGCAGGCACGGGCCTTATTCAATGAGTCGGAGGTGGCCGCTCTGGTTTTTTTGTTCAGCGCCACCTCCCCTTAACCCTGGCAGCAGGCGGCAGGCCTGGGTCCGGGTACGGGCTCCGGGAGCGTCGGCAGCGGTGGGGCAAGGTGCGTCGGGCAGTGTTTCGCTGCTCTGGTGTCCGGCGCACCAATAATCAGCTGACGCACCGGTGGTCCGATATTCTGGACCGGGAGCAGGACCTGCTGGACCTGCTAGGAGTGGAGGTCCCAGGGCTTGGTGAGTAGCTATTTAATATTACTACTTTGTGTTCTGCTCTGTGTTATATATTGCGAATATATTTTTTTTTTCGACCAGCAAGAATGCTGCTGCTTACATTGCAGGTAAATTACGTTTACAAATCTGTGATTGTTATGACACAGGCACTCGGCGCTACTAATCTTACTTGTTTGCAACTTTGCGCTCGCTTGGCCTGATGATTATGTAAGAGTTTACTTTAGAGAACTTAAGTGATGTAATGCTAGAGAGAGTAGTCCTTCCTTTGTCCTCCTGCCACTAAGAAGGGATAGTGGTGGATTGATAGGTTTAGTTACTTATTAGTTGGTAGTTTGTAAGTGGTGTGCGTGACGCATCCTCTGTCATGTCACGTGCTGCTGAGTGCTGCTTACCCCAGTCCTTCGCAGAACCTTTTGTAGTTTGTTTTCTGAGTGTTAATAGGCTTATATCATCACTAGCAGAACATCAGCAGCAACCAGCCAACAATTTGGTGTATGCAAAAATGTATGCATGTGTCCTCCATCTATGCATTTTTGCGGACTAAAATAAATGGAAATGCAGACTTACTGAACAATTGGCCCGTCTGGATTGGAATAGGTGGGCTAGGTCAGGTGGTAGTTAGGCTTGCTAGACGGTCCGTGAATCTCGCAATACTACCAGTCGATCAGATAGGTCAATTTTATTGCAATTGTTGTTACCCAAAAAGTTTTTGGTGCGTATTTTAAAATATTTTATTTATTTCACACCAAACTTTAATTTTTGTCTCTTTCTTTATGAAATCTTACATGATCAGCAGCACCCAGGGGCAAGAAGACGGGGTCGCAGGCGGTGGGCCAAGAAGATCTACAAGATGCCTCCCAGGGACAGGACCGCTCCTCTATTGAGGGCTCTGCTGCTGGCCCCAGTAAGTCCTCCAGTGGTTAATATTATTAATTATATTTCCCAAACTTTTCCTGCACCTTATTTTTTCCGAACTATTATTTCGGTATCCTCCTAATTCGAATTTTGACAAAATCTTCTTTGCTCTATACTATCTGTTTCTAAATTCTTGTTATCCCTGCCTCTAACTGCGTCTGCTATGACTCTCTGTACTACTACTATTAGTGTGTCTGTAGCTAAGCTTGCCCAGTTGCCCACTCTTTATTTAAAATATATTTTTTAAAACTCATATTCACCAATAGCTATAGCCATTGAGTCCAGTCCTTTGGGTTGTCCTCTTCTACTACTTCTAGTCTTCTTATTCTTGAGGCTTTTCGACAATTCCCACCAAGAAAATGCCCAACCACATTTTAGAATTTTAGATAGGATAGGACATACTACTACTGTTGTAGGGATTCTGTACATACAGAACTTTGCACAAGAAAATAGGACGTTGGTGATGGGAGGTTGGACCTTCCTCACACCTCAATCAGAAGCCACCACAATCCCCTGACCAACTAGTTATAGTGTCTCATTACTCCGAAACGCCCCCCCCCAAAATACCCAATGAGTAGACAACCCAGACAACATAACACTCCCAACCTCTGTCGCGGAAGCAATGCACACCCTTTTGCTCACTCTCTCGTGTAAGTCCACACCAAATACCACCGAGTCTATGTAAGTTCAAAAGGTTTATTTTTATTTCCAACTGACAAGCTCTGTACGTTGTATAATGCAGCAGCAACAGCAAAATGCATAAGATTAAAACAATAAACATTGTTACACTTAGTTAGACTTACAAGTTACTTACAACTACAAGTCCATAGAAGCCAAAAGGCGAGATCATGATAACTGAACAGTGGTGGAAGAACCACCCTCCCCTTGGTAGGAATCTTTTTTATATAAAATTATAAATGGAGATGTGAGAATTCTGGGGAGCCCTCACCTTAGAAGAACCTAGTACTGGTTACATCATAAGGTATCCAAAGTTATGGTTCTTGGTATAAGGGAATCCTCCGTCTGTAATGAGAAAAATGGTGCGCGTTAGTATAGTGCAAGCATTTCTCAGTCTTGCCAAAAAGTGCCGTTTTTTTTATGGATAAGCAATATGGACTAACACCAGAACTCCATAACAAAGTTGGTTGTTTTTCAACCTTGTACGCAGCGCTCAGACAGTAGCAGTATGAGCTCATGTGGGCTCAAAGGCATCTTTCACAACAAGCTGCGAGGTAACTTGCGCAAAAATAAAAGACAGAGCTAAAATGGTTGCATGGCTCGGGGTAACTTAGCAAAGACTAGAATGACCCTAGGGACCATATAACACTACCAGTGTCTACTCTACTACCTGATTTATACTAGTGATGTATGTTGTATATGTATTATGTATGTATTAACTTTTTTTCATTCTTGCTAGTCAAAAATAGGGGAGGTGTATATGGCATCTGAAAAATGTGTAATGTTTTTCTAGGCGTACTACCGACCACCAGTACTGGGGCCAGCGGCGAAGGTGACGCGACCGCTGAGGGTGCAGGCGATGCAGCAGTTGGAGGAGCTGCAGGGGGTGATCCAGCAGCAGTGGCGGGCGGTGGTAAGTTATATTCCTAATCCTTACTTATTGACATTACACTCGCTGCAAGGGTGTAATGTATACTGTACTGTTGAGACTTAAGTAAGAAGTTGTTGTGAACGGTTGAAGAAGACACCCTTTACTTAGCATTAGCAATAGCATTAGCGACGGGAGTGTACTGAGAGTAACCAATGGCCTCTTCTATCGGACTTCAACTCAGCTGTGAAATTTTTATGGAGAAGACTAAAAGTCTGATCAGATGACCTTGATGGATGGGTTGAACGAAAAGGGAAAGAAGGGTGGAAGGAGGAAGGACGGGCGAGATTTTATATTTATGACTGGCAGAGAAGGATACGTGGGATGCATGCATAGGTGTGTGATATGAATCAGATGCATGGGTGGTGGAATGCCTGAAACTCCCACAAATGTTCAAGGCCGAGGTAGTGGGAGGATAGATACATACCACAAATGTTACGTACTGTGCTTGCTAGTGCTACTGTGCCACTATGTGTAGAATGAATTTGTCTGACTGCTTTGCTAAGAGTATATTTTACAATAGTCTTGTTTTTTTTTCTTGATATAGCGACTCCTTCCAAAGGTAAAGTCGACAGGAAGGAGTTGGCAGCCAAGGCCCGGTGCCCGAAGCTGGAGGCCATACAGGCCGAATACCAGCGGCTGGTTCTTCTAGAGGAGGAGGAGGCGGCAGCAGCTGCAGCCTCCTCCAATGCCCCGAGCCCCAGACACCCCCTACAGTGTTACGGCGCCACCGCCTGTCAGCCGCCCGCCGCCACACAGCACGAAGCACTGCTGCCCCCCTGTGGATGCAACTGCCGCGCGCTGAAGCACCGCGTGGCCCGCCTAGAGGAGCGCATCCGTGTCCTGGAGAGGCGAGCCCGCTGAGACCCCGTTTATTTATTGCCCCTTTTTTATAGCTTCTTTTGGTGGGTGGGAATCGGGCGTTGGGTTTTGGACTTTTGGACATTTGTTGGACTTTTTCGTTCTGGGACATGAACATTGGTTGGGGTTAGGGAGAGGGGTGGGTCAGGTGTTGTGGTATTTTTTTACATAGTTTATTTTTGTTAGGGTATTAAATTACATATTTAGACTTTATATACGATGTGGTTAATGTTTTGTGGGTGGGGTTACTGTTTTACGTCACACGGTTTCCTTGCTGGTGCAGTGCCACAGCCAGTGTTTGATTTAAATAATTGGCTGAGTTACTAAGACACAAACAGACAGATGCCGTACCCCTCACTGAGGGACTTGTCCTACTAGTACTGTCAGTCTCTCCTCCTAATCTATGCATTCTGCAACTGGATTCAAAGGGGTGTGTGAAATAGAATTAATGAAAAAAATTCCGTTATTAATTATGCCTCCCCCAAACTTCTTCTCTTACCTGTGCTTGATGTTTAACTTGGGCACGGCGATGGCTGCATGGTGATGATGGTTTTCTTTCCCAACATGCCATGGTTGTGGTGGTAGTAGTAGTAGACCCTGGCAGTAGCACTTGCAAATAAAAGAAAATGAGACAGTCAGTCGCCTGAGAGAGACTGTGGGAGGAGTAGTAGAACGAAGTACAGTACGGAACTTACTGCCAAACAATAATATGCCAAAATACAAGGAAACATAATGGTTGCGGGGATAGCCTAGTACATAGAGTTACAAACTCTAGCTGTGTTGAGTCACTCGACTAGGCCTACAGTACACCGTGACTCGACACAAGCATAACCGTTAGTGCTGTTTCGGAGGATGACAACAAATCCAATCTATGCCGGCAATTAATGCTGATGGATTAGGTTCCTTTGGTAAAAAAATCGCAAATATACTGCTCATAGGAGGGTGGGCAAGCAGAAGAAGATCCGCGCCCTGCCTTGAAAATGCATTTTTGTTGCTTTAGCCACATCCGCCCCAGAAAGCGTGTGATAAATTATTGGTGTACATTTAATTTAGTCACACCTCAATAAGTCACACAGCCCGGGGGAAGAGGGTTAGGGTTTGATGAATGGTTGGGAAGGGGGGCTTTGGGAAAGGTTTGACAAAGAAAAACAGTACGCATGGACAACAACAAAACACAATCTTGGCAGACAACCATATCCATAAATCAGTTAAGGGAGAAAAAGGAAATGCATGCATGATGATGATAACTTGATGGTTAATGATAGTACTCACTAACTACTACTACTAGACAATTAGACAGTACAGGGCAGCAGTATATTATGCAATTTGCCTTGCCTGTCTGCCCTCAGAGAGACCCGAATTACATACAGTTTTTGTTCTGTTGTACCGGCCCGGGCTTAAAGATAGCAAAGAAAAGCCAAAAATTGCTGTAGGGATGAATTGAATTATAAGCAGAGAGCAAACATAACAACAACAACACACAGTAGTAATGATTGAAGACAAAAAATGAATCAAATTTAAAAGATGATGAAAGTTGATACTGTTACTGTATGTTATCCTGGTCAAAATGTGGAGTTGCATCTCGGCATTCGTCTTGGTCCTCCCTTCCATGGACGCTCCGGCCATCAATCTTGGGTGACGCCACTGCCTGCCTGGCAGATGTAGATTCATTGGTAAGGTAAGTGAGAGTTGTTTTTCCCAGTGTAGCACAGGGTAAGGGCCGGCCTGTAATTGCAGATGGGAAAACAAAAGAGATATTGAAAAATCAAGTAGAAAAAAAATGCCTAAATTACGGTGGAGTGCAACAAGAACACTTTCAAAGGCGGCATGGATTTGGATACATCATGTCTACTCTAGTCTGTTTCCAGCATTAACCTCCAACAACAACAGGACAGAGCAGGCCCACGGCACCCGTGACACATCCTCCATTTAGCGTACCTTTTTTGACAGAGGCAGACAAAGCAGATATACAGCAACATAGCATTTTACAAATTAAGTGACTAAATCAATGCCCCGCTGTCAGTTATACCACCACACTCGACTCCACCACTACACAGACATGTAGGTCTGCAGTGGTTGTTCTTGACTTGGTTACCTTTTAATGCACTCATGAAAAGCACTGAGATATTCCATCAATCATCTCTGATCGTACTGAGTGACCGCGAAGAGATAATGTCACTGTGTTCATCATCATGGTGTGTTGTCCAACTCAGTGTGCAGTAGTGTACAGATTGAGTCCCCTTTCCATATTCAAAATGCAATGGATCGGCCTGCAGTAGAAGTAGAAAATTGTTATTGAAAAACAAGAATGGAAACAAACATTGCATTGAGTTACTTTTAGTGTTTAGATTAGATAATAGTACACAATGAATTACCTTCATGCACTACAAACAACAACAACACAAATCACTCAGTCAGCGTCCAATGCATGTCATCATTCATTACCTGTTCCTTCTCATCTTCAGTTAATGGGCAGTCTGTATCGGCTCGGAAAGGAGGATAGCTATAGTAGTCATCATCATGTTCCACTTCTTTTGGAGAGACTCAACGAGGCAAGATTTTAGTTTTTCTTCGATTATGCTACATCCAATTATCATCTGGCTTGAGGGCAATAGATTTAGGTCGATTCAGGAGGAGCAGGACTCGGAGGAGTGGACTGAAATGCAGAGAGCTGAAACTCATATAAGGCAATAAAATACGAAGACGGTGGTGATGGATTTGTTGTGATTTGAAGTTTCCAAACAGAAAGACAGACACACAAATAGAAGTAAATAAGGGAGAACCACAGTAAGAAGTGGAAGCCTAGTTGTCAGGGAAGTATAGCTCGTCCTCAAACTCTGGAGGTTCAACCAGAAGTAGGTAATCAGCATCCAACACGCTACTTCCGTCACCTGAGCCGCTGTCCTCATCTTGCTGCGTTGATTCATGTAATGTGTAATTCGGTGGTATAAATTGCTGATTCATTTTGATCATGGTTAACCTCTCAACATTTTTGGGTGAGAGACTGGTCCTTTTCACTGTTACAATGGAACCAGCAGCACTGAAAACACGTTCAGAAGAGACACTTGCGACAGGGCAAGCCAGATAGTTTATCGCCAGCCTGCTGAGCACTGGCCATTGGCCCCTTTTGCCATACCAATACCGCAATGGGTTTTGATCAATGTAGACCTCTGTTGGGTCATCCAGGTAGGCCTTGACCATTCGGTCAATGTTCAGGGGTGCTAAACTTAGTGCGGCCTCTTTTGTCTTTGCATCAGCACTGGACCTAGAAAGTCCTTGCTGTAAATACCAATCCTGTGCCGTTTGTACTGGGGCTGATGATCCGGTTCTTGCTGTTGTCAATAGTGTTGGTGACAGCTGTGAACCAAATGCACTGCCCACAGGCTCTGAAGTTGAACTTGACGCCGGATGCTCTGCTGCAGTCCTTGACGTGGATTTGAGGCCTTTAATTACCAGCCGTTCATTTTCCAATGTACTGGCTGCCTCAGCTATCCAAGTTTTGTACCGGGCAACATCCACTTCTGAAAAAGTGAGTAATGTCTTACTGTGCAGTGCCGATTTGTACCGTGGATCCAGAATTGTGGCACAAATGTAATGTTGTTGTGACAGAATCTTATTTTGCACCCTTGCATTTTCACTTAAGCGACATGATAAGCTCTCCACCAACTCATATGCTTCTTTTTTTTCCTCCACACCTTTGTACGCTTCACACACCCCCTTCAGCTGTTGCTCTAGCATGTGCAACAATGGGATAGCTTGGCCCATAGTACAGTCCTCTTTGCTGACTTCACGTGTGAAGACCTCGAAAGGAAGAAGCATCTCTGTAAGAGATTTAACTAGGCACCATTGGTCCATCTGAAGGGTCATGCCTTTCACAGTAGCATCCGCCCTTCGCATGACATATTCATTGATTGGTCTGTACTGCTCAAACAGACGGTCAAGCATGTAATACGTTGAGTTCCAACGTGTTGCCACCTCCTGGATGAGTGCTTTGACTGTCATTCTATAGTCACGTTGAATGATCCTCAGCTGCTTCCGGGCTTTAAAAGAATGGCTGAAATGCGTGCATATTCTGCGGCAGGTGGTCAGTAAGTTGCTGACTATGGGTTCTTTTTTCAGAAAGTCTTGAACTATAATGTTAATGCAGTGCGCCAAACACGGGACCCTGAAATACTCACCAAGCGTCATGGCCTTAAGTATATTACTGCCATTATCCGTGGCAACAAAACCAATGTGAAGCCCTCTGGGGCGCAGCCATTCAAAGACCTTGCTGTTAAACTCTTCCAAAATGTTTTCAGCAGTATGAGATTTCTCCATGGCGAACATGGCTACAGTTGCATGTTTCCGAGAAGCATTAAAAATTGCAGCTGTGTCAACAGCACCTACTTCAGATAGCTTGTCTCTAACCCCCACAAAAGAGACCCAGTGTGCAGTGATGCACATGTAATCAGTGGCTTGGCAACTGGTCCACATGTCTGTTGTCAGGTGGATTTTGTGAACAGCACTCTGCTGCAAAGCTTGTCCAACCAATTCCAGCACATCGTGATGTAGTGCTGGAACAGCAACCCGGGCGAAATAGGACCGGCTGGGAACCTTCCATTTAAGGCAGATGGCTGACACAAATTCAAGGAAACCCAACCCTTCCACAAATGAAAAAGGGAGAAGGTCCAGCGCTAACATTTTAGCCAGCTTCGCATTGTACAACCGTGCCGTTGGGTGGTTGCGTTGGTACTGCCCCTCCGACCTAAGCATGCTGTCAATGGTAGGCTGGAATATTTTCCTTTGTGGTGCACCTTTCTTCTTGAACCCAGCTAGGCTCAACGACGCTGCACTTTTGCTCATTGCAGTGCCCGGTTGCCTTGGTGTCTCATGTTGACTCTTACTACGGTGCCACTCAGATGTTGCTGAGGATGTGGGCGTTACCAGTACACTGCTGGGGGTAGGGCTAGAAATGTCTCCCTCTTGTTGACCTTCCACCGCGATCATATCTTCCCCTACTTCTTCATCCCCAACAACAGCAATGGGTCCAGTTTTCCTTTTTTCTAAGTGAAGTAGGTGAGCCTCCCACTTGATAGTGTGGTGTTTTTTGAGATGACTTGTTTGTCCTCCGGTACCATAGTTTGTACCAAGCTTACCCCGCCTAACAGCCTGCCGACAAATTGAGCATATAGCAATGTTCTCCTCCTTACTGCTAACCGAAAAGATGTCCCAAACTGGGGAGGAGAACTTTCTGGCGCTGCTGGAGGTGCCACTTTCAATACCAGATGAAATGGAGGGTGTGCATGGAATTTGACTCTGTGCACTTACATTACCACCACCTACTGAGGTGGTGGTTGAGCTGGATGTAGGTCCCTGCCGGGCCTTTGCAAAGGCAAATATGGAAGCTGGAGGTCGTGTTGGCGTTACCTGTGTTGGTGGTATCCGTGCTACATCCCTCGCAGCGATTTGGGATAGTCTAATAATGTTGGTCTCCATCTCCGCAGGCCCAGGAGTGATGTTCGTGATGACTGGCTCTTCATCATCATCATCATCACCCCCCTCGTCTACATCTACCTCCATAACTGTAAGGCTTTCTGGAACCTTCTTTTTCACTAGCCTTGTCTTGTGGCGCGCATCACTCTCAGGCTGAGCTGGTGGCTTCCAAGTGGCATCTAGATCATCAGAAGCGGGGCAAGGAGGAGAAGTTGATGGACTAACCCTCCTTTCCCTTGCTGGGGGTATAGAAGACAATGGATCTTCTGGAACAGTGGCTTGCTCCTCTTCGTCTGCAAAAAGCTCGATTTCCTGAACTGCCCCTACTTCAGGTGGAACAACTACTATTGTGGGCTTTGGTTCCGGCTGTGGTTCCGGCTGCGGCTGTTGTTGCGGCTGTGGTTCCGGCTGTGGTTGCGGTTCCGGCTGCGGCTCTGGCTGCGGCTGGGGTTGCGGCTGGGGTTGCGGCTGGGGTTGCGGCTGGGGTTTCCCACTTATCTGCTGAGTTTCCGCCTGCGAGTGCGTGGATTGGGTACTACTTTGCGATAATGACATTTCAACATCACTGGTCGTTAGTAGACTGGCTACCTCTGCCACAGTCATGGGCTTGGGCCTAGGTTGCTGGGGTGGGCCCACTGATGCAGAGGTGCTGCTCCCAGCTTGGTCCCCGCTGGACACCACTGCTGCAGGCGTAAGTTTTTTTACCAAAAACACATCGGCCGGCACACCAGTCTTGGCAAGTGCCACTTCCTTCTTCTGTCCCTTCTTCTCACTGGCAACTTTCTTGGTACTGGAGGACCTGGTACCTTTCTTTGGGGCCATCTTCTTCAGATGTCAGCAGGACGCAGGTGCACAAGTTGCAGAGATGTCTGTGGTCACACGTGGTCGTGACGCGCAGCAGGACTTCTGCCTGGCAGTACAACGGGTGATGATGACACCTCCTCCTGTCTTTTTGTGCACCTAAAAGCAAAGAAGCCAGGAGAAGAACATCAGTGAAATGTTGCATTTGTTGTTGTGGTTCAATTACTAGCAGTACAAACAAACAAATAAAAGATATAAATTAGTGTAGCCATTTGTGAGACTGTCAACAAGGGCTTTCATGGTATACTGTGTACACTGTCAGGAAGGATAGGAAAGAAGAGGAACAACAACCAAAATACAAATGTAATAGAAGTGGACCCTGTTTGGCATTAAATTATTTGCTCATCACATCATTCAGGGAGCTGCAGCTGGCAAAGGGGATGGATGCAAGCAGTAAGCCAAAAGGAAAACC
Organism: Calotriton arnoldi; assembly: GCA_963921515.1. Classification (NCBI taxonomy): domain Eukaryota; kingdom Metazoa; phylum Chordata; class Amphibia; order Caudata; family Salamandridae; genus Calotriton; species Calotriton arnoldi. The sequence continues at coordinate 292,776 of CAWUFW010016080.1, forward strand.
ATGCAGGCCTAAATGGCAAAAGCAGCACACTTAGTTATAACTCCCACCAGAAATGGCCACCAGCCACATGGACACTCACAAATCACAAGCAACAAGCATGAGGCCTGGAAAACAATGTACTGAAAACAGGCCTACGATAGCCAGGCAAAGGCTGCATGGTAAACCACACTGCTTTGCCTGTAATGCAATAAAATGCAAAAACGAAAATACACAGGGCTAAACAAGGCCTGCAACACACCACACACAACTAAGGCATGTATTTAACACACCCCAAAAAACTGAAATACACCCAAAAATCCACATTTTGCAATTCAATCCAATGCCATCCATGTGCCCTAAATGATGTTTAAATTCAACAGAACACACAGAAACAGTTGTTTCATGCACCCCTGACTACCTCTGGGCCCACTGGATGAAAGGCCTGTTGGCAGACTAGGCTACAAGCTTGCAGGCCTATGGATAAAAGCACACTACCGGCCTTCAAAATGGCCGCCAGCCTCATGGCCAGGCCCACAACAACAAGAAACTGAAGACAGACAATGCAGGCCTATGGCAAAAGCACACTGCCTGGCTTCAAAATGGCCGCCAGCCTCATGGCCAGGCCCACAACAACAAGAAACTGAAGACAGACAATGCAGGCCTATGGCAAAAAGCACACTGCCTGGCTTCAAAATGGCCGCCAGCCTCATGGCCAGGCCCACAACAACAAGAAACTGAAGACAGACAATGCAGGCCTATGGCAAAAAGCACACTGCCTGGCTTCAAAACGGCCACCAGCCTCATGGCCAGGCCCACAACAACAAGAAACTGAAGACAGACAATGCAGGCCTATGGCAAAAAGCACACTGCCTGGCTTCAAAATGGCCTCCAGCCTCATGGCCAGGCCCACAACAACAAGAAACTGAAGACAGACAATGCAGGCCTATGGCAAAAAGCACACTGCCTGGCTTCAAAATGGCCGCCAGCCTCATGGCCAGGCCCACAACAACAAGAAACTGAAGACAGACAATGCAGGCCTATGGCAAAAAGCACACTGCCTGGCTTCAAAATGGCCACCAGCCTCATGGCCAGGCCCACAACAACAAGAAACTGAAGACAGACAAGGCAGGCCTATGGCAAAAAGCACACTGCCTGGCTTCAAAATGGCCGCCAGCCTCATGGCCAGGCCCACAACAAAAAGCCTAGGCCACAAAGGGAAACACATGCAGGCCTTAGTATATGGCTAAAGCAGCACACTTGTAACTCCCACCAGAAATGGCTACCAGCCACATGGACACTCACAAATCACAAGCAACAAGCAGGAGGCCTGGCAAACAATGTACTGAAAACAGGCCTATAATAGCCAGGCAAAGGCTGCATGGTAAACCACCCTGCTTTTGCTTTGCCTGTAATGCAATAAAATGCAAAAACGAAAATACACAGGGCTAAACAAGGCCTGCAGCACACCACACACAACTAAGGCATGTATTTAACACACAGCCCAAAAAACTGAAATACACCCCAAAAAAACACATTTTCCTATTCAATCCAATGCCATCCATGCCCCCTAAATGATGTTTGAAATTAATAAATACATCACACAACAATCCATGACCCATGACTAGCTCTGGACCTACTGGCTACCCACAACGATTTATTTTTAAAATGATGAAAATTACCAAAAATGAAGTTGCAGCAACTGCAATGCCCCAATCAAACAACACCAACTTACTTGTAAAATCTCAAATCCCAAAATCCTCAAATCCAATGATAATGATGCAGCAGACACAAAGAGTGATCCTTCCAGCTCAAATCCAAGTGAAAAATGAACAGGAGATGGACAAAGCACTGGGAGGAGCCTGCTGGACAGGAACAGGAAGTAGGAGACTCTGTAGCACTTCCTCCCTCTCCCCCCAAAAATTTGACCAAAAGGACAGCCAAATATCAATCAGAGGTTTCTTTTCATCCAAATCATCAATTTATAGAAGGTTTGATGCTGCTTGCGATGTTATTGTTCTCCAGATTGAAAATTTTGCGTGTTCGGGATCGCGAGCTGTACAAAAATATCGCCGGATGTCCGATGGCGCGCCCGAATGACGTGTTTGTGGTCGCAATCTCTCTCGCGGTGCACGATGGCGCGGCGAATGACGTGTTCGCGATCGCACCCTCTCGCGTTGTCCGATGGCGCGGCGAATGACGTGTTCGCGATCGCAAACTCTCGCAGGATAACGCGGCTGGCTACCGAAATCTCGTGGCGCACACGAACGGATAGGAAAACCCATCGGCGAACGCAGGAATCCCGGTAAGTTGCTATCGCGTGCGCTAGAACGCATTTTTAAAGCGCGACAAGAAAATAATTCCGCTACGCCGCGGATCGCGGAATTGTTGGCAATTCCGCGTTCTCCGCAAAACGAGAAATTGCCTAAATTCCGCAAATTCCGCGAGCGGAGCGTAATTGGATGCCCAGGGTTAAACAGGTTCATCCTGGTCTTGGTGGACCATGCCACCCGGTACCCGGAAGCCATCCCTCTCAGGACAGTGACGGCCCCCGTGGTGGGACGGGCACTGATGGGAATTTTCTCCCATGTGGGGTTCCCTCGAGAGGTGGTGTCTGACCGAGGTACGAACTTCATTTCCAAGTATATGAAGTCCCTGTGGCAGGAGTGTGGGGTAACTTATAAGTTCACCACTCCTTACCACCCCCAAGGAAATGGGTTGGTTGAGAGATTCAACCGGACCCTAAAAGGCATGATTATGGGTCTTGAGGAACCTATGAGGCATAAGTAGGACGTCCTCTTACCATGCCTGCTCTTTGCATACCGTGAGGTGCCACAGAAATCTCTAGGGTTCGGCCCCTTTGAGCTTCTCTATGGTCACCCAGTGAGAGGACCTCTGAGTCTGGTCAAGGAAGGCTGGGAGCAATCTCCCAGGAAACCTCCCCAGGATGTATATAGCTACATGCTGGCCTTCAGGAACCAGACTAGGCGTTTCAGGCAACTCGCTGAGGCGAATCTGGAAGCCAGCCAGGAGGAGATGAAGCGGTGGTACGACCAGAATGCCACTCTGGTAGAGCTTCAGCCTGGTCAGAAAGTGTGGGTCATGGCCCCAGTGGAGCCTTGTGCGCTCCAGGATAAGTGGACCGGACCATTTGAGGTGGTGGAGCGCAAGAGTCCTGTTACCTACTTGGTGGACTTGCGGTCTCCCAGGAACCCCTTGCAGGTCCTGCATGTCAACCGCCTGAAGCCCCACTTGGAGAGGTCCGAAGTGGGCAAGCTCTTAGCGACAGATGCTGGAATGGAGGAGGAGACTGAGCCTCTTCCAGACCTCCTGTCGGCGACAGAGCGAGATGGGTCAGTGGATGGTGTGAAACTCTCTTCCACCCTGACCCCTGAGCAACAGAATGACTGTCACCAGTTGCTGGGACAGTTTTCTGATCTGTTCTCCCTCATTCCCAGTGTCACTGATTGGTGCGTCCATGATGTGGACACTGGAGACAGTCCTCCTGTTAAGCACAAAACTTACAGGGTAACTGACAGGGTGAGAGCTTGCATCAAGGAGGAGGTCTCCAAGATGCTTGCGTTGGGGGTGACTGAGTCCTCTCACAGTCCTTGGGCCAGCCCAGTGGTCTTGGTCCCAAAGGCTGCCGCACCGGGTGCTACGCCAGAACTCCGGTTCTTTGTGGACTACCGAGGGCTCAATTCAGTCACGAGGACTGACGCGCACCCCATCCCCAGAGCTGATGAGCTCATCGATCGGTTAGGGGCTGCCCGGTACCTCAGCACGTTTGATCTAACGTCTGGGTACTGGCAGATCGCCTTGACTGATGGGGCAAGAGAGAGGTCAGCATTCTCCACACCAGATGGGCACTACCAGTTCCGGGTTATGCCCTTTGGGATGAAGAATGCCCCTGCCACCTTTCAGAGGTTGGTCAACCAGGTGTTGGCTGGACTGGAAGAGTTCAGTGCCGCCTACCTGGATGACATTGCAGTGTTCAGCGCCAGTTGGGAAGAACATCTGCGCCACCTCTGGGAAATGTTGATGGCGCTGCGGAGGGCAGGCCTCATGATTAAGGCGAGTAAGTGCCAGATCGGGCAGGGTTCCGTGGTGTACTTGGGACACCAGGTTGGGAGCGGCCAGGTGGCGCCCCTACAGCCCAAGATTGAGACCATCCTGGCTTGGGAGCCCCCCAAGACCCAGACAGAGGTGAGAGCCTTTTTAGGACTCACTGGGTATTACAGGAAGTTTGTCAAGGGGTATGGCAGCATCGTTGCACCCTTGACAGAGCTGACTTCCAGGAAGCAGCCCAAGAAAGTGATTTGGACTGACACCTGTCAGAAAGCTTTTGAGGCCCTGAAAACTTCCATGTGCACGGCGCCCGTGCTCCTGGCACCCAACTTCTCAAAAGAGTTTATCGTTCAAACAGATGCTTCAGAGCATGGTGTGGGGGCTGCTTTGTCACAGATAAATAAGGAGGGCCTAGATCAACCCGTAGCCTTCATCAGTAGGAGGTTACTTCCATGGGAACAGAGGTGGAGTGCGATTGAGCGTGAGGCATTTGCTGTGGTCTGGGCACTGAAGAAGCTGAGACCATACCTGTTTGGGACTCACTTCCGGGTTCAGACAGACCACAGGCCCCTCAGATGGTTGATGCAGATGAGGGGTGAGAATCCAAAGCTGTTGAGGTGGTCCGTTTCCCTACAGGGTATGAATTTCACGGTGGAACACCGCCCTGGTACAGAGCACGCCAATGCTGATGGTCTGTCCAGATTTTTCCGCCTTAGTGAAGAGAACTCCCAGGAGGTAGGGTAGTTCTTCCCACATTTCAGCTGGAGGGGACACGTGTTAGACCTGGCACTGTTGGCGTGGGTCTCCCTTCCTTTTTTTGCTGTTGCCTCATGTGTTTTTGCTGGTTATAGATGCTTTGGGCACTGCGCCACTGCTATTCAGTGCCACAGTGCAAGTGCTCCCTATGGTAAATTGATGTATGGATTAGTGACTCCATGATTGGCTGGATTGGTTTACTTGTCAGACCCTAGTACAGTGCACTGAGTGTGCCCAGGGCTTGTAAGTCAAATGCTGCTGGTGGGCTTGCAGCCCTGGTTGTGCCACCCACAGAAGCAGCCTGTAAAAGTGTGTCTCAGGTCTGCCATTGCAGAGCCTGTGTGCAGACTGGTACTGCCATGTTGACTGGGCAAGTACACCCACTTGCCAGTCCCTAAACCTTTCCTTTTCTGCATATTAGTCACCCCTATGGTATGCCCAAGGGCAGGGTGCATTGTACGTATAAGGTAGGACATGCCCTGGTGTGTGTGGCATGTCCTAATAGTGAATTACAGCCATTTTCGTTTTTCACTATTGCAAGGCTACCTGTTCCCCATAGGCCAGAATGGGCAGTTTGATTATTACATCTAATAATCTTAACTGACCCAGGGAACATGGTAGAAAAACGAATTTAGTATGCCTGAACTCAGAATGATAAACTACATCTTTTAGTGAAGTTGGTTTTAACATTCTGTGTTTGAAAATACCACTTTTGGAAAGTAGGTATTTTCTTGCCTAACTATCCAAGCCTGCCTCTGCTAGGTTGTGTATTCCATGTCTGGTTTGTGAGTGACAGTGGCTGGGGGATTCCAGGAGACAGGGTGAGTCAGCACAGGGCTGAATAGAGAGATCTGCATGTAGATGGGTGGGAGGAGTTGCACCTGGGACCTGAATAGGGCTGTGCCTTCCCTCCACAATGCTGGCTCCACCTCCTGTGGTGCGTCTGATGTCCCTGGCCTACACTGTGAAAGGAAAGAAGGAGTCCTGTAAACAAAGTGCTCCAGGACTGACCACAACTGGTTTGGACTAGGCAAAGGCCTCTCTGCCTTCAGAGAACAAAGGGAAAATGAGTATAAAAGAGGGGACCCAGACCCCAGAATTTTAGATCACTTTGGGAAACAAGAAGAACCTTTGCTGAGGAGAGGAACCAGAGAGACTGAGGAGGAGACTATCCCTAAGCTGAGTGCTGTTTGGGGGATTGGCCTGCAGTGGTTGCCTGACTGCCAAAGAAAGGAGAAAGGACTTTTGTGCTACTTTCAATTCAACTTGTGAAGGATCTCCAAGGGCTTGAGATAGAGCTTGCCTCCTGCTGAAGTCTCAGGGACAACAGACTTCACCCACCAGCTCCCCAAGAGTTCTTTTGAAGTGCCTGCTGTTGTGTTGGGCCTTCTGAGGGACTGCGTGTCGCAAGGAGCTGGAAGCGCGACTCATGAAGAAGAAGCGTGTCGCCGCCGCAGCAGTTGTCGTCGCATCACCGGAGAAGAGAGTCGCCGTCGCAGCAGACGCCGTCGCATCACCGGAGAAGCGTGCCGCCGCTGTCGCCCTCGCATCACCCGAAGCGCCTCGCATCACCAGAGAAGAGTTTCGCCGTCGCAGCAGATGCCGTCGCATCACCGGAGAAGAGTGTCGCCGCCGCAGCCGCTGTCGTCACATCGCCCAGAAAGCGTGCCGCCGCTGCCGCTGTCGCATCGCATCACCGAGGCGCCCCGCATCCCTGGAGAAGAGTGTCGCCGTCGCAGCAGACGCCGTCGCATCACCAGAGAAGCGTGTCGCAGGGCGTGTCACGGCTCAGAAGAATCGTTGAGTCGCCGCACGGCAGTCGGGCGTGCACGCATCGTGTCACATCAAGAAGAAGACGCCATCTTTGTTTCATTGCACCGGATCTTCATCGCATCACGGTGCTGCTGGTCGCATCACCACGGAAGCGCAGTAAGAAACCGACGCATCACCTCCCCACGCGGAGAAGAACCGACGCATCCCCTACGCCGCAGTAGGGACCCGACGCATCACCGTTCTTGCGTGTAAGGAACCGACGCATCACCTTCCCTGCAACACTTTCGTTGTATAGCGTTACGCATCCAAAGGTACATTGAACTCAAAGTGTCGCATGTACCATCTAAGAGAACTAAGCTAATTCTACAATTTTTAAGTATAGTATTGTGGATTTTTGTCGTTTGTGGTCTTGTGTTAAATCTATATAAAGAATACTTATTTTTAATTTACAACTGGTGTGGTGTCCATCTGTAGTGTTGTCACTGGATTACTGTATGTGTTCACAAATGCTTTACACACTGCCTCTGAGATAAGCCTGTCTGCTCGTGCCAAGCTACCAAGGGGGTGAGCAGGGGTTATTTTAGGAGTGTACCCCCTTACCCTGACTAGACGCAAGGGTCCCTATTTGGTCAAAGGTACCTACCTCTGCCAACTAGAGACCCTCAAATCTAACATGCACACTCATATAAATGTCGAGATTATACAGTAGATGCACTTTCTGTAACTGTTCAAGTGCACTACATTGCTTTCATAATGTTACATCACATGAGTACATGAGGTCATACCTACACATATATGTGGCCTAATTAAACATGAAAGGGTGGAACCAAAATTACACTGTTCCAGTCCCCCCCTCTAATGGTGAATCAAGCCATCACAGATTACAATCTGATGTTATCAGACGGACCATCTAAAACCTTGTAGTCTTCAGCATCTTTTGCCTAGAATCCTCGGGACGTTTCATGTCGTCATAATATCGACTCTGACTCCTCTAACTCCACATTTGCTCTCTTCCTCTTCAATCCATATGTAACTTGTGCATACTTGTATCCCTTAAAGATCATGAATAGAAATATTACTCAAAGAACAATTTTCAAAATGGCACCCAAAATTCCACTTCCCAGGTTTCTAAACCATTTGCCTGCAGCAGACAATTCATTCCCAATGGCTTCCCAAGCACCTGTCACTTCTAAATCTTCCAAATCTTTTGTCAACCCCGATATATTCCGAATATATTTATCCAGATCCTTACTTTCGTCTGGGATGTAAGTACAGCATTCCAGAACTTTTAACATTCTGCAGACTCTTTTTCGAGTAAAAGGTATAACGCAAGTCAGTTCTGTAAAACCATAGACCTTATCGCAACCATCCCTGTATTTACAAGCAATAAAGAATTTGCAGTACTAGTAGCCAGTTTATGCTCTATTGTAGACAGCTTTCTAATTTACAGATCATTCAGGATTACAGCTAAAGATGGGATTATAGTGCCAAAAATATCTCCTACCACTTCCGCTGCACTAACACCTCGCCTAGTTCTAGATTTTGTTTCCCATACAGGATCATTGAAATGTTCCACATGGTAAATCTTCAGGAAAATGATACCAAAATATAACATGTACCATGCCATCCATGGGTCAATTTAAAATATGCATACTGTCCCTCTAAGAAAAGATCATTCTTTCCCCTCACATCGAAAACATGTTCACATTCGCTCTACCCGAAAAATAACGGGTCAAAATAATTCTGATGATTGTGTATACATAGCTTTCCCTTATGTTGCCTCTATAAAGTCAAGGCAGGCAAATTTCCCTTCACCTGAATTCGCTCAATTTCTTCACTACTCCATCTATGGTGTTTCTTAAGATCCTTATCAGTTTCAGATTTGCACTCTAAATCTCTCCTCCTGTTTTCCACTAAATTCAAGAATTTCTTCTGCACATCTGACATTGAACAAGTCAGATTATGTCTGTGCATAGGCAGTGTCAAATGATTTACGAGGTGCAAAATATTTACCTACAATCTCTGCACCTTTGAAATAAGGATTCTTATTCAAATGTTTCAACATTGGTACTTCTGAAAAAACTAAATGATAATTCAAAAAATAATAATGAAAACTACCCTGTCTACAGAATAAGCTTTGTATAAAACTACAAAAAATTCAATATGTCAAAGGCATATGATCATACGTTATACCCTCTTCAACAGTCGCAGGCAACTAAGTGCACATGTAACAATCTCTCGCATTCATAGTGTCAATATATTCATAAAGCAATCTAAAATAAGCTTTTGAAGAAAAATCTCCCCTTGATAGATCTGTGTGCGGTTTCTTAGCCCCCCGACAACTGTAGGTCACTATCAGCAGGATGTGGTGTAGTATGAGTAACAGTAGGCTTAACTTTTACTGACTTATATGTAGCTGGATGTAACCCTATAAGCATGATGATTAATACGACAACTACAGCCATTAGTGTGCCTGTTAAAATTTATCTATGCCTATTAGTATTGGCTCCATTTCTTTGTTAGAATATAAACTGTTGGGTGGAACGTAATAGCTACAGAGTCTTTTCTGTTTGTTTCCACCTGTGCAAGTGGCAAAACCAAGTTCAAATGATGTGCACCGAAATTATGTACAAAGACTTTGTGAGACTTCTTTATTCCCTACAAAGCCTAGTTAAATGTCTCTAATAATAAATGGTTTAAGTTCACTAACAATCCGTTCCAGAACAAAGTGTTTCAGTTCATCAACTAGCACAAGGAACTCATTTGCATCCAAAGAAGGACACTCGGCCAATTCCAGAATAAGATGTCTCAAGTCACTCAATTTCACTGACAAAGGAAGTTCAAACATAAGATCAAACTGAAGATCAAGTTCCTGAAGTTTCAATTGAATTTTCACAATGATTCCAGAACTACCAGAACTTGTTCTCTCTGTCTTTTGCAAGGCAGTAAGTCCATTCAGGGGAAGAGTACCTTCGACAAGGCATTCTTGCTCACCTTGACCTTCTGAGTGTATTCCCCTCTCCTTCTCCGTCACTCAGATCTGACTCCTCAGTATCCTCAGGGATGACTGGGAGGTCACCTTCTCCCTGTCGGGCCAGTCTCCCCCTCTCCTGCCTTCTCAGCCAACGTTCTCCGGCAGCCACTCGCGGCCCTTTGTCAGGGTCCAAGTCTGTCTCAGTCACGACCACAGGACTAGCCCCTTTATTTTCCTCTTCGACAACCAGTTCTCCAGGACCCCCCTCAGGCCGCGCAAGTGCTGTTTCAGATTCTTGCTGGTCCCCAACAGCTTGACTATACTGTTCCGTGGCCTCTCGACCACCAAACTGGTGCTTCTGGGAAAGGTGCTCTTATATCATCAAGGAGACACTGAATTCGGTGAGTGTAGGCAGCATGCACCCAGTTGGAGAGACCTCTGCACTTCACAGCAGTCGTGGTGACATGGATCATCTGGAATGGCCCACGCCAACGAGGCTCCAGACAACTTTTTTGTATGTGTTTTTTTCACCAGGACCCAGTCACCAGGGCTGAGGTCATGACACTGCTCCTGGTGAGACACAGCTGTGGCAGCTTTAACCTGTTGATACACAGAACTGACTACATCAGCCAGTCCCTTGCAGTAATCAAGTATCAGATTATCAGTAATGATCACAGCACGTTTGCAGGCATGGCTGGCAACCTCATTGTTCTGCCTATTTTGATCTCATGGGGGGACAATCCTGTCCTTCGATCAGGTATGCTGCGAAGGCTCATCAACACAAGCGGCAGAGCATCAGACCATTTCAAAGATATAGAAGCACACACATTTGCAACCCTGGATTTCAAAGTCCATTTGAACTGCTCCACCACACCTGAAGCCTCGGGTCGATTGCTACAATGCAGTCTCTGTTCCATTTGTAAAGCAGCGCACAGCATCCTCAGGATTTCATTATTGAAGTGCGTGCCTCGGTCAGATTCCAAAGAAGTCAGGAAGCCAAATCTGGGTATTAACTCCCTCAACAAAAGCTTTGCTTTTCAGTCATACGAGGTTAAAGGCAGGAGCATTAAGGCTGGAAGGGCCAAAAATAATCCCCTTGATACTAAAATCAGGATTACCCCTTCTCTGCGGTCATACTTTAAAGTACAACCAGCGGTACTGGACATTGCGAAGCAGGGTGAGGCCCTCAAAAGGGGGTCAGCAGGGCAACCTTTTGTAAACCCAGTCCCGGATACAAAAGGCCGCCCCCGGTTGCAATTTCAACTACAGTTAGTGAGAGATCTGTAACGGTGGGTCCTGATAAAGTGAAAGACCCTGCAGGACTGGCGATCCTGCTATCAGTAGCCGGCCAAGATGGAGGGGAAGATAAAGGCTCCAAGGATCAGGAAGTCAGGGGCCCCTCAGTAGCTTCTTTGGAGGTTCTTTTCTCCACATTATCAGAGGACATTAAGAAGGGCTTCTCGGTATCCGCTGCTAATCAGGGAGAGATTAGGAATTTCTGCGAGTCGTTGGAGAGGAAAGTGGATCTCTTAAATATAAGAACTGAGACTTTAGAGAACACTGTCGGAGAGCTTAAAGACCATCTCGGGGCTGCTAAGGCTGATATTCAGGCACTCAAAAGGGAGGAAGTGGCCCTCTGCGACAGGATGGAGATGTTGGAGAATAACTCCCGAAGGAACAATTTGCGCCTCTTGAACATTCCGGAGGGGAGTGAAGGGGCCGACCTTAAGCCTTATATCATCTCACTGCTTAAATAATCCTTGCAGCTTGTAGAATCAGAGGAGGCTCTGAGCAACTATATACAGAGAATCCACAGGGATCCTTTCCGCAGGAATCCCAACAGAACAAAGCCAAGGAAAATCCTCATCAACTTCCTTACTTATTCGTTAAAGGAAAAGATCCTTAACATGGCCCTGAAGGCGAAATCATTGAAGGACAGGGACTTCTCCTTTGAAATCCGCTCAGACCTTGCCAGAGTTACTCTTGATAGGCAATGGGAATTAGGCAGGAAGTTGGACGACTTTAAAAAACTTGGTGCCGTTGCCCAGCTTAAATTTCCAGCATCTCTGAAAATTATGTATAATAACAAAATGCCTAACATAAGATCAGTTCAGGAGGCAGACGAGTTGCTCGAAATTATGGGGAAGGGGGACCCCTAATAGCTGAATTCCATTCCCGAGGTCAGGCTTGGGCTCAGTATTCTTCTTTTTTTAGGCTTGCCCTTCCTCTGCCTTGATCAGATTTGATATAAGATATAAGATGACTTAAAATACTACTTATTCACTTATCTTTAGGGTTTCTCTCTTAGCAGGTGCTCAAATTCTTTTTTGCTTTATCTAAACTTACACATAAAGGGACGGGGTTCGCTGCTCCGGGAGGCAGCATCTGGACTCCATCTGTCCATGCAAATGGGGGAGGGGTTCTCCAGGGGGGGAGGGAGGGGTAAGAGGGGACACGGGGTGTGGGGTGGGGAGCACAGGGGCATAAAACACAAAATTTCCTCATTCACCTCAGAGCTAGTTCATATAGCCGCGGTTAGATTTCGTTTGGTCTGGTGTTGGTTTCTTCTTTGCTCTGACTGGGTTGGGGATCCTGGACTCAAACCGCCATGAAAACAATCCAGATCCTGTCCTGTAATGTCAATGGCTTGCGCGTGAGGTCCAGAAGGGCTAAAATCTTGCAATATCTAAAAGATTCCCCCACGCAGGTCATTGTCCTCCAGGAAACTCATCTTCTTAAGGAAGAGACCATCGAAATTTTTAAAAACAAAAAATGGGTGGATTCTTTCATGTGTTCGAACCAGACCGCCAACATTAGGGGGGTTCTTATTCTTTTTAAAAAACAAGCTAATGCCCGGATCCTACACCATTTGGTTGACCCAGGTGGTAGATGGGTAATTTTGAAGGTGACCATTATGGGTTTCTTGCTTACCTTGGTCGGCTACTATGGTCCAAATCAAGATGACCCCTCTTTTCTTAAAACCATCTTCTCGCATCTCCTAGACTACCCAGACCCGGTTATTATGGCCGGGGACTTTAATATTGTTCTTAACCCTAAACTCGATAAATTCGCAAGTAGCAGAGCCATAGTTCCTTCTAAGTCACGGATGTATTTGCAGACTATGATGGCCAAACCGGTCTTTGCGACATCTGGAGAGAAAGATCGGGTCAGCAGCTAGGAGTATCATACTGCAATAGCAAATATCGACATAAGTCAAGAATTGACTATATTTTGGTTAGTCAATCTCTAAGGGGCAAGGTTAAAGACATTGGATACCTGACTTCGCACCTCTCGGATCATTCAGGGATATTATTGGATCTCGATCTGGTGCAGGCCCAGTATCCCAGAGTTTGGTCTTTTGATCGAACTTTACTTCTTGAGGAAGCAGAGATGTCCTTCCTATCCCAGGAGATCGAATACTTTTTGAATGTGAACCTAGGCTCAGCTACAACCACCATGGTCTGGGACTCCCTAAAGGCCTTTCTAAGGGTTCTAATCACAAGTAGGGTGAGTTTTAGGAACAAAAAATATAGAGGGGAGATCGCACTTAAGGAGGCAGAAATGAAGGCAGTGGAGTTAGATCTCAATAGAGGGCTTGTTTTGGAAGGGCAGCAAGAGGACCTGGTTAAACTTAGCAAATTAAGGGAGCAGTTGGATACCATTCTTCAAACAAGGCTCATGAGTAGATGGGAGGCAAGTAAGATAGCCCATTTTGAGTACGGGGAAGGGGCAGGCAAGCTTTTGGCATGGAAGGCCTAGTCTGACAGCTTCGTAATCAGATCAAAGAAATTGTTGCAGACGATGGGGTAGCTGCTCTGTCTTCGGATGAAGAGATAGGAGGAGTCCTTTTTGATTTTTTCCAAGACCTCTACCAAGAAGATCGAGTCGTAGACAAGATCGAGGTCAAGGACTGGTTGGGTAGGACCACGCTCACTCCCCTGAGTTCTAAACAGCAGGAAGATATAGAGCAGGACATTACGCAGGAAGAGGTGAGGAAGGCCATTGTCGCCTGTAAGAGAGGGAAGGCTGCAGGGCCCGACAGGCTCCCAGCAGAGCTCTATAGGTCTTTGGGTGAAGTGATAATCCCGGTTTTGACACAACTATTTAATGAGATCTTATCGGATGGCCTCAAGCTTCCAGGGTCCTGGAGTGAAGCTACAATTATTCTGATTTTGAAACCCGGTAAGAATCCAGCGAGTTGTGGGTCTTATAGGCCCATCTCGCTGTTGAACGCGGATTATAAAATCTTTGCCGGGATCCTGGCGGCCAGGTTGGGCCTCGTGGCCGGTGACATCCTTCATCCCGATCAGAAGGGGTTTGTCAAGGGAAGGAATCTATCGGACCTTACCTACGACTTTGTCAAGCAATAGATATCGCCTCTACTTATTCACTCCCTCTTGCTGCCATGACACTCGATGCCACAAAGGCTTTCGACAGGATCAATAGGGTTTACCTGTCGGAAGTCATGGAGAAATTTTATTTGGGCAGGAAGTTCTGTCGAACCATTCAGTTGATTTACCAAGAGCCGTGAGCCAGACTTTTGGTTAATGGCAACCTGACCAGACCTTTTAAGATTACCAGGGGGACTAGGCAGGGCTGCCCCCTCTCCCCTCTCCTCTTCGACCTGTATATTGAGCCTTTTGCTCAGCGGCTGAGGGAGGAACCTAGCATTGTGCCATTCAAACATGGTGCTTGGGAGAGGAAGGTGGCCCTGTATGCAGATGATATCCTGATTCTCTCTGCAGATTTAGCAACGACCTTCCCCGCTGTAATTGGATTGGCACAGGATTTCGGGCAGGTATCGGGTTATGAGGTTAACGCTGGGAAGACTGAGGTCATGACGTGGAATCTCGAGGGGTGCCAGCACCAGGCCAATCTTAGTATGCGGTATCTGGGGGTCAGAATAGTCCAGGATATTGCCAAGATTGCAGAGGTTAACTTAGAGGTAGTTTCAAGGGAGTGCCAGAAACTGATGTAATCTTGGGCCCATCTTCCTTTAACCATTCTTGGGAGGGTCAATTTGGTTAAGATGGTGGTACTCCCCAAGATAACCTTCCTTTTTAACTCTATCCCCCTGCACTTTGACAAACCGGCTATTGACAAACTTCAGCAGGCCATCAACTCTTTTGTCTGGGTATATAGATCTACTAGAATCACCTGGAAGAAGCTGAGGCGTAGGAGAGAGAAGGGTGGTCTTGCTTTCCCCGATTTGCAATACTATGCATGGGCTTTCCAGCTCTCGCATTCCAGGATGCTGTTAAAAATTCCAGTAAGCACAGGGGTGGGAGCCATGTTTTCGGCTATGCTAAAGGGTGCCAGCCTATCTGAGGAGGGTTTCCTGTTTAAATTTGGGGAACCAAAATTCTTCAAAAAGGACAAGCTTAAAGTTCTCCAGGCAATGGCTAGAATGTGGGCCAGTCTTAAGCGCCTTGCTGGCCTTAACTATTTTTCTAGGCTGGCCCCTCTTTGGGATTCACCGGGTACACCTGAGTGCTTAAGGGATAGGTTGGCACTACCCCTTAGAGAAGCTGGTTTGATGGTATGGGGGGACTTGGCCTACGAGGGTACACTCATTTCATGGGCACAACTTAGTGAAAGGGTCGGAGTCGGTCTTTCAAGGTTTAAGTATATTCAGCTGCGAAGCTGGGCCCAAACCCAGCAAACTTTGAAAACTTCCATAGGCAGTGGCAACACCTTGGAACATCAGTTAGTGGCTAGGCCAGTTGGGAGGAGGGAGGTCTCTTTTTGGTATGGACCATTGAGGAGGCTGTAGATGGAGAATTGAAACTGGCCGAAGAACTGTGGGCCGAATCTTTACCAAATGAACAGTGGGAGCATTTGTGGCAAACTTCGTTCAAGATCCTTTTCGCCAAAACCAGCCTGGCTGAAGAGAAACCACCTGTTCACTGCACACAGGGCCTATTTATCTCCATTGAGGCTGACTAAAATGTCGAGGGGGCCTCCAGTTAGCTGTAGAAAATGTGGTTTGGCCGAAGCCTCAGATGTACATATGTTTAAGGACTGCCCGGCTATAGCAGCTTTTTGGGAAGGAGTTGGAAAGTCTCTGGCGGATATTTTAGGCCTCCCAATCCAAATAAACTTGGCCTTGATAATTTTTGGTTTTTCTAACCAAGTTACAGGATTAGCTAGAACCTTCCTATTTTATGCCATATTGTTAGCTAGGAGGCAAATATGTAAGCGATGGATAGAACCCACACCCCCCTCGCACTCCGACTGGCTGGCTTCGCTCTGTGAGACATCTAAGATGGATTTGTCTAGAGCTTGCGGCAGGAAAAAGACAGCATTCTGGAATTTTTTGTTAAAATGGGCTGGGGACTAATCCCTAGGGAGATATACAATTATTCAAACATCCATATAACAATCAGTGGGTCCTATGATTATGTCTCCTTGGTACTCTTTGGACTCTGTTGGGCACCTCCAGTTATCCCGTCGGCCAACGATGATAGTCACCAGGCTCATTAGGGCCGTGTGGAAGAGTGACCTCTCCCCCTTTTCCGGGGTTAGTGACATTCGAGCCTGTCATAGTTCCTGTAGGCGGGCGTTCCCCGTGGCTCCAAGTCAAAGCCTACGTCTCCCAGATCACCGGGTTTTGGTACGGACGGCTTGTTTGTTCAGTGGGGTCGGAGGCGAATGAGGACAAAAAAATATTTAAAAAAAAGCTTTGCTACTGTGAGACTATCATTCCTTCGTGACCTCCCTATGTGACTCAGTGTTACTGCAGCCTTTTCCCCACATTATTCTGATGACACACAACATATCTGTTGCACAATGCTTCAGCCATCAGCTTAAACCTTGGATCAAACCAAGTCTGCCTAAACAATCGGACCATCGCCTCCCTTCACACATGATTAGGACCAGGATAATGCCTGGCCATTGGGGATAAAAGACTGTTAGGCAACTCTGGCCTCCCATATCCTGAAACCCAAATCTCGACCTCCTCTCTCTTGACAACCTACTTTGACCCAAATCTGCTGTTCTGCCTCTGACACTTATTCCTGCAACCTCTTAACTTCTTCCACAGTATCAGCTGTAGTTAACAAAAGGTTGTAGTTGTTCTCATCTGTTCCCTCATTTGTATACTCTCCATTAAAGGTACAAGCATTTTAAGTGCATGTTAGAAATGGGGTTTCTGGTTGGCTAGGGTATGCACCTAAGTCAGGCAGAACCCACCACTCTAGTCAGGGCAAGGGGGTTACACACCTAAGATAACCCCAGCTCACCCCCTTGGTAGCTTGGTAGAGCAGTCAGTCTTATCCACGAGGCAATGTGTAAAGCGTTTGCGCAACACACCCACACACCAATGACACACTAGGCACACCACAAGAAGAGACTCCACACAAGGTTATATAAAAATATCCTTTGTATTATTCATAAAAACACATTAGACCATAAAACACTTCATAGCATGTGAAGCACATCAGACCATATCACATAAATCACTGCGCCACTAGTCGTTTGTCCTGACGTCACATAGATCATACATCACCTTGCCATAAGGCAATGGTGATTACATCACATATAGGACATTAACATATAGACATATATGTTGCCCATATCATCAGAACAATTCATGCCTAACATCACAGTCAGAGCATTACTGTACACCTTTACAGGTAGTTCAGGTCATAAACTCATATCATAAATCACCTTGCCAACTAGGCCACTACGGTGACACAAGTAGAGCATAAATCATTTCGTAGTATGTAGGCACGTTTTGACCATCCAACATTTTGTCACCGTGCCACTAGGCATTTGTCACCAAAAATGTAGTAGATCACTTTGGGCGGTAATCCCATAGGTCACTGTGCCCCTAGGCACGTACCCCAAACACAATTGGGGCTTCAACCACTACAATTCTGTGCCTAAATCACGCCACTGCGTAGTCAGACACAGCTTCACTCCCAGTGAAGCATCCACGGTATCTTTCGTGAACACGGGCCCCAGGCATCAGGAAATGGGGAGTGCAGGACCACCTGCACTCCTGTTAGGGGCAATCTGGGTAATTTCCAAAAACAAAGATGTCCCCGTTAGCAGAGAGACCTCACGTGGTCCCCCGCATCCACAACTTGAGCAAAGTGCAGCTGCCCGTGAACGTGCGTGGCAGCTGCTGCCAGCTGGGATATTTGAATCCCCAAAGAAATACCCCCACGGTACCTCTACCCTTCGTGGGCCTAGGAGAGCTCAGGTTAAGGCCAGCGACTCCCGTTAGATCTTGGAACCCGGTGCACCAGGGATTCTGGGAGGCTGCCAGTTCCGAGCTTGCAGGGGATTGTCCCCGCCCCTGGCCACTTCTTACCGGGTGTCTCTGGACTCCGAATGCCACAGTTACGCAAAGGCTGCCCCTGCAGGTGTGGGAACCTGCCCGCCTACCACAAGACCCAAGCAAAAGCTCCTGGGGCCGCCGTCGACTGCGATACACTGGAGCCACGAGGATTCCTTCCTCTCGTCGGCTCCCCTCTCTCCTTGGTGGCGGCCATCTCATCGGGCAGCTCCGTTGTAGACCTCAAGCCTCCTGCTGAGCCTCGCCCCTGGGGATTCCTCTGGGCAAGGCTGGTGGCTTCCGATGACGCTGCACCCTTGCTGGCTTCGGGGAAGTAGCTGGGCAACCGGTGCGGACGCTGCAGGTTGCCTGGCGCTGGCCGAATGAGGCGAGGCATTGATTCTTCCCGATCCCGGGCCCAAGGCGGTGAGTGGGGCTGTGCCCCAGGCAGGCTGCTCCCTCCTGATGGCCCGCAGTGAGGGCTCCTCCTGAACTCTCAGTAGGTAAACATGCAGCGCTGTGTCAGACCCAGACACACAGCGCGCTAGCCACAGTACCCTGAGCCCTCACCATGAAAGCGCTTCAACACGCGCTTGGGCTTTGAACAAAAAGAAAAAGGGGTGATGGACACAGGCGCTCACCACGCACTGAGCTGGAAACACCAAGCTCTCCTTAATACCTTTTATCTTGAATACAGGGTGTAGAACAGTCCAGTCCTTCCACTGCAGGTTGCCTTTTTATAAAGTCTTTTATATCTCTGAGACTTCTAACAGGAGGCCAGCACACACAAGCCCTTGTAGATTCCTCACAAGCAGGATACCACTGCAGGGACAAAATAGTCAGTCCTTTTGCTCCACCATAGACAGAGCAAAAGACACACAATTGATGGACGGAATGCAGAACAAATCAAAACATTCACCCCCAGTCAAGAGATCTGGGTTAAATCCATCATTCTTTTGCTCACCATGCCACCCCAGTTTAGACCTGGCCATATGCAAATCAGTCTTGACCCTGTGCCTCATGGGAACAGTCCAGCCCGAACTGCCAAGCCAGGTCCTCCCTGGACCGGAAACAAGCATCCTAGGACCGGTTTCGGGGTTTCACCCTCTTCAGCCAGGATAGCTTGATTCCAGTGGCACAGTGAGCCCAGGACCCACGTCTGGGCATACCTGGCGCACTTAGGGCGAGAAAGCAAAAGACACACAATTGATGGACGGAATGCAGAACAAATCAAAACATTCACCCCCAGTCAAGAGATCTGGGTTAAATCCATCATTCTTTTGCTCACCATGCCACCCCAGTTTAGACCTGGCCATATGCAAATCAGTCTTGACCCTGTGCCTCATGGGAACAGTCCAGCCCGAACTGCCAAGCCAGGTCCTTCCTGGACCGGAAACAAGCATCCTAGGACCGGTTTCGGGGTTTCACCCCTCTTCAGCCAGGATAGCTTGATTCCAGTGGCACAGTGAGCCCAGGACCCACGTCTGCGCATACCTGGCGCACTTAGGGCGAGAAAGCAAAAACACACAATTGATGGACGGAATGCAGAACAAATCAAAACATTCACCCCCAGTCAAGAGATCTGGGTTAAATCCATCATTCTTTTGCTCACCATGCCACCCCAGTTTAGACCTGGCCATATGCAAATCAGTCTTGACCCTGTGCCTCATGGGAACAGTCCAGCCCGAACTGCCAAGCCAGGTCCTCCCTGGACCGGAAACAAGCATCCTAGGACCGGTTTCGGGGTTTCACCCCTCTTCAGCCAGGATAGCTTGATTCCAGTGACACAGTGAGCCCAGGACCCACGTCTGGGCATACCTGGCGCACTTAGGGCGAGAAAGCAAAGACACACAATTGATGGACGGAATGCAGAACAAATCAAAACATTCACCCCCAGTCAAGAGATCTGGGTTAAATCCATCATTCTTTTGCTCACCATGCCACCCCAGTTTAGACCTGGCCATATGCAAATCAGTCTTGACCCTGTGCCTCATGGGAACAGTCCAGCCCGAACTGCCAAGCCAGGTCCTCCCTGGACCGGAAACAAGCATCCTAGGACCGGTTTCGGGGTTTCACCCTCTTCAGCCAGGATAGCTTGATTCCAGTGGCACAGTGAGCCCAGGACCCACGTCTGGGCATACCTGGCGCACTTAGGGCGAGAAAGCAAAGACACACAATTGATGGACGGAATGCAGAACAAATCAAAACATTCACCCCCAGTCATGAGATCTGGGTTAAATCCATCATTCTTTTGCTCACCATGCCACCCCAGTTTAGACCTGGCCATATGCAAATCAGTCTTGACCCTGTGCCTCATGGGAACAGTCCAGCCCGAACTGCCAAGCCAGGTCCTCCCTGGACCGGAAACAAGCATCCTAGGACCGGTTTCAGGGTTTCACCCCTCTTCAGCCAGGATAGCTTGATTCCAGTGGCACAGTGAGCCCGGGACCACGTCTGGGCATGCCCGGCGCACTTAGGGCGAGGAAGCAAAAGACACACAATTGATGGACGGAATGCAGAACAAATCAAAACATTCACCCCCAGTCATGAGATCTGGGTTAAATCCATCATTCTTTTGCTCACCATGCCACCCCAGTTTAGACCTGGCCATATGCAAATCAGTCTTGACCCTGTGCCTCATGGGAACAGTCCAGCCCGAACTGCCAAGCCAGGTCCTCCCTGGACCGGAAACAAGCATCCTAGGACCGGTTTAGGGGTTTCACCCCTCTTCAGCCAGGATAGCTTGATTCCAGTGGCACAGTGAGCCCGGGACCACGTCTGGGCATACCTGGCGCACTTAGGGCGAGGAAGCAAAGACACACAATTGATGGACGGAATGCAGAACAAATCAAAACATTCACCCCCAGTCATGAGATCTGGGTTAAATCCATCATTCTTTTGCTCACCATGCCACCCCAGTTTAGACCTGGCCATATACAAATCAGTCTTGACCCTGTGCCTCATGGGAACAGTCCAGCCCGAACTGCCAAGCCAGGTCCTCCCTGGACCGGAAACAAGCATCCTAGGACCGGTTTCGGGGTTTCACCCCTCTTCAGCCAGGATAGCTTGATTCCAGTGGCACAGTGAGCCCGGGACCCACGTCTGGGCATACCCGGCGCACTTAGGGCGAGAAAGCAAAGACACACAATTGATGGACGGAATGCAGAACAAATCAAAACATTCACCCCCAGTCATGAGATCTGGGTTAAATCCATCATTCTTTTGCTCACCATGCCACCCCAGTTTAGACCTGGCCATATGCAAATCAGTCTTGACCCTGTGCCTCATGGGAACAGTCCAGCCCGAACTGCCAAGCCAGGTCCTCCCTGGACCGGAAATAAGCATCCTAGGACCGGTTTCGGGGTTTCACCACTCTTCAGCCAGGATAGCTTGATTCCAGTGGCACAGTGAGCCCGGGACCCACGTCTGGGCATACCCGGTGCACTTAGTGCGAGGAAGCAAAAGACACACAATTGATGGACGGAATGCAGAACAAATCAAAACATTCAACCCCATTCATGAGATCTGGGTTAAATCCATCATTCTTTTGCTCACCATGCCACCCCAGTTTAGACCTGGCCATATGCAAATCAGTCTTGACCCTGTGCCTCATGGGAACAGTCCAGCCCGAACTGCCAAGCCAGGTCCTCCCTGGACCGGAAACAAGCATCCTAGGACCGGTTTCGGGGTTTCACCCCTCTTCAGCCAGGATAGCTTGATTCCAGTGGCACAGTGAGCCCAGGACCACGTCTGGGCATACCCGGCGCACTTAGGGCGAGAAAGCAAAAGACACACAATTGATGGACGGAATGCAGAACAAATCAAAACATTCACCCCAGTCATGAGATCTGGGTTAAATCCATCATTCTTTTGCTCACCATGCCACCCCAGTTTAGACCTGGCCATATGCAAATCAGTCTTGACCCTGTGCCTCATGGGAACAGTCCAGCCCGAACTGCCAAGCCAGGTCCTCCCTGGACCGGAAACAAGCATCCTAGGACCGGTTTCGGGGTTTCACCCTCTTCAGCCAGGATAGCTTGATTCCAGTGGCACAGTGAGCCCGGGACCCACGTCTGGGCATACCTGGCGCACTTAGGGCGAGGAAGCAAAGACACACAATTGATGGACGGAATGCAGAACAAATCAAAACATTCACCCCCAGTCATGAGATCTGGGTTAAATCCATCATTCTTTTGCTCACCATACCACCCCAGTTTAGACCTGGCCATATGCAAATCAGTCTTGACCCTGTGCCTCATGGGAACAGTCCAGCCCGAACTGCCAAGCCAGGTCCTCCCTGGACCGGAAACAAGCATCCTAGGACCGGTTTCGGGGTTTCACCCTCTTCAGCCAGGATAGCTTGATTCCAGTGGCACAGTGAGCCCAGGACCCACGTCTGGGCATACCTGGCGCACTTAGGGCGAGAAGCAAAGACACACAATTGATGGACGGAATGCAGAACAAATCAAAACATTCACCCCCAGTCATGAGATCTGGGTTAAATCCATCATTCTTTTGCTCACCATGCCACCCCAGTTTAGACCAGGCCATATGCAAATCAGTCTTGACCCTGTGCCTCATGGGAACAGTCCAGCCCGAACTGCCAAGCCAGGTCCTCCCTGGACCGGAAACAAGCATCCTAGGACCGGTTTCGGGGTTTCACCCCTCTTCAGCCAGGATAGCTTGATTCCAGTGGCACAGTGAGCCCAGGACCCACGTCTGGGCATACCTGGCGCACTTAGGGCGAGGAAGCAAAGACACACAATTGATGGACGGAATGCAGAACAAATCAAAACATTCACCCCCAGTCATGAGATCTGGGTTAAATCCATCATTCTTTTGCTCACCATGCCACCCCAGTTTAGACCTGGCCATATGCAAATCAGTCTTGACCCTGTGCCTCATGGGAACAGTCCAGCCCGAACTGCCAAGCCAGGTCCTCCCTGGACCGGGAAACAAGCATCCTAGGACCGGTTTCGGGGTTTCACCCCTCTTCAGCCAGGATAGCTTGATTCCAGTGGCACAGTGAGCCCGGGACCCACGTCTGGGCATACCTGGCGCACTTAGGGCGAGAAAGCAAAGACACACAATTGATGGACGGAATGCAGAACAAATCAAAACATTCACCCCCAGTCATGAGATCTGGGTTAAATCCATCATTCTTTTGCTCACCATGCCACCCCAGTTTAGACCTGGCCATATGCAAATCAGTCTTGACCCTGTGCCTCATGGGAACAGTCCAGCCCGAACTGCCAAGCCAGGTCCTCCCTGGACCGGAAACAAGCATCCTAGGACCGGTTTCGGGGTTTCACCCCTCTTCAGCCAGGATAGCTTGATTCCAGTGGCACAGTGAGCCCAGGACCCACGTCTGGGCATACCCGGCGCACTTAGGGCGAGAAAGCAAAGACACACAATTGATGGACGGAATGCAGAACAAATCAAAACATTCACCCCCAGTCATGAGATCTGGGTTAAATCCATCATTCTTTTGCTCACCATGCCACCCCAGTTTAGACCCGGCCATATGCAAATCAGTCTTGACCCTGTGCCTCATGGGAACAGTCCAGCCCGAACTGCCAAGCCAGGTCCTCCCTGGACCGGAAACAAGCATCCTAGGACCGGTTTCGAGGTTTCACCCCTCTTCAGCCAGGATAGCTTGATTCCAGTGGCACAGTGAGCACAGGACCCACGTCTGGGCATACCCGGCGCACTTAGGGTGAGAAAGCAAAGACACACAATTGATGGACAGAATGCAGAACAAATCAAAACATTCACCCCCAGTCATGAGATCTGGGTTAAATCCATCATTCTTTTGCTCACCATGCCACCCCAGTTTAGACCTGGCCATATGCAAATCAGTCTTGACCCTGTGCCTCATGGGAACAGTCCAGCCCGAACTGCCAAGCCAGGTCCTCCCTGGACCGGAAACAAGCATCCTAGGACCGGTTTCGGGGTTTCACCCCTCTTCAGCCAGGATAGCTTGATTCCAGTGGCACAGTGAGCCCGGGACCCACGTCTGGGCATACCCGGCGCACTTAGGGTGAGAAAGCAAAAGACACACAATTGATGGACAGAATGCAGAACAAATCAAAACATTCACCCCCAGTACATGAGATCTGGGTTAAATCCATCATTCTTTTGCTCACCATGCCACCCCAGTTTAGACCTGGCCATATGCAAATCAGTCTTGACCCTGTGCCTCATGGGAACAGTCCAGCCCGAACTGCCAAGCCAGGTCCTCCCTGGACTGGAAACAAGCATCCTAGGACCGGTTTCGGGGTTTCACCCCTCTTCAGCCAGGATAGCTTGATTCCAGTGGCATAGTGAGCACGGGACCCACGTCTGGGCATACCCGGCGCACTTAGGGTGACGACATGCAAAGACACACAATTGATGGACAGAATGCAGAACAAATCAAAACATTCACCCCCAGTCATGAGATCTGGGCTTAAATCCATCATTCTTTTGCTCACCATGCCATCCCAGTTTGAGACCTGGCCATATGCAAATCAGTCTTGACCCTGTGCCTCATGGGAACAGTCCAGCCCGAACTGCCAGGCCAGGTCCTCCCTGGACTGGAAACAAGCATCCTAGGACCGGTTTCGGGGTTTCACCCTCTTCAGCCAGGATAGCTTGATTCCAGTGGCACAGTGAGCACGGGACCCACGTCTGGGCATACCCGTCGCACTCAGGGTGACGAATGCAAAAGACACACAATTGATGGACAGAATGCAGAACAATGTCAAAACATTCACCCCCAGTACATGAGATCTGGGTCTAAATCCATCATTCTTTTGCTCACCATGCCACCCCAGTTTAGACCTGGCCATATGCCAAATCAGTCTTGACCCTGTGCACTCATGGGAACAGTCCAGCCCGAACTGCCAGGCCAGGTCCTCCCTGGACTGGAAACAAGCATCCTAGGACCGGTTTCAGGGTTTCACCTCTTCAGCCAGGATAGCTTGATTCCAGTGGCATGGTGAGCATGGGACCCACGTCTGGGCATACCTGTCCCACTCGGGTGACAAATGCAAAAACAACAATTGATGGACAGAATGCAGAACAATGTCATACATTCACCCCAGTACAGAGATCTGGGCCTAAATCCATCGTTTTTGCTCACCATGCCATTCCAGCTTTGAACCCAGCCATATGCAAATCAGTCTTGACCCTGTGCCCCATGGGAACAGTCCAGCCCGAACTGCCAGGCCAGGTCCTCCCTGAAACCGGTCCTAGGATGCTTATTTCCGTTCCAGGGAGGGCCTGGCTTGGCAGTTCGGGCTGGACTGTTCCCATGAGGCACAGGGTCAAGACTGATTTGCATATGGCCAGGTCTAAACTGGGGTGGCATGGTGAGCAAAAGAATGATGGATTTAACCCAGATCTCTTGACTGGGGGTGAATGTTTTGATTTGTTCTGCATTCCGTCCATCAATTGTGTGTCTTTTGCTTTCTCGCCCTAAGTGCGCCAGGTATGCCCAGACGTGGGTCCTGGACTCACTGTGCCACTGGAATCAAGCCATCCTGGCTGAAGAGGGGTTAAACCCGAGACCAGTCCTAGGATGCTTGTTTCCGTTCCAGGGAGGGCCTGGCTTGGCAGTTCGGGCTGGACTGTTCCCATGAGGCACAGGGTCAAGACTGATTTGCATATGGCCAGGTCTAAACTGGGGTGGCATGGTGAACAAAAGAATGATGGATTTAACCCAGATCTCTTGACTGGGGGTGAATGTCTTGATTTGTTCTGCATTCCGTCCATCAATTGTGTGTCTTTTGCTTTCTCGCCCTAAGTGCGCCAGATATGCCCAGACGTGGGTCCTGGGCTCACTGTGCCACTGGAATCAAGCTATCCTGGCTGAAGAGGGGTTAAACCCCGAAACCGGTCCTAGGATGCTTGTTTTCGTTCCAGGGAGGGCCTGGCTTGGCAGTTCGGGCTGGACTGTTCCCATGAGGCACAGGGTCAAGACTGATTTGCATATGGCCAGGTCTAAACTGGGGTGGCATGGTGAGCAAAAGAATGATGGATTTAACCCAGATCTCTTGACTGGGGGTGAATGTTTTGATTTGTTCTGCGTTCCGTCCATCAATTGTGTGTCTTTTGCTTTCTCGCCCTAAGTGCGCCAGGTATGCCCAGACGTGGGTCCTGGGCTCACTGTGCCACTGGAATCAAGCTATCCTGGCTGAAGAGGGGTTAAACTCCGAAACCGGTCCTAGGATGCTTGTTTCCGTTCCAGGAGGGCCTGGCTTGGCAGTTCGGGCTGGACTGTTCCCATGAGGCACAGGGTCAAGACTGATTTGCATATGGCCAGGTCTAAACTGGGGTGGCATGGTGAGCAAAAGAATGATGGATTTAACCCAGATCTCTTGACTGGGGGTGAATGTTTTGATTTCTTCTGCATTCCGTCCATCCATTGTGTGTCTTTTGCTTTCTCGCCCTAAGTGCGCCAGGTATGCCCAGACATGGGTCCTGGGCTCACTGTGCCACTGGAATCAAGCTATCCTGGCTGAAGAGGGTTAAACCCCGAAACCGGTCCTAGGATGCTTGTTTCCGTTCCAGGGAGGGCCTGGCTTGGCAGTTCGGGCTGGACTGTTCCCATGAGGCACAGGGTCAAGACTGATTTGCATATGGCCAGGTCTAAACTGGGGTGGCATGGTGAGCAAAATAATGATGGATTTAACCCAGATCTCTTGACTGGGGGTGAATGTTTTGATTTGTTCTGCATTCCGTCCATCAATTGTGTGTCTTTTGCTTTCTCGCCCTAAGTGCGCCAGGTATGCCCAGACGTGGGTCCTGGGCTCACTGTGCCACTGGAATCAAGCTATTCTGGCTGAAGAGGGTTAAACCCAGAAGCCGGTCCTAGGATGCTTGTTTCCGTTCCAGGGAGGGCCTGGCTTGGCAGTTCGGGCTGGACTGTTCCCATGAGGCACAGGGTCAAGACTGATTTGCATATGGCCAGGTCTAAACTGGGGTGGCATGGTGAGCAAAAGAATGATGGATTTAACCCAGATCTCTTGACTGGGGGTGAATGTTTTGATTTGTTCTGCATTCCGTCCATCAATTGTGTGTCTTTTGCTTTCTCGCCCTAAGTGCGCCAGGTATGCCCAGACGTGGGTCCTCGGCTCACTGTGCCACTGGAATCAAGCTATCCTGGCTGAAGAGGGTTAAACCCCAGAACCGGTCTTAGGATGCTTGTTTCCGTTCCAGGAGTGCCTGGCTTGGCAGTTCGGGCTGGACTGTTCCCATGAGGCACAGGGTCAAGACTGATTTGCATATGGCCAGGTCTAAACTGGGGTGGCATGGTGAGCAAAAAGAATGATGGATTTAACCCAGATCTCTTGACTGGGGGTGAATGTTTTGATTTGTTCTGGCATTCCGTCCATCAATTGTGTGTCCTTCTTAGTGTACTGATTGGAGTATAATAATTAGCACGGTGTGACATAGATGAGCCGTAAATTATCGCGACCATGTGTTTCGGGGATTTCGCGCGTATAGTGCGCGTCAAGGCATCTAGTTCTGGCGGTTCCTGGTATTCATCTCCCAATAGCCCTTTCAGCGCATGTCTCATTCTGTGAAATTGGAACTTCGTGAGGAGAGTAAGCTCCGGCCTATCAGCAGCGAGGTCCTCCCATCCCTTAGCTACTCCGTCTGCAAATAGTTCCCCTATCTCGTTAACACCCAGCACTTGCATTGCTTGTGTGACCCCTTTCTCCTGGCATGGCGGCAACCAAGTGCACCAGTCTAACCGGGCTGCTGGGGAATACAATATTGCTCCCGCTTGCAGTTTCAGTAGGTGGTGCCAAGCATGTGTTGTAGCGTTTATGGAGTCCAATAATCAGATCCGACGGTCTGCCACCTTAAACAACAGAGCGGGAAGTGGGAGTGGAGCAGCCACTTCCGATTCTATACGCAGATACGGTATGTCTGGAGAACCATGTATCCAATTATATGCATGCGAGCATTGTGCAGCTCTGTAGTATAAATTAAAATCCGGAGCCCCTAGTCCTCCCATAGAGTAGGGGAGTACCCGTATCTGCCACTTCACGCGCGGCTGCTTACCTGCCCACGCCAGACGAACCATCAATGAGGTGAGTCGATCAAAAAAAACTCGGGGCAGAACCATAGGGATGTTAAGAAATAAAAATAGCAGGCGCGGTAGCACCACCATCTTCATGATGGAAATTCTTCCCAGGAGGGACAACAGGAGCTTTATCCATCTTTCCACCTCGTCCTCTAGCTTACTAAAAATCTTCCCATAATTTTCTCTGAATACTGTGTCTGCATCTGTATGCAGTTTAATCCCCAAATATGTGATCGCCTCACTGGACCATGACAGAGGGTAGTCTGGCTCGGGGCGAGATGTATTGGGCATAAGAGGGAAAATGATAGATTTTGGCCAATTTACATGCAATCCCGAAAGCCCTCCAAATCGCACCACCTCCCTAAGAGCAGCAGAGGTTTGTTTCTGGATGCCTGAGGTACAATAGCGTATCATCTGCATACATAGATACTATAATTTTGTAGCTCGGGAAGCTTATACCCCGATGTTGATGGTATTCCCTTAGAGCACAAGCCAAAGGTTCCGCCACCAGCGCATAAAGTAAGGGAGACAACGGGCATCCTTGTCTCGTCCCTCTGGTTATGCGAATGGCATCCATCACTATGTTACCTACTTTAATACGGGCAGTGGGATTACTATAGAGAGTACCTATAAGTTGCAGGAAAACTGGACCAAGTCCCATCTTAGTTAAAACCTGCCGCAAAAATGGCCACTCCACAGAGTCAAACGCCTTCTCTATATCCAGGAAGACAGCCACCGCGGGTGTCTCTGGTTTAATATGTTGCATGATGCCAAAGATCGTGCGCAGGTTGTAAGTTAAATTTCTCCCTGGCACAAATCCCGCCTGTTCAGGTGCCACTAATAATGGAACTAATGGGACCAGTCGGTTAGCAAGTATCTTAGCGAATACCTTCGCATCAACATTCAGCAGGGAGAGAGGGCGATAAGAGGAACACTCCTCCGCCACTTTGCCGGGTTTGAGGAGGGCGACTATAACTGCCTCTGACATAGATGGAGGCATGCGACCCGTGACGCACATATCATCGAACAGCACGGCTAACTGCGGGAGCAATAAATCCGTAAAGGCCCTGTAAAATGGGACCGTAAGACCGTCTGACCCCGGAGCACTACCTGCTCTCATGCTAGTTAGAGCAAGGAGTATTTCGTCTTTCTCTATGGGCCGCATGAGAAATTCCCTGTGCGTATCAGTGAGCCATGGGAGACGTATGTGCGACAGATAATCTTTAATCTCCGCATCTGATGCCGCGTTACGAGACGCATAAAGCTCAGAGTAAAATTGCCGGAACCTGCCCGCCACACTGACGTCCTCGGTCAGGAGCTCGCCCTCAGCAGACTTCACCTGCACAGTGCGCTGCGCGTCTCTACGTTTCCTAATAAGTTGCGCTAAAACTGACCCCGGGCGTTCGCTCTCACCGTAGGCCCTGGCAGTGGCATATTTACCAAGGTGTTTGATTTCATCATCGGCCGCAGCGTTATATTCTCCTAAAAGTTCTGCTAATTCTCCCCCGTCTGGGTTGTTATTGTCAGCCAGCAATCGCTGCTCAACAGTCTTGATCCTCCCTTCTAGATCGAAAAGACGTTTTCGTATCGACCGAAGGACCCCCGCATGCTTTGAAATAGTGATCCCTCGGATATACACCTTGAAAGCCTCCCACACCACTTGAAAATCATCTACGGAACCCACGTTTTGGTCAAAAAAGGTTTCAATGGCTTCGGCCAAATCTTCCTTAAAAACTGTATCCAGTAAGGAATAGGGGGGAAACCGCCATGTAAATGGACGTATGCGTCCAGTAGGAGCATCTAATACCAACAGAATCGGTGAGTGATCAGAAAGTGTACGAGGTAGCACCTGGCAGTGACGGATCCGATCACAAAGTACTCTAGATGCAAACCAGTAATCAATGCGCGTATGTAGATTGTGGTACGCTGAATAGTGTGTGTAGCCCCCTTCGTGTGGGTGTTTCCAGCGCCAAACGTCAATCAAATCGTGCTGGGTCAGGACAGACTCAAGCTCTCTAGCAGCCGCTGATATGTTCCTCTCTGGCCCCCTGACCTATCCAAAGCTGGACTCCTAACTAAATTGCAGTCCCCCACCACAGATATCACCCCTCGCCATAACTGTCCACTGTGTCTGCAATATTTGCAAAAAAATGTGGGGCGTCAAAATTTGGTCCATAGATATTAACAACAAGTAATTCCATGCCCTTCCCTCTGCACCTGGTAATTGCACATCTACCGTCAGTATCTGTAAATAAAGGGTGGATAGTAAGCCCTGATCCAGGATTGGCCCACGTATTGACCCCGTGCACGTGTGTGGTGAAGCCCACAGCGTGTATGTTACCTAGTAAGCCTCTGCACCGCAGCATTGGGGAACCAATCGGCAAATGGGTTTCCTGCAGAAGTGCCACAACCACTTTGTGCCTCTGCAGGTAGGAGAGGACCTTACGGACCTTTCTGTGGTCGTTCAAACCCCGGACATTCCATGTAAGAGCTCTAAGTGTGGGCACTGTAGTTCCACCATCCCCCTTACAGATTGTGGAATAGAGTCAGTCATATTTGCCATGTATCAGTGATGTGTGGTATCCCAGTGTAACGCAGCCGGTGTGTCTGTCGGCACTGGTGTGAACTGCAACATCTGAGTCTCAACCATTCCCCACCCCCCACCCACATCGAGATCCCCCAACTAGGACCTGAGAGAACATTACCCAAAACCTCATTGCAAACAAAACATACAATGCAATTTTATAATCCAAAGCACATAAATGCCATGTCCCTCCCACCAGCAAAAGGGTGTAAGAACTTAACCCCAAGTGTGTGATACACGTGTGGCGGAGGTTGCCGGCCCTCCCTCTTCGTACAACTAGGCAACAACTAACTGGCCCCCGCACATCAATTGCTTATTTGAGCATCAGACCAAGGTGTCGGGCATCCCGTCTTTGTGACTAACATATAACACATCCCGCAGCCACTCCGTGCCCCGCAACACACCTCAGCCCCCCTTGGATCCGCAGCCATACGGCTCAACAACTGCTCGTCAGGGCCCCCCAGTGAATTAATTCTTAACTGCACATCATCCAACGAGTTCAGTCCTGATCATCCAAGGATCCTCCAACCGCTCCATTCAGGGATTCTTTGTCTGGGCTACGTCGTTTCTCTTTAGTCCAGTCTTTAATGGTCTTTTGCAGCATCTTGGGGTCGGTGAAGATATGCGACCTGCCCTGTCGGTTGACATGCAGACGAGCTGGGTACAACATAGCATAATCGATGTTCTGTTCCCTCAACTGTTTCTTGAGCGGCACAAACTGACGTCTGGCTTCCTGCACCCTCATCGTAAAGTCCGGGAATAGTGCAATCGTGGAGCCCTCAAAGTGCAAGGTCCGTTTCTCCCTCGCAACTCGTAGTGCCGCATCCCGATCTCGATAATTGAGCAGTTTGGCTATTATTGGCCGTGGTGGAGCACCCGGGGCAGGGCGAGGTCCCAGGGAGCGGTGCGTGCGCTCAACCATGAACATATTTGAAAAGGTGTCAGGGCCTAGTAGCGTTGTCAGTAGTTTCTCAACGAACTGCTCCATGTTTCCCGTGTGTGTAGTTTCAGGCAGCCCAATGATATGCAGGTTAGATCTGCGAGACCGCGCTTCCAAATCCTCCGTCTTGTCCAGCAATCCCTGAAGCGCCCTGTC
Organism: Calotriton arnoldi; assembly: GCA_963921515.1. Lineage (NCBI taxonomy): Eukaryota > Metazoa > Chordata > Amphibia > Caudata > Salamandridae > Calotriton > Calotriton arnoldi. The sequence goes on from CAWUFW010016080.1 coordinate 324,359, forward strand.
CAGACGCTTGTGGCTTGAGTCCATGACTGTCTGCGCCTCCTCAACCTCTGTAATGCGACTCTCGGCCATGTCCATGCGCTCTGCCTGCTTGTCCATCCTTCCGGACACTCGGTCCATGCGGTAGGACAGGGAGTCAATCTTCGTCCCCAATACAGTTAGCGAATTCTGCAGCCCTTTTTCCATTGAGGCTAGCATGGATTGGAGCGTGTCCACATGAGTGTCCTTCCCTCGCTCGGCCGCCGGATCTTCGTCTTTGGGCAGTCTCTGATCATCTCTGGGCTTGCGTTGATCGAAGGAAAGCTTCTGCTGTGTTTTGTCCGTCCGGCCCATGGCAGCTCCCACTCACAAGACCCTTCCGATCAAGAAGGAACCAGTGTCCAAGTATCCAGGAAAGCAGGCAAAGCGTTTGGTGAAGAACAAGCAATTAGCGCAAACAGGTGGACACCGGCGTCGCAGCACACCCTGGAGTATAGTTCTGTGTGTCCAACTAAGCTTAGGACTAGTGCAGGCCAACTCCAGTTACGTACCGCCACAGGTCTCAGCCATCAGATTGCACCAGGCCCCACTCAGTGCAGCACCACAACAGGGAGGCAAAGGGCACTCACTGCCGCCCCGGGCTGCAGGCAACGGTCACTGATGATAGGCGCTGTGCTCCTCCACCCCTGGGAGAGGTGACAGCCCCAACGTGGCGCTCTGATGTGCCCCAGGGGAGAGGGAACAGCTAGAAGAAAAAAGACTTGTGTGTCCTCGAGGGTGAGGGCGGCTCGGGTTCTCAATCCTGGCACTCCGCTTCAGCCGGCCTCCCCACCAGCAGCAGGGAGGAGCTGAGTAGGTCCGGGTGGCCGCACCGCTCGTCAGGGGGTGATGTACCTTACCCCAAGTTTCCACTCACCGCAGGTGCCCCAGGCAGCTGTCCGGTGACTCCCGCCGAGTTCCACTGTTGTTTGCGCACCGCCGCCCGATCACAGCAGCGTGTGCGTGTCGCCGAGCTTCCAGCTCCAATCGTTCCGGTTCAGCGCCCACCACACGTGTCAGCCAGCACCTCCCGCCTGCTGCAGGGGAGGGGAAGACCGTCCCACAAGGTCGTGGGGACCGACCGGGAGACACAGGCACGGGCGACCGACCAGGCAGCGCCTCCTGCCCGCCGACTGCAAACTTGAGCCCGGGGATTATCAGGCCCAGTACGGCCGCCGTACCAGCTCGGCTAACTGACCAGTGTCACTGTCCCGTAGCAGCTCCGGGACCCATCAATCGGGAGCAGACCTTCACTGTCTCAAGTGGCCTTGGCTGTTCGGAGCGCGGCCCTCGTCTGACGCAGGATTCATGCCAGATAGTTCACCGATGTGCGGAGCTCCTCACTTAAGCGGCCATCTTCTACGCCCAGCAAGCTCCGCCAACTCAAGCTCTGTTGCTTCTTTTCTACAAACAGCACCCAAAACCTTGTTGGGATGTAGAAGAGCCACATAAAATAATACTACGTAAGACAGCACAACAAGGCATAACATAGCATTACATAACACTAACTAAGATAGGATAATATGACATGACATAGAACAACATAACAGTACATAAGATACCTTGACATGACCAAGCATTTTTATAACATTACAGAAGTTAGTATAACACGATATGCCACAGAATTACATACGATTATATAAAACAGGATAATATGGCATGACATAGCATAAAAGAACATTACATAAGATAGCATAATACGACATGACATAACATAACATCACATAAGATAGCATAACAAAACATGACATAGCGTAACATTACATTACATAAAATAGCATAATACAACATGACATAGCATAACATACATTTTTTATTGCCCACACAAAGTCTGACTAGTTTGTTCCTGACATTCTCATCTTTGTCTGCTTTCCACCAATTAAAACGTATATAATCGTGTCACTAAACTCAAGTGCACTTAAAAAACACACATCAACATCCCTGAATATTGCTCTACGGATTCACCACAACTTCTTCACTCAGTTTACAGAACAAAAGCATTATATTCCATATCATCTTGCATTATACAGTGGCAGTCCCCCCAGTGTAGTTATGGTTCAGTCACACTTTCCCAAAAATTGCATATTTTATTGCCCATAAGTTTGGGCTACTTGGTTCACCAGGCATCAACTTTGGCACTTACCTACTAGCTAAGTTCCGACATATCAAACTCCATGTAAATATGTGCATAGAAAAAAAGGTTAAGGTGGTAGTGAGACAAAAAACATGCGCTTTCCCTTTAATGCTTCCTTAGGATATTTTGCTCTCAGCTAAAGCAAAAACAGCTGAACAGATTTACACCTTGAAAGTAGAAATTTTCTCAGAAAACATGCTTTTGTTGGATTTTAGTAAATCCTTTCAGCAGTTTTTAGATATTGACATTTGAAAAAGGTGTTGGTATGCTTGAAAGTGATTGAAATAATTGTATTTGCCATTTAAAGTCACAATTTTGAAAAAAATCTGTCAATCAGCTTTGGACTCTTTGCGAAATGTGACTACCTGAGTGTCAATTTACTTTCCCTAAAATTGTGTGCTCAGGCTTCACAGATACAAAGAAACTGGGGACACAATCAGGAAAAAGCTGAGTAAAATTGTGATTTTTATCACACAGCTGCCATTTTGTATGAAAATAAATACACCATTTTGTAAAAAATATATCCCAATTCTCGTAACAACTATGTTTTTTTCTAAAAACGAAATGTATGAATGAGACAAGACCCTGGGAGGATGCACAGGCAGTTGCTGCAGGTCTGGCCTAAGATCAAACCCTTCTGGCACCTCCCACTGTGCTCAACCAAAACCCATCGCTGAATGGGTAGATGGCAGGTGAATCAAGTGCATGATAAAAAACACACAAATTCACACAAAAAGCACACAGTTGAAGGATGGATATGTTTCACCGAATACAACATCATGAAATCACTGGAATTTGCTAGTTATGCTATGCATGGCACGCAACACAAGCTGTACCATTTTCCTTTCTGTGATTTTGGTCGGCAGCTTTTAATCATGCTCCATTTGCAAATGGTAGACTTAGTAAGGCGAGTGTGGCACATGTTACAAAGTGCATTGCCTGTATTCAGAATATAGTTCTCAGATAGAGTTGTCACATGGTCGGTTTCCATAGATGATCTAAAGCCAGGTATTTTTAACCTTTATCTGTACATTCGTCAATGAGCAAATATGAATACAAAGCACTTTTAAATGTGCTTTCGAGATCCTCTAATGATACCTGACCAATAAAGTAAACAAAGGTCAAAAAGTCATGCTACAAGTGAATTCATACGATTTTGCTTACATTCCTCTTTAGTATCTGTGAGAAGTTG